>SJYT01016315.1:144890-173059 GCA_006410635.1 Cephalophus harveyi | reverse complement strand
AAAGTCCAGTACTTTGGCCACCTCATGCGAAGAGTTGACTCATTGGAAAAGACTCTGATGCTGGGAGGGATTGGGGGCAGGAGGAGAAGGGGACGACCGAGGATGAGATGGCTGGATGGCATCACTGACTCGATGGATGTGAGTCTGAGTGAACTCCGGGAGTTGGTGATGGACAGGGAGGCCTGGCGTGCTGCGATTCATGGGGTTGCAAAGAGTCGGACATGACTGAGCGACTGAACTGAACTGAACTGAACTGAACCTCTCTTTTTAGCAGCTGCTGTAAGTATCTGAGGCTCCAGAAGGGCCCTGAGGTATCTTCCTAAGTGGAAATTCCAAGAGGAGACATATCCAGAAAGCAATAGAGGTTGTCTTTTCCTTATCTAACCCTCAACAAGACAGCATCCCCACCAAGCAGTCTACTGAAGTGGGACATGTAGCTGGGGCATGGTGTCCCTCCGTCTCAGTCTGTTTGTTCAGCATTCAGTAATCCTTTCAAATATTGACTTTCCAGGGTTTCTTATAAGGACTACAGTCCAAGATTCAAGTGGACTCCAAGACTTGACAAGGAGCACCATTTTGAATTCCATAATATGGCATTTACATCATTGACCACTGTGAGAAAGAGGCCTCTGGAAGGCTTCACAAAAGCTCTGTAGCTTGTGATTTCATTCAGAGGTGGTTGCCTCCCACAACCCACTCTAGCATCTTACTCACAGCTGGTAAACTCTTTCTCTACCTCACTTTCCATTCCAAGGGTGTTGCCAAATGTTGAGATCATAGCTGCCTAGAAAAACTCTAGGTTTCATTCTCTGGACTCGGCCTTTAAGAGGCTCTTAATTCCATTCTATCTGGAGATTGCCAGGAAATGCTTCATTAATCTCCACTTACTAGTGAGGACCTTCCCTGCTGGTCTCATTCTTGACTTTCTTCCCCAGCACCCCCTGGCTTTTTATTCCGTTCTTCTCCCACCAACTTCCCAAATCTTATTCAAATAAACCTGAAGTTTCCCTCTTCATTGGGAGAAGATGTTTGTAGGGACCAGAGGAGTTCTTTGGAGGCTGAAAAGGAGGCTAAAATTCTTCAGAAAGCTGAAGAGATCATCTAGAAACACGTATGAATCTTTCTTGCTAATATTGAGCACCTCTTGTACCATATATGTTTTGTGTAGACAGCAAAGACTTCTACTTCACCAAAGGACATGAGGCTAGGGCATGTAGCTGGGGCATGGTGTTCGTCTATCTTTGTTTGTTTGTTCAGCATTCAGTAATCCATTCAAATCTTAACTTTCCAAGGTTTCTTATAATGACTATACTCCAAAATTCATGTGGACTCCAAGACTTGATCAGGATACCATTTGGAATTCCATCCCAACTCCAGTGGTGTCTGAAGCTGGTTCAGAACAGATAATAAGAACCAATTTTTAATTTGTCAGGAATTTCACTTGCTGGTCAACATTAAGGTGGTAGCTTGAAATCAGCCATGGTGGGAGCAGTTATTTGTATCACAGAAATCATAGAAACTGGCATGTGTTACAAATCAAGGTTCACTCCTGTGGGAATGTTAAAACTTTACCAGAACACCTTTGTCCTTCAGGGGAAAAAAAAAGGTATGGGAAGAGAGGAAATGGTATACTAATAGCTAAATAAAGGTTTATAAAATAGATATAAAAATTCAACCATTATCCTAAAGTATTTTCTCCAATTTTTGTCCTGAGGTAAACATATGCTTTCCTTTAACCATTATAGATCTGTAATTTTTATATGAATGTTTCAAGCCACCACCCAACTTTTTGTAATCATCACTTTAACACCAATTCCTCTGCTTTTTCATTTTTCATCTCCATGGACATATTTATAGCTTGTACCATTTTTCATTTTTATTATTCATGTTCTGAATATGCATCAATATTTCCCCACAATTTATTTAGGCTCCTCCTTTACTGAAAACACTGAGAAATGAAACTGATATGTTCTAGGGCAACACATTTTATAAAGCTGCTAAAAAGTTTATAAAAAACAAACAGAAAGTAGCTGCCTCTTTCCATACATATTCTCAAACCCTTGAATATAACAAAAGTAAAAAAAAAAAAAAAAAAAAACTTTTTCTCACTGAAATAAGCAAATACTGAGTATAGTGAAGTGAAAGTGAAGTCGTTCAGTTGTGTCCGACTCTTTACAACCCCATGGACTGTAGCCCACCAGGCTCCTCCACCCATGGGATTCTCCAGGCAAGAGTACTGGAGTGGGTTGCCATTTCCTTCTCCAGGGGATCTTCCTGACCCAGGGATCGAACCCAGGTCTCCCACATTGCAGGCAGACACTTTAACCTCTGAACCACCAGGGAAGCCCAATACTGAGTATACCGTGGCTCTAATTTGCATTTCATGATCAGAAATGAAGTTGAGCAACTTTTCATGTGTTTGTCATTTACCAGGTTTTTTTCGGCAAATATCCTTTTTTTTTTTTTTTTTTTTCATCCTTTGCCTGTTTTTCAAATGAATTGTTTTACCTTTTATTATTGATTTATAGGAACACTTTTTACCAATATTTCATGTATTAAATATGTTGCAAATACCTTCTACCTCTCTTTTATTTGTTTTTTAACTGTGTGCATGCATGCTAAGTCGCTTCAGTTGTGTCCAATTCTTTGCGAGCCTATGGACTGTAGTCTACCAGACTCCTCTGTCTATGGGATTCTCCAGGCAAGAATACTGGAGGGGGTTTCCATGCCCTCTTCCAGGGGGTCTTCCCAACCCAGGGATGGAACTTGTGTCTCCTGCGTCTCCTGCATTGCAGGCAGTAATTCACTAAGTCATCAGGAAAACCAGTCAGTCTTTTAACTTTGCTTGTCATCTATTCTGCTGTATATAAGTTCTAAGCTTCTTGTGAGATAATCTGACAATCTTATCGTTGATTTCTGTGTTAGTCCTGTCTGCAGGTTTATATTTAAACTCCAAAATCCCAAAGACTTTACACACACACAAACACACACACAAATAATTTTATTTTTAATAAGAGATTCCTGGTCTAATAACCCTTTCTGTCCTTCAGACTCAGGGATCTGAGATCCTTTCACAGCATCCCTGCCCTTTACAGAGTCTTCATTCCAACCTGTGAGTGGGAGAAGGAAAGGACAGACAGCGCTGCACAGAAGCCAGCAAGGGTGGAGCTGGCCAGCACACATCACTGACTCCCACATGCCCTCAGCCGGAATTCACTCATGTGTTCCTGTTCTGATACAAGGAGGCCTGGGAAAGGTCATCGTCCTATTTGCCCAGGAGAATCAGGGGACAATTTGGTGAACACATGGCCTATCTCTGCTACAGCTCTGGCTTTGCTTCTTGCTTTGGCAATCTTTCTCCACCTTCAAAGGGCTACAATGTTCTACTATTTTTTCAGGTGGTGTTCCCATATTTAATCCATCTGGAGTTTAGTTTTGAGACTGTCTTAGGGGTCTCAATGAATAATCACTTATCTCAAAACCTCTGACTAAAAAGTCCACTTCCTACTATTCCGATATACCTCTGTTTTTGTCCCAGTTTTACTGAGATATAACCAGCATATAGTATCATATTCATTTAAGGTGCATAGTATAATGATTCAATATTTGCGTATACTTCAAAATGACCTCCACAGTAAGTTTAGCTATCCACCACCACACACAGTTACAAATTTTTTTTTTCTTGTGATGAGAACTTTAAGGATCTATTCTCTTAGCAAGATAGCCATTGTACTACATATTACGTCCCCAGAACTTATTTATCTTATTATTGAAAGTTTGTATTGGCATACCACTTGACCAAACAGAATTTGCACATATAAATGGTTCCGTTTGTGGACTCTCTTCTGTTTCTTTTATGTATCTATCTTCCCTGAATCAATTCCACCTTGTTTCAATTCCTTTGGCTTTCTAGTATGTTTTCATATAATCAACCCCTCTCCTTTATCTTCTTCCTCAGAATTTTCCTGCCTGTTCATACTTACTTTCTTTTCCACACCAGCATCATCACTTTAAACATTTCGTTACACAGATACATGATAATTTATTGACACTGAAAATTTCAAACTTTTTACTGCCATGATCCTCCATGTAGCTAAACCTTTGTTCATATTTACATTAATTTCCCCAGGGTACTTTTTGGAAATGAAGCTGCTAGGTCAAAGGTTATAAAAATATTTAAGGGTTTTGGTATGTGCTACCAAATTGCCCTCCAAAATGCTGTACCAAATATACTACCACCAGCAATATGTGACAGGGCTTTTTTCTCCACATGGTTGTCAGCTCTGAGTATTATAATCTTTTAAAAATATTTAATCCAATGAATATTTTATTTTATTATGAATTCATTTGAATTCAAGTAATGTCGCACAATCCTAGATGTTTTCATTTCTGGCATGAATTGCTTACTTACGTCTTTTACTGCAAAGGATCATTAATTATAAATAATTTGCTGTAAGAAAACCACCCCAGCGCTGCTACAGTGGCTTACTGCCAGGAATAACAGCTTTGCCCTGTGGCTCCAAACTGCCTGTTGTCTGTCAGTGATGTGGAAATTTGTGGAGCGTCTCCTTTGATGCAGCACTCTCTTCTGGATAAATTAATTGGGGCAAGTTTTGCTACAGGAATCCGTGGGGTCAAGCAGGGACCAGATGGCGCTCAAGCAGGGTGAGTCTTCAGGTACTTTCTCTGGATGGGGCCCCCTGATACCTGGATGTGGACTGTTCCTAGCCCCACTCAGTACACACTGACCAGGGAGCAGAGACCTGCCCCATTCTGCCTCCATGCACAGATCTCTCTTAGCATCTGCCCCTGTCCTGTCCCAAACCCTCACAAGCTGCCAGGCTGGTGGTGTAGCACACAGAAGGCAATGCTGGAAGCTGCTGGAATCTTCCGGGGCCATTATGCTTGAACCTCTAGCGTGAGAGCCCCTAAACATGAGGTGGCTGATGTTTGGGGGAGAGTGGGGGTTCCTGCAAGGATGGATGGGGCCAGAACCTCTTCGTATGTGACAGAATGCCAAAGTTGGGGAGGGCGTCAGACATCAACACGGGAAGTCCCTCCAAGTGTGAGTTCACTGGACCGAGCTGCCTGCCTGAGGAGAGGGAGATGCCTGCTGCCTTTGTCCATGTGAGTCATCCCTGGGCATGGACGGAGGAGGCGGGCAGGACGGACAGGGAACGCAAAGGCCGAATACTTAGATGTGATTTCTCACCCGGAAAGCTCTCCAGGCCAGCTGCTGACCCACTTGGGACTGTCCTTTGTGCATTCACAATGAACATTCTGAAAAGACCTCTTGTTGAATTCTTCTGCTATTTTGCAATGTCAACAGACGTGGTGCTCTGAAGTGGCAAATGAGGCCCGGCCTTGACAAAGCTTCTTTATCCCCCCATGAGGCGGAGTGAGTCAGACGCCCTTGGAGAGGTGAAAGGTCCTAGAGCACAGGGATGCCCGCCTGGTGCCTGGCAGGTGGGAAGCCCAGAGCTGGAATGTTTCCAGTTCCTCACGAATGGACTGAGCTTGTCTGGCGGGACGTGGGGAAGGAGGGGAGTGGTGGGGGGGGTTGGGGGTGGAGGTTAACCATCATAGCTTGTCTTGCTCTGCTAGGAAGCACTTAACAAAACCAGTAAGGATAGAATTCTTCTTTTGCATAGCTGTCAATTTGCTAGGCTGAACAAAGAAACATGACACTCAACTCAATTTAAATTTCAACTAAACAGAATCTTTTTTTTAGTATATGTATATCCCATGCATGCTTTTTTACTATAATGGGTTTTTTGTGCTAAAAAACTCACAATGTTGATAACAACATATTTGAAGGGGCTGGCACAAGGGGTGGGGAAGGTAGATGTTTGATAATTTTTAGTTTTGATTAACACAGATTAAAATTTCCAGGAGAATCTCCCTAATCAGAGCAAAACTCATTAAAAGATGATTTGGTGTCTACCTCCATACCACCCTGAATGCGCCTTATCTCCTCTGATCTCAAAAGCTAAGCAGGGTCAGGCCTGGTTAGTACTAAGTTAGAAGGCCTTGACTCTCATTTAAAATTGCTTGTCTTTGAAATAGCCATTTTAGGACCCCTAATTCAGTCACTTATCATAGCATCACAGCCATATGTAGGTAATAAAGGAACAGATACACAAATCTCAAGCTTATATACATAAATTTGAAAAGAAACACTTGGGGGACGTCCCTGGCAGTTCACTGTTTAAGACTCTGCACGTCCACTGCAGGAGCATGGGTTCAATCCCTGGTCAGGTAAGTAACATCCTGCACCACATGGTATGGCCAAAAATAATGATTTTAAAAATAAATTTAAGTAAATAAGAAGAAATACTTGGAAAGGACTTCAGAGGTGCAGAGGACATGAAAAGAAACTGAGTGCTTATATAAATCCTTATCATATTAAGGATAAGGCTCAAAAATACATTTTATGATGTATTTTTATTATTTAGGACTATATTTACATAGGCCTATTATATTAGCCCTGGTATTGGCCACTATAAGGATCCATTTCCACATTTTCTCCATTTACAAGTTTTGTACAAAGTCCTAAACAGTTGCCAGTGTCACTTGAATTTCCAGCTTCAGGACTTACAACCAATAGGAATCCTGTTCAAGACCCAAAGAGAAAGGGTCAGAGTGGCCTTGCTCGTTGT
Organism: Cephalophus harveyi; assembly: GCA_006410635.1. Classification (NCBI taxonomy): domain Eukaryota; kingdom Metazoa; phylum Chordata; class Mammalia; order Artiodactyla; family Bovidae; genus Cephalophus; species Cephalophus harveyi. The sequence continues at coordinate 166,400 of SJYT01016315.1, read as the reverse complement.
TTTGACAATTGCCACACCTGTCTCAAGCCCATGATCAGCTCATGAACGGGCCCCAGGGTGATTGAATCCACTGCTTATACAGGTGATGGGTATCTACAGTTGCTCTAAAAAGACTGTCCCCAGTCTTTAGTCCCCTAAACGTTTTGTTCCCCAAAATACTCCCCATAGTCCAGTAAATCAACTGCAGAAATATAAAATAAAGAGGAAGAAACTGCAATTTGCCACTTGAAAATTGGCTTGAGAGATTTCATTAACAGTAAACCCAGGAGGAGCTGAATGAGATATGTCTGACGAAGCCAAGTATGAAGCCAGGTTTGATGTCTGCAGACTGGGACACGCAGGACATTGGGGTGAGGCCAGGATTCTTTGACTTGTTCTGATGGCCACCATTTTGCAACTGGCTGATTTGGTCATGAAAGGCAGGTACGCTTCTCTATTTTATAAATGCAAGACCTCTTGTATTTTGTACTCAGTTCTGGAAAATGCTTCACTCAGAAACAGAGGCAAACCCAGCCAGAGTAGGTCACAATAAGATTCAATATTACACCACATGGGCACATTGGAGAAAATGGAGATGAGGCCTCCAGGGAGAGAATGGAAGACACAATTGCTGAGTTCAACTGTTTGTGACTCTTATGCAGGGTCATCATTCCACTGAAAGAATCCCAAGGGGAAGAGCCGTTTTCAAAGGATGTCAACTACAGGAAGAAAGATTTTATCTTAAGTTAGGGCTTATTAAGGGTTAAAGGGCTTCCTAGGTGACGCTAGTGGGTAAAGAACCCACCTGGCAATGCAGGAGACATAGGAGACCGAGGCTGGATCCCTGGGTCGGGAAGATCTCCTGGAGGAGGAAATGGCAGTCCACTCCAGAATTCTTGCCTGGAGAATCTCATGGATGGAGGAGCCTGGCAGGCTACAGTCCACGGGGTCACAAAGAGTCAGACACAACTGAAGCAACTTAGCACCTATGTGTCCAGTCACCCAGCCATGTCCAGTTCTTTGCAACCCCATGGACTGCAGCACACCAGGCCTCCCTGTCCCTCACCATCTCCCAGAGTTTGTCCAAGTTCACGTTCATTGCATCAGTGATGCTAAGCAGGCTTCTCATCCTCTTACACATTCTTCTTCTTCTGCCTTCAATCTTTCCCAGCATCAGGGACTTTTCTAATGAGTCATCTGTTTGCATCAGATGACCAAAATACTGGAGCTTCAGCTTCAGCGTCAGTCTTTCCAGTGAGTATTCAGAGTTGATCTCCCTTCAGATTGACTGGTTTGATCTCCTTACTGTCCAAGGGGCTTTCAAGAGTCTTCTCCAAAACCATGATTCAAAGGCATCAATTCTTTGGCATTCTGCCTTCTTTATGGTCCAGCTTTCACAACTGTACATGACCACTGGGAATACCATAGCCTTAACTGTATGGACCTTTGTCAGCAGATTAATGTCTCTGTTTTTCAACACACTGTCTAGGTTTATCATTGCTATCCTGCCAAAAAGCAATCATCTTCTGATTTCACGGCTGCAGTCACCATCCGCAACAATTTTGCAGCCCAAGAAGAGGAAATCTGTCACTGCTTCCACCTTTTTCCCTGCTATTTGCCATGCAGTAAAGGGAGCTGGATGCCATGATATTAGTTTCTGGGGTTTTTTTTAAATATTTATTCTTAAACTGGCTCTTTCACTCTCCTCCTTCACCCTCATCAGGAGGCTCTTTAGTTCCTCTTTGCTCTCTGCCATTAGAGTGGTATCATCTGTGTATCTGAGGTTGTTGATGTTTCTCTCACCTATCTTGATTCCTGCTTGTAACTCATCCAGCCTGGCATTTCTCATGATATGCTCAGTATATAGGGTTAAACAAACAGGGTAACAGCAGACAGCTCTGTTGCACTCCTTTCTCAATCTTGAACCGGTTGTTCCATACAGGGTTCTAGCTGTTGCTTCTTGATCAGGTTTCTCAGAAACCTCATACAGGTTTCTCAGGAGACAGGTAAAATGGTCTGGAATTCCCATCTCTCTAAGATCTTTCCACAGTTTGTCATGATCCACATGACTGAAGCAACTTAGCATGTACATAGGACTCATTAAAAGTAGACTAGGGAATTCCCTGATGGTACAGGGGCTAAGACTCTACACTCTCAATGCAGGGGGCCCAAGTTTGATCCCTGGTTTGATCTCACATGCTACAACTAAGAGTTCATGTGCCACAACTAAAGATCCTGCATTCCATAACTATATGCCACAACTAAGACCTAGGGAAGCCAAATAATAAATAAATATATTAAAAATAAATAAAATTTTTATACATAAAAGTAAGCTGAATATTTACCAGCTGAGACCCAGAACAAATCATCTTTTCAGAGCCTTCCACCCAGAGATTCTGAGTCTTAATTCCCATCTATTCTTCGGATGCAATCTTTTTTTAAATACCAACCAGTCCTAATCACTCCCTTCTCTGAACTAACGTTATATTTAGCAAGCAGTCATCATGGCATTTTTTCATATTCTCTCCTGCGTATTTGACCACTTTGAACATATCTGGGTGCGATGGTTGGGCAGAGAAACCACAGATGACACTGACACTGTCCCTGTTCTTAGGGGCTTGATCCCCAGTCAGGCACAAACCATTTCTTCATTTCTTTCCAGGCCTCTTATAATCGGTGTCAATTACTGTCCCTACGTCTTTATTTCTGAGGGGTTAATTTCTAGTGTGAATCCAAGTTTGAAAAAAATTTCTGAGACTTAGAATCAAATATTTTTTGCTTGAAGCTTTGCTCTATAAGCCAAAGCTGTCATTCTATGGCAGCCGCTAGAATATTCCTGGGTCATTCTAGTATGATCTTAGAGTGATGACATTCTGAGCTGGCTGGACCTGGGGTTGGTGGTGTCTCACCTCCTGTGGTTCAGTGGACTCCAACTGATGCTCAGTTCCTCAGCTTCAGCCTCCCACTGAGCAATCAAGACTTGAGCATTTCCATTCCTTACTCAGGGTCTGGGCTACATTTGTGGCTCAATGATGCTCCCTGTAACACCCATCCCTGAGCTGTGACTTGCCTACATTCTGGTTTGCGGGAATAGAGCTCAACTTGGAGCTAGCTAATCTCTATTACTTACTTCCCAGTCACAGAAATGAAATTTACTATGAGTTGCTATTTCCCTGAGCTGCCCACTCAACTCACCAGAACCTCCTGCGGTTCTTCTTTTACAATGCCAGTTGTAAAATACTACTCCTTATAAAATACTTTTTGGTCTAACATATTCACTATCTGGAGGCTTCCCAGGTGCACTAGTGGTAAAGAACTCACCTGCCAATGTAGGAGATGTAAAGTGATTTGGGTTTGATCCCAGGGTAGAGAAGATCCCCTGAAGGAGGACAGGGCAACCCACCCCAGTATTCTTGTCTGGAGAATCCCCATGGACAGAGGAGCCAGATGGGCTACAGTCCATAGCGTTGCAAAGTGTCAATCATGACTGAAGTGACATAGCACTCATTCATGTATTCACAATCTGGCTCTTTACAGAAAATGTTTATCAATCCCTGACCTGATCAGTATTTGTGTGTGTGACTTACTATTTATTTGAGCACTAATGGAAATAACTCACAAGTAGGTTTTCTTATGTCCCTCAAATCTCTCCCTTTTATGCTCCTGCTATGGTCAAGCCCTGGTGTGTGGTCCCCAAGGAGTAGATGCCTTTTTAGAATGTGTGTGATACCTTCCTGTTTTGTATGTAAATAGCGCTAAGAGTCAGACACGACTGAGCGACTTCACTTTCACTTTTCACTTTCATGCCTTGGAGAAGCAAATGGCAGCCCACTCCAGTGTTCTTGCCTGGAGAATCCCAGGGATAGGGGAGCCTGGTGGGCTGCTGACTATGGGGTCGCACAGAGTCAGACACGACCGAAGTGAATTAGCAGCAGCAGCAGCGTGCTGAGGGCTCTCCTTCAAAATATATATTACCATCATCTCCTTTCATCTTTCATCCTTGTCAGCATTACAATATCTTTCCATTAAGAGGACATTGGGGGCCTTTATGGAAATCTATTTCCTCTACTCCAAACCAAGGATGCTGCTATCCTTTCCTTACTTGAGAAATTCCCCATTGCTCAGTGTGTAAACTAGTATTTACTCTTCAGATAAGGCCCTGAAGATGTAGAAGAAGCAGAAAGATGTAACAGTGAGCAGAAAGGAAGCAATTTTTTTCCTTCACATGTATAATCAAAGCAGGTTGCCCTGTAGCAAGCTTCACCATGGTGCCCACCACATCATGCACAGAGAGGCAAGAGGGAGCTGGAAGGATCCCCATCTTTACAGCACTGAAATTACTCAGTCCTGCTTGGATTTAGCATCCATTCTGCACAGTATTAACTGATTATTTCCATAGAGATGTCTTTAACAAAGTCTGATTAACCTTATTTTAACAGAGTAAGGAGACACAGTTCAGTTCAGTTCAGTTCAGTCGCTCAGTCGTGTCCGACTCTTTGCGACCCCGTGGACTGTAACCTACCAGGCTTCTCCGTCCGTGGGACTCTCCAGGCAAGAATACTGGAGTGGATTGCCATTTCCTTCTCCAGTAAGGAGACACAGAAGGAAGAAAAAGTAAAGAGCAGGAAGGGATCTATTACTTGAACCAATAAGAATTCTTAGGTTCAAACAGATGCTAGCTTAACTTAAACACATTATGAAGACTATCAGGTAACTCATAGAATCAAGAGAAATCTGGAAGGCCAGCTCAGAACACATAGGAGCAGTCAGGTTAGGAGCCAAGAGTAGAGTCAGTCACATGGTGGGATGAATATCACATTCTGAGGGACATTGCAGCCACCACCTTGCTCCCTTCTCTGCTTCTAGCACCAGGCCTCCTGGCCCCATCAACTCTACCAAGAATGATCTCGCCACTGGGATACAACATCTGTGCATTGTTGATTCAGAGCCCTAAATAGGAGCTTCCAATTGGCCTGGCCTACACTTTGCCCAGACTAGCCGCCAGGGAGCAGAAGAGAGTGTTGGTCTCCCTTGAGCTTGAAGAGGAAGTGGGCCTGCCTTCCAACAAACCCATGCAGAGTCAGATCTCCCCAGATGAGTAGAAGATTTAGGAACTGACCACCAACATAATACTCATCAATGGTCAATTGCAGTCCATCTTGTTTGACCCCTGATCATCTTCATGGACTTACCTCGTGGCTCAGATGGTACAGAATCTACCTGCAATGCAGGAGACTCAGGTGTGACCCTTGGGTTGGGAAGATCCCCTGGAGAAGGGAATAGCTATCCACTCCAGTATTCTTGCCTGGAGAATTCCATGGAAAGTGGAGCCTGATGGCTACCGTCCATGGGGTCACAAAGAGTCAGGACTGAGAGACTAAGCACAGAACAGCACATATACTCTATCATGTATTAAGCGGATAACAAGCTAGAATCTACTGTATAGCACAAGGAACTCTACTCAATGCTCTGTGCAAGTGGGAAGGAAATCCAGAGGAGATAAATGTATATGTAGATCTGATTCACTTTGTTGTGCAAAAGAAACTAATACAACATTCTAAAGCAACTATACTCCCATTGTAAAGTAAAATAAAGTAAAAAGAAAAAGAAAAAAAAAGTGAATAAAGAAATAAATCAGAGCAGTGTTTTCTTAGGTAAGTCCCTCAAGGCAATAGAAATAAAAAGAAAAATAAACAAACGCAACCTAAGCAAACTTACAAGCTTTTGAACAGTAAAGGAAACCATTAACAAAATGAAAAAACAACCTACCAGCTAGAAGAAAATATTTGCCAACCATACAACCAACAAGGACTTAATTTCCAAAACACACAAACAGATCATACAACTCAATAACAACAACAACAATAAAATAGCCCTATCAAAAAAGGGGCAGAAGATCTAAATAGATATTTCTCCAAAAAAAGATATACAAACGACAAATAGGAACATGAAGACATGATCAACATTGCTAAATATTAAAGAAATGCAAATCAAAACAATGTAAATCCATGAGGTATCACTTCATATCAGTCAGAATGGCCATTATTTAAAAAGTCTACGAACAATAAATGCTGGAGAGGCTGCAGATAAAAGAGAATCCTCTAGCACTATGCGTGGGAATATAAATCGATATAGCCACTGTGGAGAACAGCATGGAGATTCCTTTAAAAGCTAGGAATAAAACTACCATATGATGCAAAAACAAGCTGGGAGTTTGAAGGTCTAAGGCTTGGTAAGGCTTGTTTCTTACCCAAGGAAGGAACAGTAAAGACCCAAGAATGACTAGGTCAGTGTTTTCAAGGGACAGAAAACAGGCTTGTGGCCAGAGCACAGGAGATAATGAGAAATATGGACAACACTCAGATGGAGGGGGTGGAAGGTAAGAGATTACATCAACCAGATCAAGAAATGTGAGTTTTACTCTAAAAGCGGTGTAAGCAAGGTAGTAGATGCTGAGGGTATCAGACAGTGCAGATCCATTTTCTTCGATCTGTGCAGGGCCAAGTGCAGGACCACAACTCAATCACCCGAAATCCTTCTCGATTCCATCTCCTGAAGCTTTTGGCCGGACATCTTGCCTGGGGTAAGAGGACTCTGCGAAACACTACAGAAGTCTCAGCTGTGAGAGCGCTCCCAGGTGTCACTCCCTTCTGGCTGTAACTTTCATGAACTTCCTTAACCTCTCCTGTGCGTTCTAAATATGTCAAGAGGGCAATAGGCCTATCGCCCCTAGTGACCATCTCTGGGGAAACCTCAGTCTCAGCACTGTGACTGGTTGAACAGGAATGTTGCACACCAAGCTCTGCAAAGCCCCCTCCTTCAGTTTGGGAGGATTTTGGTGAAATCTGCTTTGCTGAAGGATCAGCATGTCCTGGATGACTGATGCAGCCAAAGGAAACATCAGTTTGAAATGTTTTAAAGTCTCAGTGCTTATTTGGAACTCTTCTCTCCAAATCATCTCCCTCCTCCAACAACGATCCACCAAATTATCTGAAAGAAAATCCAGCTTCATTCTTGCTTCCTTGTAAGGGTAGAATAGCATTTGTATCCAGAGGCAGCTGAACCTGGGTTTCAAGGCAGGGGGTCCGTGAAGTGGCACCAGCCACATTGGAGAGAAGGACCTGGGGGTGTGGGCGTGACATTCCATGCTTGTAAGATGGTTTCCTGAGGCTGATGCTGGGGTCTGGGAGTTCTCCAACCAGCTTCAGTGATTAACTGTTCCTGAAATTCCTGCAAAGTGAGTTTCAGTAAACTAACTCATATTTCTGCATTTATTTCCATGATAAAATCAGAAATTCTTTCCCATGGAAAACAGTTTTAGCAATAAAATATTATACTTTAAAATGTGCTACTTTAGTCTGAAAATTACAATTTTCCCAGGAAACCAACTAAAAATAAATCACAAAGCACACACTGTTGAAAGTTTGAGTATCCTGTCAGAAGTTACATTCACTTGAGCAAAACCCATAAAAGGGTAGGTATTCTTTATTTTAAAAACTACACTTTAGCAGTTTATCTTAAGAGTTTATCTTTTGAATGTGATCTTTTTATTGTTTCTCAGATATCGTTTTTCTTTGCTATCCTTTAAGCTTCGTCATGCTAGTGGCCTCTATTTTTTTTTTTCTTTTAAGCAAAGGTCTCAATGGTTCATTTTTTGGGAAAGCGTTGATATTTGCACAAAATCAAGTTTAAAAACTTAAGTCCAAAGAAATGTTAAGGTAATATATTTCTATCTTTCATATTAAAAGAAATCTTAGCAGCACCCCAGGCAGACCATGACCAACTCCACCTGAACAGCTGTGTGAGATCACCCACTGTCCCAGGATGTCCACAGACTTGAGGGGAGAGCTGTCACCCTAGTGAGCTTTTCCTCACCTGGACTAAATAAAGTCTGCGGTACTCTTATGACCTAAGACAACCACAGACTCCTAGAGCCAGCTCCTCTGTGCTCCGCAGGCTTCCTGATTGAGTGAGCTGTCAAGGATCAAGTGAAGGACATGACTTGCAATGAAATCCCTCATCTCTGTTTGGCACCCCCCTCCATTCTTTATCTGATTTTCGTGGCTCCTCAAGCTGTCCCTCACCTCATTCAGCATTCCAGGAGAACTCATTCCCACCGGGCTTCGTGGAACCAAGAACACTCAAATTCCTCCAAGGATGGTGGGGCAGGGCAGAGCTGAGGGGGACATGGCACATCCCACTGGGGAAAGAAGAGGCTGGTGTTGATCAGAGCGATGGGAGGCCCGGCCAGAGGCTGCCCCAGATACCCCTGCACCAGTGTTCCCCGGCTCTGGTAAGTTCCAAGAATAAAGCAAGACAGTGGTTTTCTCATTAGACTCTTGGCTGGGCTGAGAAATGAATTCTGCACATTACTCAAACCAAGGGGAATACTTGGAACATTCTGTAGGTAGAGACAGATGGTACACATGCGCATTCAGCCAGCTGGGCAAGGCTCCTTCATTTTGCTGTTCCTAGTCATTTCTTCTTCTACCGTGATGTTCCTCATTCTGAGAGTGTGCACTGCTTCTTGTCACCACTGCTTTCCATCAAAAACGTCTGTCAATTGATGACAAGTCTTCTCTCTAGAAATAGACCTCTTGACCAGGGTTCAGTCCATTTCAACATTCTTATAGTTGAAGTCATTTCTTTGCAAACTTTGTGCTCTTTATACATAACAGCTTTTGGGCTGGGTTATGCTGTGTGCTGAGGGGTTCTGTTTAGAGGGCAACGAGAACTGTCCCCTGATGGTCCCACCATCTGCCAATGTCAGGAGGCTGGATGTGCACACAAGGAGAATGTTGTGTTTGTGCTGCACAGGAGAACACTGGACAAGAGGTTCTTAAGTGGACTCCCCAGAGCAGCAGTATCACCAATCTGGGAACTTGTTATAAATGCAGGTGATCCAGCTGCCCCTCTCCTACTGAGTGAGAACTTCTAGGTGGACCCCAGGGGCCTGTGATGTGGCGAGCCCTCCAGGGGCTTTCCTGCATCCCAGGTATGGGAATTCTGCTCCAGAGGGATGTTTTCTATCAGATGGTTCCACCTGTCATAAATATATATGAAAGTCAAGTTAGAGGTGACAATCTCAATCACTTATGTAGGTGACCCAGGAGGACTTGGCAAGCTTCTCACACTGAGCAGCCTAGACTCTCTCCTCTTCCCAGGGAACTCCACCAACCCCACCACCTGCAGCCTCCTAGGTGTGTGAGCTTTGATGGTGAGACCCGGGTTTTCTCTTTCTCTCTGATCTACATACTCCTTATACTTGTATCCATATGTTTTCACTTTCTGGACTTTACAAAACCTGTTTCTAATTCTTTACATATATCACAACTGAATGGTTGGTGAATGTGTGAAAAATACACAAAGTGATCTAAGAAAAATCTGTTTCTTTAAAACAGGAGAACAAGATGGAGGGGGAGTAGGTGGATGTGGAGTACATCCCTCTCCATGGATACATCAGGAATACACCTTCAGACACAGAAGTGCATGCAGAACACCAGCTGAGAGCAGACAGGAGTGCCTGACCAGCAGAAAAGAAGGTATAGAACCATGCAAAACTCTGTAGGACAAAGGAATTAGGGGAAAAACAGGAGTGTTAATAGGACTGGACCTGCCCTCGGCAGGTGGGGGAACTGAAGCAGGGGTCTGATCCCCATATCAGAGCAACTGTCTGAGTCAGAGAAGAAACATTTAAGGCTGAGAGTGAAACAGCTGACCTGTGGCAGCCTAGATGGAATGAGAATCAGACAGTCCGTGCCGTGGCCATACTTACCCTAGACAGGGATGCAGGTCCCTTAGAAAGTGCAGAGCATGGGAGCTGGAGTTTAAGGATTGTGGACCAATCCCAGGGCAGAGCTGATGTTGACTGCAGAAAGACAGATCAAGGGGATGTGAGGAAGGAGACTGTGGTGGGAAATGCCTGTGGAGGAAAGCCAGGCAGCCATGGAAGCAAGGTGATACTGCTGAGTTGCACATAGTGGGTGGAGCCATCCCCATAGCCTCCTTCTCTCCAAACGCCAGGAGGGCAGCTGAACAGAGAGGCTGGCCCATCAAACACCTGAGGTACTGAACTACAGAGTAGAACCCCACTCAGAGTGACCTTTAAGTGCCTGATAGACTGATGTACAGAGTAGGACCCCAGCCAGTGGAGACCCTCTATGTGCCTGATGCACAGAACAACAGAGAAGGACTCCAGGCAAGGGAGCCTTCTAAGTGCCTAAACAGGTAGAGTTATGTTGAAAGACTAGCCAAATAGGCCTTCTGATTGCCAGCTACAAGAGGCTAGAAAAAAGACTCTGATAGGACCATAACTCCTGCACGGAGGCAGTCCGTGTCTCTGCACCTTTGGCACCGCCAGGGGCCCCACAAGCCAAACAACTGCGCCACCTTCACGCTCAACCCTCACTGGGGCAGAGCTGCAATAGGCAAAAAAAAAAGTCTTGTGTCTATGCACACAGGGTCACTTCAGCCATGTCCAACTCTTTGCAACCCTGTAGACTGTGGCCTGCCAGTCTTCTCTATCAGGAGGGTTCTCCAGGCAAGAATACTGGAGCATATTGGCCAGTACTGGTTGCCATACCCTTCTAGAGCACTAGATTTCCTGCTGCCCTAGCTGCCAAGTCCCCTGAGTACCTGGTGCTGCCAGAACCCCTGTGACCCAAGCAGCTGCACCACCTCCACACCTGGCCCTCACTGGGGCAAACCCAAGTCCTCCAGGGCAGCCTCAGGAACAAACACCAGTGGGTGACCCAAATGCAGAGGTGGAATAAAACCACAATTGAAACCCAGGGGCAGTGTGACTAAAGAATAAGACCCAAGACCCTCCCACCAGCTGTACAAGCTGCAGATTAAATCCGCATGATCAACTAGGTAGATTCTGTGTCTGTGGAATACATAAAAGAACAATGAGATCTTCCACAAAAGAAAACGCACTAGTTTTGATAGCTGTGGACATTGGAGGCTTGATGAGATCTTCCACAAAAGAAAACACACTAGTTTTGATAGCTGTGGACATTGGAGGCAAAAACACACAGGAGTAGGACCAGATTAGAATCTGAGCTGCCTCCACAGCAGGTCCAGAGGCCAGCACAGTGTTGGAGGACATCCTAGGGAGGTGAGGTAGACTGTGACTCCCCGTTAAGGAACGGACTCTAAGAGCAGACTCAATACAATCCTTATCAAAATACCAATTGTATTTTTCACAGAACTAGCAGAAATAATTCAAAAATTTGTTCAAAAATACAAAAGACCTTGGATAAACATAAAATATTGAGACAGGAGAACAAAGCAGAATGTATCATGCTGCCTGAGTTTAGACTATTCTACAAAGCAAAAGGAGGAGTGGGCAGCAAAGGATGAGATGGTTAGATAGCACCACCAACCCAATGGACATGAATTTGAACAAACTCCAGGAGACAGTGGAAGATAGAGGAGCTGGCTTGCTACAGTCCATGAGGTTGCAAAGAGTCAGACATGACCACAAGAACAAAGCTACTGTAACTGAAACAGTATGGCACTGATACAAAAACAGTACATTGACCAATGGGACAGACCAGAGCATCCAGAAATAAATCCACACTTATATGGTCAATCAATTTATGACAAAGGAGGCAAGAATATATAGTGGGAAAAAGATAGCCTCTTCAGTAAGCATTGTTGGGAAAATGGACAGTCAGTCAGTTCAGTCACTCAGTCGTGTCCAACTCTTTGCGACCCCATGAATCGCAGCACGCCAGGCCTCCCTGTCCATCACCATCTCCCGGAGTTCACTCAGACTCACGTCCATCCAGTCGGTGATGCCATCCAGCCATCTCATCCTCTGTCGTCCCGTTCTCTTCCTGCCCTCAATCCCTCCCAGCATCAGAGTCTTTCCTAATGAGTCAAGTCTTCGCATAAGGTGGCCAAAGTACTGGAGTTTCAGCTTCAGCATCATTCCCTCCAAAGAAATCCCAGGGTTGATCTCCTTCAGAATGGACTGGTTGGCTCTCCTTGCAGTCCTAGGGACTCTCAAGAGTCTTCTCCAACAAATCCACAGTTCAAAAGCATCAATTCTTCAGTGCTCAGTTTTCTTCACAGTCCAACTCTCATATCCATACATGACCACTAGAAAAACCATAGCCTTGACTAGATGGACCTTTGTTGGCAAAGTAATGTCTCTGCTTTTGAATATGCTATCTAGGTTGGTCATAACTTTCCTTCCAAGGAGTAACAGTCTTTTAATTTCATGGCTGCAGTCACCATCTGCAGTGATTTTGGAGCCCAAAAAATAAAATCTGACACTGTTTCCACTGTTTCCCCATCTATTTCCCATGACGTGATGGGACCAGATGCCATGATCTTCGTTTTCTGAATGTTGAGCTTTAAGCCAACTTTTTCACTCTCCATGGGAAAATGGACAGCTACACGCAAAAGAATCAAACTCGACTACTTTCACACATGCACAAAATAAACATAGGATGGATTAAAGACTTAAATGTAAGGGCTTCCCTGGTGGTCCAGTGGTTAAGAAGCCACCTGCCAATGCAGGAGACATGGGCTCAATCCCTGGTTGGGAAGATTCCACATATCTTGGGACAACAAAGCCTGTGTGCCACAGCTACTGAGCCTGCACACCTAGAGCCCATGCTCTGCAACAAAAGAGGCCTGCACACTACTACTAGAGAGTAGCCCCCACCTGCCACAACTAGAGAAAAGCCATGCGCAGCAGTGAAGACCCAGAGCAGTCAGAATAAATAAATAAGTCTTAAAAAAAAAAAGATTTAAATGAAAGACCTGAAACCAAAGAACTCCTAGAAGAAAACATAGGCAGTATACTTATCAACATTGGTCTCAGTAATATTTTTTTTGATCTGTCTCCTCAGGCAAGGGGAAAAAAATAGCAAAAATAAACAAATGTTCTTGCATCAAACTAAAAAGCATTTGCACAGGGAAAGAAAGTATAAACAAAATCAAAGGCAGCTTAACGAATGGGAAAAGATATTTGCAAATGATACCTTTGATAAGGGGTTAATATCCAAAATATTTAAACAACTGATACAACTCAACATCAAAAGAAATCTCATTAAAAATGGATAGAGGATGTGAATAAACATTTTTTCCAGTGAAGAAGACATACAGATGACCAAAAGACATGAAAAGATGCTCACCACTGATCAGAGAAAAAGTAAATAAAAACCACAGTGAAACCATTTTATACTTGTTAGAAAGGCTATTATAAAAAAGACAATAACAAGCGTTGGTGAGGATGTGGAGAAAAGCAATGCTTGTGCCCTATTGGTGGGAATATAAGTGATACAGTCTTTATGGAAAAAAACTATGCAGTTTCCTCAAAAAATTATATAACCATCATATGATTCAGCAATTTCACATCTGTGTATTTACGTAAAGGAAATAAAAACATTATCTTGAAAAGATATATGCATCCCAATGTTCACTGAAGCATTATTTTCAATAGCCAAGGTATGGAAGCAACCTGTGTCCATCAAAAGATAAATGAATAAAAAAAGATTATGGTGTATATACAATAGAATATTACTCAGCCATAATTTAAAAAATGAAATCTTGCTATTTGGGACAGCATGGATGAATCCAGAGGCTATTATGCTATGTGAAATAAGTCAGACTGAGAAGGACAAATACCATATAATCTCACTTACATGTGCAATCTAAAAAACGAAGCTAAACAGACTCAAGCATACAGAGATCAAAATGATATTTGACAGAGGGGAGGGTGTCAGGGGTAGGTAAAATAAGTGAAGGGGATTTAGAGGTATGAACCTCCAGGTATAAAATAAAAAAGCAATCAAATGTACTATACAGCATCTGGAATATGGTTAATATGGAAATAACTTTAAAAAACAAACAAACATAAAAAGAACTCTTGAATAAAGATGAAAATACTTGTTTTCTTTTGATGGTTTTCCTTATGCAAACCAGCAATAAAATGCTTCTCTCCTTTATAGTCTGCTTTATTTCCGAAACAAAGAGGAAAGCTTAAAAAAATACTTTCAATGTAACATGATAGATACAAAGATACAGGAAATAAGAAAATGGGAAAATATTGAAGAAAAATTTTTCATTGAACAATTTTTCCTCAGTGATGAGTTCTCAAGAGTGACTTCAGTGGTGAAGACAGGGACAGGGGTAACACACTGTTCCCTGTGGCCTCGGGGCTCCCCATCCACCACCCCACCCACCCATGTGAGCCTCACCAGTGCCAGCCTCCTCTTGACTGTGCCTGGAGGGTAACTTTTGAGAAGATTTCCGGCCCCCTCCCTGCTCTTCTTCCAACATGGTTAAGTTCAAAGTAGCCAACCATCTCTTCCTCATGCCATGATTGCCCCTTCTAAGATCACCCACCATTCTCTCTTGGCCCATTTTCCTGCCATCAGAGCTCAGCCTGGCAATGGGTTGCCAGTCCTCCTTCTCTGGGACCTGTGAGTGTAATAAATCCTTAATTTCTATGCCTCTCCAAGTGTGACTTTCATGGCTGTGTAAAAGGGAGCCCCAAAGGACTTCCAACTGAGGGGATCTGCCTCATTTACATAACTGGTGACAAGGACAAGATCACTCTAAATATGGGCAGATGATCCCTTATTCCCCTGGAGATGCTCCCTGCTTTCATGTGGCTTACTGATGGATCACACTGGCTGAACTGTACCGTCTGGGAAAGCCGTCCACCCTGCTGGCCCTCTTTTGTCCTACTTTGCCCTACCTTAAGTGGCTTCATCCAAACTCACTGAAACACCACCCCCTCCACTGACGCCCACCAAAAACACCCAGACAGGCCCTGCACTTACTCAGACAGTCCATGTTTTAGAGACAATATATTCCACACCTGTCTATCTTGCTTTAATTCACTGATCAGATTACTAGAAAGGCTGCCTCTTCCCACTGAGGCACCACAGGTTTTGGAATTAACACAGCAGACTACATAACAAGCCTTGCCACTGGCTGCCCAGGAACTGATCACTGATTAGAAACACTGGCCACATTTGATCGCCCTCTCAGATGCCCATGGGAACTTCCACAAAAGACTGGGAGAGATGCCTGTGGCCTCAAAATGGCCCATCTAGTTGCCATTCCTTAGACAACAAATTTTTGGGACCCCAAGTTAATTGCTGCCAATGCTCAATTGGCTTATGGTTATTGGACTTATTACATCTGGCTGGGATCCTAGGACTGCTGGCGGACCCAAAAGAGCTCTCTACGACCAAATCCTGTAGCAACCAAATGGCCAAAAATGTTCAAAATTACACTCCAGAATGGGCCAGCTGGGGATGCCAGACTGCAAGGACCATTTCTCAGGCCCACACACCATCAAGCCTGGGAGGCTTGGAATGTATTATAAATAGCACCAATGGCACAGATGTTTGAGACCTACCAGGCAGAATATTGATCCAGAGTACCAATTTTAACTGGTCAGAGAGTCTTTGGCCAGCTTGAACAACAATCCTGAATCCATCCTCCACTAACCATTCAGTCTCTATTGTACTGACTGTAATGTTTATATAACTATGTCTATGGACTGTGTCACAACTATATCCAGGCCCACTAAATCAGCTGTCTATGGACCAGAAGATTTATTCCCTGTGGATGAAATATCAAGTTCAGACACTAAGAGAAGCTGCCCAGGGCTTGGCTCAAGATGCTCCAAAGATCCCCAAGAGTTACTGAAATTTTGCATTTGCAGCAGTTCACATGTTTATAGCAAGATTCTAGTAGAGGTCTCCAAGCTTCACTAGGTCACACTTCCAGGTGGGACCACAGGTTTCCATCAGTGGATAGCCACCTGGACTCCAGCTTCCATGCCACTGAAAAGGACAACACCTCATCCACCACCACCACACCCCACTTTAGAACTGAATGTTACAGCCTTACCTACCTTCAACCTCTCGCCCACACATGTCCATGCTGGTTTCCAACAACCCCACACTGGTTACCCAATTCCTAGGTCATTGTCTTGATCTGTAAGATCTCCTGGGTTCTATTACTTTTTCCCCAAGATTACAAAATGCTTGACAGTGACCCCTCCATGGCCTCCATGGGCTCCAGAGAACTATGAGTCACAAACCCATGACGATAAGGCCACCCTGGGGTATATCAAGCCCCTATAGGACACAAAGCTATGCCTGTTAAATACCACCAACATTCCTCACATAATTCCTCTTTGCCTGCTTTCCAACCCCACCTGCTCCCATTCTTCTCTTTTTATGGCGTTGTTAGAAATGCCTCATGACTTTTGCTTCCTTATGATACTGACCCGGAACGCTCCCACTGTCAACCCTGTTATGCACCACACTTCCTCAGGCTCCCTCTGTTCCACAGCCACTTCCCCAAACACCACATCACCCACCTCCCCACCAACCACAACTCCCCTTGGCATCTAGGGCCTCCAGGATGTCAACTCCAAATGCAGACGTGGCAGTACACATATCAACCTGATCTGATCGTTGGGTCTGCCACACAGTAATATGTACCTGTGCCTAGAACATCGATGATCTTCTATGTTTGGCCAGATGGTCTCAAGTCCTGGGACCACATGGCTTTCCTGGAGATGTGAACATTTGGGAAAAGTCAAGAGCCTCCAATAAAGCAAATCCAATGTCCAGGCACCTTTTATGTTTGTCTAGATTTCCACACAGTCTGATCAAATGCTTCTGTTCTCCCAGACTCCACACTTACCTCTACTTGGGTAAAACCTGGAAATTATGATCCCCTAGTTGATGTTTCCATGAGACCAGATTGCAACACCAAGAAAATGCACAGCATCTGTTGTACTTTACTTTCTGATAATAGTAGCCTGTGTTTCATGTTCCATGGCACTGGGAATGTCCTTGACGGTCTACCCCATTGCAACATCTATACTTTCTTCAAAAATCAGAGGGTCAGGCATTTGGCCTCCATATGTCTATTAATTGTTTGGGCTGTAAATGGTGCAGGCAACTGCCCTGGGCACGGGCAAACAAAATCACATGATCTCAGCTAAACAACAACTGTCTGATGCCCTCATGGAACATGTTCAAAAAATATCCAGAACTTGTCTCTAATGCAGGAAACCCAAGAACCTCTGGTCTAAGTGGTCACTGACAGTCCTTCAGCTCTTGATTAACTGCTGGTGAAGGATGGCAAGGTCCATGCCACCCAGAGACACTCTTGCATCAGTTCAGTTCAGTCACTCAGTCCTGTCCAACTCTTTGCGACCTCATGAATCACAGCACGCCAGGCCTCCCTGTCCATCACCAACTCCCGGAGTTCACTCAGACTCATGTCCATCAAGTCAGTGATGCCATCCAGCCATCTCATCCTCTGTCGTCCCCTTCTCCTCCTGCCCCCGATCCCTCCCAGCATCAGAGTCTTTTCCAATGAGTCAACTCTTCACAAGAGGTGGCCAAAGTACCAGAGTTTCAGCTTTAGCATCATTCCTTCCAAAGAACACCCAAGACTGATCTCCTTTAGAATGGACTGGTTGGATCTCCTTGCAGTCCAAGGGACTCTCAAGAGTCTTCTCCAACACCACAGTTCAAAAGCATCAATTCTTCAGCGCTCAGCCTTCTTCACAGTCCAACTCTCACATCCATACGTGACGACAGGAAAAACCATAGCCTTGACTTGGTTTTTGGAAAAACCATAGACGGACCTTACTTTGCATAAATGGTAACAATTCTAGCGAGAACAGATACAACACCAACAACTTACAGAAGATGGTAAATTTCTTAACAAAACTAAGGTTTTGGACTTCCCTGGTGGTACAGAGGATAAGAATCTGCCTGCCAATGCTGGAGACATGGGTTCAGTCCCTGGTATGGGAAGATTCCACATGCCATAGGCAATTAAGCCCATGTGCCATAACTACTGAGCCCACACTCTAACGTCCAAGAGCTGCAATTGAGTCCACATGCTGAAACTACTGAAGCCCGTGCACCCCTAGAGCCTGCGCTCTGTAACAGGAGAAGCCTCCTCAAGCCTCCACATTGAGGAGCCTGTGCACCTCAAAGAAGGGTAGCCCCGACTCACCACAACTAGAGAAAGCCTCCACAGAGCAGCAGACACCCAGTGCAAGCAAAAATAAATAATTTTTTTTTTTAGTCCTAAGGTTTTTCAGCAAAATCTTTAAACTCAGAGGTATCAGGTCTTTACTCCTGTCTATTGCCCTGTGAAATCAGGGAGATCCACTTCTAACCCCGTATTAACACTGATTGTCTGATGCTTTGGCAATAACTCCAATCTACAGCCAATGTCTTCTCACTGAGACAGTAAGAAGAATTCATCCTGTTTGAGAGCCACTGAGATACAATTGGTCAGTTACAGCACAACTGTTCCCTTGTGGCCTCAGGACTCCCCATCCTCCAGCCACCCTCCTGTGTGAACCTCACCAGCACCAGCCTCCCCCTCCCACCAGCCCAGTGAAGTTCAAAGTAGCAAACAAAACACTTCCCATACTCCATGGCTGCCCTGCCCAGGACCCCAGTAAAGTTTTTAACCCACTATCCTCTCCCGGCCTATTTTCCTCTCTTACTTCCTTGGGGATTAGCCCCGTTACAACAATTGGTGAACTGGTCTGCTCTGGATTTTTCTCTGATTTTGTCTTTCCTGGCCATCACCTTTGAACAACAAAAGTATCAGGTAAGCACTTAAAAGCATCCACATTCTATTTTTAATACTTCAAAAGACTCAGAAGGAATCAGACTTTTACCATCAACATTGCTGACCAAGATATTGATTCTTCCTTTTGAAATTCTATCAACTTTGGGTGACAAAGTCAATCTTGCTGTGCAGCTGTTCAAAGGCTCTGAGTAATTTGTTTAAAAAATAATTTAAAAAAATTAACAAATCTGTCAAAGCATAATAATATAGTATAGAACAGAACAATAAAAAAGGACTCATCTGACAGCCTGGGTGAGATCTGGGTGTCCTGAAATCCAGTTTCCTGTTTCCCAGGAAAAGCAGAACTGGCTGAGGGAAGGCATTTACACAACCATGTATTAGCTCGGATAGTGTATTAGTCTTCTCTCATTACATAACAAAGCACTCTGGGGTCTTGAACAACTGATGTTTATTCTCTCTCAGAATATGAAACACAGATTCCTATTATCAGGAAAGTAAAGTACAATAGATGCTGCACATTTTCACTGGTGTCATAATATGGTCTCATGGAAACATCAACTAGGGGATTATAATTTCTGGAGGCTGAAAGTTCAAGATAAGGGTGGGCAGTGCTGTTTCTCCGGAGGGCTCTCTCCTGTCTTAGAGATGGCCATCTTCTCCCTGAGTCCTCAAGTGGGCTTCCGTGTGTGTGTGTGTGTGTGTGTGTGTGTGTCCTAAATCTCTTCTTCCTAGAAGACATCATCATACTGGATTAGAACCCACTTTAATAACCTCATTTTACATTAATTACTTCTTTAAAGTCTCTATCTCCATATACAGTCACTTTGTGGGGTTCTGGGGGTCAGGACTTCAGCACATGAATTTTGAGGGAGTACAATTAAGTCCATAACAAGTGGTATTTGTCCCTCTGGTGAAGTTGGCCCTTACAGCAAAGAGTGATAGTTTACAGTGTGACATATTTGAATCATCAAAAGAGAGAATAAAATAAATACCACACATGAGTTCTGGGGATCCAGAAGCTGTACAGGGGACATGCCCCAGGCCTTTCCTCTGTGTCCAGGGGCCAGCATCTTCTGTGATGGACTTGGAATAGTCAAGAGTGCACAGACTGTGCAGAAAAAGACTCGGGGGTCTGCGGGGACCCTAAGCTGAATGCAGAGTTTCTCAAGGCTCATCTGTGGAGTGATTTTGAGTCCTTGAAGGTAAAGTGTTTATTTCTCTGTATCATACATGTGCCCATCATTAGTTCATTTTCCTGTAGACTAAGTTGTGTTTTTGTCTCCAAAGAGCTAACCTTCGAAACAGTTTTGAATGAAAATTGATGTAACAGAACATCTTTTTTATTTAAATTCGCCTCTGCTGTTTCCTTCCCCACCTTGTTCCAAGCACTTGCTTGGCCTGGGTCCAACACTCCTTCAGGACCACACCTGCTGGGGGAATGGGATGCACCCAGAATCAGACTGCAGGAGTGGAGGAAAACTTGCTCTGAAGGCCAGCTCTGCCGATGGGGGCAGCTCCCAGGCACGCAGCATCTTGTGCTCCCGCGGGGGCCTTGGGCACAGCTGGTCTCTGCACCCTTTGGCACTGGGGCAGCTTCCCAGATCCCCAGCCAGCCTGTGGCAAGGCCTGCTTTGCCTTCGTCACTAACCCATACTTTGATTTCCTTCCCACGCTGCACTGGGATCATGCGAAATACTGCAAGCGGGGACTCATAAATCAGTAAAGGACGCGAGCACACGCAGCCCCCATTCAGCTGTCTCCACCTCCTGAGGCATCTCTGGGAAGAACCACAACCCCTATTGTGAAAGCTCCAACACGCCCAGCACGGAATTTCCCAAATGTTCGCTGATGGGTCAAAGTCACCCACTGCACAGTCGTCAGCCCCTCCACTGACGCAGCGTGGCCCCGACAGCATAAGCAACGGGATGAACAGCAGAGCTTCCCAGAGCACATTTCAAAGGCTGGTGAAACTATGCCTGGCCTCCAGCTCTGTAGCCATATCCACGCCCATTCACAGGGCCCTAGTCAGTTTTCTCAATTGTAAAGGGAAGATAATCAGCACACCCACTTCCCTTCTGGATCTTCCTCCCTGATTTCTGGTGGAAATAAAATGAGAACATGCATCCAGCCCACTTTCAGTGACTCTCAGAGATGAAGCTACTCACTTATCACGGGCTCCCTGGATGCAGGCCCCACGGCCAGCAGGTCCCCACATCACACGTGTTGAATCCACTGTGCTCTCTTCCAACATCAGGAGAACAAGGCTGGTGGGAGTCTTGTAGATTCTATCAATTTCCATTCACCCAAATATCAGGAGGCCTTTAGTGCATGCATCTCTCTCACCATCAAAGCTGAAGGCAAGAGAAAAGCTGTAGACAGGATGTGAAGAACCAATCTTCCTCTGGAAATCAGCTGCTTGATTCTGTTGAAGAGAGATTCAAGATGTTCAATCTCACCTCCAAGAGCCTGAGAGCACAGAGGTGCACCCAGTGTGAGGGCTGTGACCATATTACATCACCATCACCAAGCGGACGATGGAAAGCATTTGACCTTTACAAAATGATGCCCTCGAGAGCAACTATCGGTCCCAACTTACCTCTTTCTCTCGGTCTTTTACAGCAAGCTGCTCGCCCCACCACAGGCACAGCTTGAGCTTGCTCGCTAAGAGTGATTCTCCCCCTGTTCCTTATCTTTGTCTAATAAAAGATGCTTCCATTTAAAGGGAATCTCCTTCACCACAATTTATCACACCCACCCACAATTTGAAGCCTTGGGATAATGCATTAAAAGATAAACAGCGATAAGCGATAAGCGGGTTGACAGTTAGTTCAGTTCAGTCAGTTCAGTCACTCAGTCGTGTCCGACTCTTTGCGACCCCATGAATCGCAGCACGCCAGGCCTCCCTGTTCATCACCATCTCTC
>SJYT01016315.1:31848-144808 GCA_006410635.1 Cephalophus harveyi | reverse complement strand
GTGGGAAGGGGAGGGTTGGAAGAGGGACACGGTTGTGCTAATGTGTGCGCAAGTGACATCAAGGAGGGCTTTCCATTCCTCCCCTGAGCAGACCCATAAATCTTTAGTGTCATCACGTGATGTCTGGGATCTGTTCTAAGATACTTCAGGGAAAGGGGATGAGATGAGGCAAGTGTGGCAGCATCTTGACCCTTTCTGATTGCTTCACTCTTTCTGGGTGCTTGTGTTGGGTCCCCCAAAGCTGACTCTGGTGCAAGAGTTGGTAGGTGACCACAGGCACCTGACTGAGGTTGGGAGGCAGGCAGGGAAGGGAAGGAAGCCAAACGTGGAGGATGGGTTCATGAGGTCACTTGAGGCTGTTCTGAGAAACTGTGGTGCATCCAAGGACCACTCTCCAAGGGCAAGGGAGCCAGGTCTTTGTCCACCAATTCTTGATCTGGACAGCTGGCCTACCCTGAGCTCAGGCTGTCTCACACCAGGGGCAAGACCTGATAGAACTCTCTACCTGGAACTCCAGAGACCAAGGGCTGTGGATGGGGCACCATGGCCTCTGCTATAGCAGGGATACATCAACCCTTATATTACCCTCTTCATTTCTTTTATTTTTTTATGTATTTCTTTTTATTTTTTATTTTTCTATGTATATTCCTTTTATTTTTAATTGGAAGATAATTGCCCCCCCAATACTGTTGGCCTCTACATGTATCAATATGATGTATGGCATAGGACCCAACAATACCATTACTGGGCATATACCCTGAGAAAACCAGGGTTGAATAAGGTGCCCCACTATTTGATTAAACCAGATTCAGGATATATCTGTGAGGGTGTTTCTGGATGAGATTAGCATTTGAATCAGTAGACTGAGTGAAGCAGACTGCCCATCCAATCATCAGTTGCAGGCCTGAACAGATAAAAGGGAGGAAGGGAGAATTTGCTTTCTCTGTGTGACTGTCTTTTAGATGGGACATCACCCTTCTCCTGTCTTCTAACTGGAACTTGGATTGGAACTTGCACACCATTGGTCCCCCTACTTCTCAGGCTTCGGGGCTGAGGCTGAAACTGTACTATTGGCATTCCTTGGTCTTCTTATGTCTGAAACTTGCAGACTGCAGAACTTGAACTTCTCAGCCTCCATGACCATATAAGCCAATTCTTTAAAACAAATCTCATCATAAACCAGTCTAGTGGGTCCAGAAGACAGAGCATAGAACCAAAGAGGATTAATCTCAAACTTTAAGGTCTTCTGGAATCTTTCTCCTTATGTTTTGTGCTTGCTTGGGACCTTCCTCCTCTTTTTTTTCTAATTCTCCAGTTGAGAACAGGTATAGCTATCATAGGCTTGTTCTGCCATTGTATTTAGAAGCATATAACTTGCTTGGCTTCACAGATTCACAGCTGGAGAGGAATTTTGCTTCAGAATAAATTACAGTTCAAGTCTCATCCATACCTGATTTTGATGAGACTTTGGACTTTAAAGTTTAGCATTGATGCTGAATTAAGACTTTAGCAGTTCTTGGTATGGAATGAATGTATTTTGAACAGAGAAAGATATGAATTTGGGGGGAGGGGGAGTGGGCAGAGGCAGAATATTATAGGATGAAGCGTTCCCTTTTTAAACCCATATATTAAAACCCTAACCCCCAGTTCATTGGTATTTGGGAGGTAATTGGGTTTAGATTAAGTTACGAGGGTGGGGCTCTCATGATGAGATTAGTGTCCTTTCAAGAAGGGACTGGAGCTGTCTTTCTGCCATGTGAGGAAACAGCAAGAAAGTAGGCATTCTACAAGCCAGGGAGAGAGAGTTCATCAGGAAACCAAGTTGGCTGGCACCTTGATCTTGGACTTCCAGTCCTTAAACTGTAAGAAATAAATCTGTGGTGTTTAAACCACTCAGCCTATGGTGTGTTTTTTTTATAGCAGCTCTAGCTGACTAAGGCAATTATTTACTCTCTCACAAATTCACTCAGTCACTGAAGGATAGCGAGTACTAAAGCAGGGGCCCCTCAGGAGCCACTGGCCATACGGGCTGCTACAAGAAATTTGCCATAGACCAAGTGACTTAACAGACATTTATTTCTCACATTTTTGGAGGCTAAGTCAAGATCAAGACACAGGCAGATTTGGTATCTGGTGAGAGCTCACTTCATGGGTCATAGACAGCTGTGTCTGGCTGTGTCCTCACATGGGGGAAAGACACCGATCCCATTCAAGGGGCCTCCACCCTCAAGACCTGCTTAGCTCTCAGAGGTCCCACCTCCTAACATTATCACATTGAGTGTCAGGTTTGAACATATGAATTTGGGATGGAGGTGGTGCACACAAACGTTCAGTCTACAGAGGCCCTGCATGGCCCTGACGTGTGGGACCAATGCAAACCAGGAAGGGGTCCCCAGCAGGTGTGCCGGCTAATGCTGCCCTCTCTCCTGGGAAAAAAAGAAAACCCTCTGTCTGGGAGGTCCTCTTATTGCTCTGCGACTGTTCCTGTCTGGTAGAATCAGTTGCCTTATAACTTTTTGACAATCAAATTATATTTTGACTGGAGAAGGACTTGAAATTTGAATGAACCTCTGGTGAACTCCTATCCAACAAAACTTAAGATAGAAAAATCACCTCTGTGTTTTTGTATCCTTTGTAAAAGTCCAGTTTTGCATAACATGGTTAGCTTGGAACAGGGGGTGCTATCCAACAGCTCCCACCCATTTTCCTCTATAGCCAAATAATTTGGAGTTGCTAGAAAGACAAATCATTTTCCAGCCAAGTATTTGATTCAACCTAAAGTTCAGCTTTGAGAAATTGAGAGTGTTAATGGTCAGGTAGGAAGCCCAAATTTTCCCAAGCAGCAGGAGGAAATAAACTGCAAGTGGCAGATGTTTTTTTTTTTCTCTTAAGTTGCAGGAGGAAATAAATTGCAAGTGGCAGACAGTTTTTTCCTTCTCTACACAAAATTAAAGTATATTAAAGTATATTTTATTAAAGTATAAATACAAAATTAATTCTGTGTTGTCATGATGACACCTGGTTCCACCTGAACTTGACTTTTCTCAAACCTTGAGCTAACCAGTGCATTTTTCTTATGAAAAATGTTTTTCTTAAGCTAGGTTAATAACACTATGCATTTGCTTTGGAATCTGCCTTTCTTCAAATCTGTTCCACCTGAGACTAACCTTTTTCTCAAACCTTGAGCTGATAATGGCTCAGGAAACCAGTATGTCTTACTCACGGAAATGTTTCCTTAAACTATGTTAATGAATTTATGTATTTGTTTTGGAAACTGCCTTTCTTCAAGCTTCATGTCAATTGTTTTATGGCCAGAGATGACTCCTCTTGTGCCATTCTATCTCCAAATGTATGTTGTGGGAAAGGGGCCTGATGCAGCTCTCTCAGTCTTGAGGGTTTTTTTTTTTTAATCTGATTAGCAGCTTGCTAACAGGTATAAAACACCTTGCTAAAAACTAGCAAGGGGGCACTCTTTCTGTCCCCATCTGATGTCTATGTCAAAATCTTTCTCTATCTCTTTTATACTTTAATAAAACCTTGCTACACAGAAGCTCTGAGTGATCAAGCCTCATCTTTGGCCCTGGATCGAAACCCTCTCCTCCAGAGGTCACAATTCCTGAGGTAACTTACAGTTTGCAGCCACAACCTTTCAGAATGTTGACCATCAAACATTTGGGGGTTATGCAATGAATTACACATTAATATCTGAAAATCACCATCATAATTCCACCCCCACTTTGGAGAGTCACTACGTGAGAAGCTAGAGTATCAAACAATAGACTGGGGGAAGTGTTTATGGTATGTACAATAAGAAAATGTTCAATAATTTTATCATATGAATGTCATATACTAATTCATAAGAAAAAAACTACTGCCTTATTGGAAAATTGTCCCCAAATAGTTTTTACAGCCCAAGACATCCCTTCTCAACTCACTGTTGATGCATGGAGGTGGACTGGACACCCAGAATTCAAGGCCAGTGGCCTCATTAGTCCTCCTGGCCCTCACTAGCCCCTTAATCCTCACTGACTCCATGGTCCTCATGAGCTCCTTTACTCACTGCTCTAGATCCTGACCCAGTTGGCCTTTCACAGAGTCTCTTCCATTCAGAACCTGGCATTTATATTAGATCTTATGTGTCCAGATTCCCCTCTAGCGTCAAGAAATCTACCCAGGCTTCATAAAGACATCTCTCAAAATAGAATTTTAGAATGTAACTCTTGACCAGGTTTCTCTGGTCTCCCACAAAGCTGAAGGCGGAAGTGATTTAGAGATGTGTAAACATATGACCAAAAATAGCATTACCATGAAAAAGGGCTCAACATCATTAGTCATCAGGGGAGTGTAAAATTAAACCAAATGAATGTCACTACATACCCACCAGAATGGCTCAAAACAAAAGACTGACAATATGAAATGCTGATGAGGATACAGGGCAATCAGAGACCCCAAGCCCTATCAGTGGAAGTATAAAACAGTGCAACCAACTTGAGAAAAGATCTGGTAGCTTCGTTTAAACATAAACATTTTTACCATTGGAAATCTACCAATTTCAATCCCAGATATTAACCCAATGAAAAACATTTGATGTTGCTTTTCATTTGCTAAGTCATGTCCGACTCTGCGACCCACGGATGCAGCACGCCAGGCTTCCCTATCCTTCACTATCACCCAGAGTTTGCTCAAATTCATGTCATTGAGTTGTGATGCCATCCAACCATCTCATTTTCTGCCACCCACTTCTCCACCTGCCCTCAGTCTTTCCCAGCATCAGGGACTTTTCCAATGAGTCAGCTCTTCTCATTAGATGACCAATGTATTGGAACTTCAGCTTCAGCATCAGTCCTTCCAATGACATTCAGAGTTGATTTCCTTTAGGATTTACTGGTTTGATCTCTTTATTGCCCAAGGGACTCACAAGAGCTTCTTCAGCACCACAATTTGAAAGCTTCAGTTCTTCAGCTTTCTCACATTTGTATGTGACTACTGGAGAAACCATAGCTTTAACTATAGGCACTTTTGTTGGCACAATGATATCTCTGCTTTTTAATACACTGTCTAGGTTTGTCATAGTTTTTCTTCCAAGGAGCAAGTATCTTTTAATTTCATGGTTACAGTCAACATCAGCAGTGATTTTGGGGCCCAAGAAAATCAAATCTGTCGCTGCTTTCACTTTTTTTCCCACAAGAACATTCATAGCAGCTTTATTCATAGTAGCCAAAACAATTCAGATATCTATCAATGAGAGAATGTTTAATCAAACTGTGATATATCTGTACAATGAAATGCTTCTCACCTACAAAATGGAACAAACTGATACGTTCAACAACATGGATGAATCTCAAAAACATCATGTTGAATGAAAGAAGATAGAAACAAAAGTGTATGCCCTCTGTGATTCCATAATTATTAATTTCATGAATAAGCAAAACTAATTTGGATGGAAAAAATCAATGGTTGCTTCTGGTGGGGTGAGGAAAGGGTGACTGAGGGAACATGGGGAAAATTTGGGGTGATATGAATGTCCTGTTGATGAATTTCAGATCACACAGGTGAAACCACTTTTCCAAACTCATTAAATGGTATACTTAAGAAGTGGCATCTCGCTGCATGCAATTTTCCTCAACAAAAGAGGTATAGGGACTTCCCTGTGGTTAAGAATCCACCTTGCAATGCAAGGGACATGGGTTCAAACCCTGGATGAGGAATTAAGATCCCACATGCCATGGAGCAACTAAACCCATGTGTTGCAATGACTGAGCCTACATCTCCAGAGCCTGCATGACACAGTTAGAGACTCCGTGTGTCACAGCATAAGATCCCTCATAATGCAGCTAAGACCTGATGCAGCCAAATAAATAAATAAATTTTTAAAAGAGCTATACACTAACATGAATTTTCTTGATGATGCACATGCTGAAGCACTTGGGGAGAAAGATATTAAATATCTGGAACTTACTTGAAATGCATCAAAAAATAACATGGGTTGATGGACAAGTAGACTATACGTGGATGGATACATGTAATGAAAAGTTCATGGCAAAATACAGATTGTACAGGTATTTATTATAACATTTTTCAAATTTGCTGTGATTTGAAGTTTTTCATAATGAAATTTTGGATGGGAGGAGACAGGTGGAAATAATTAAGGCACCTCCTGGTTATGGTTTTTTATTAGTAATTGACTTTTCTCTCTATGCTGCAATAGCCCAAGTGGCTCCAGGGAAAAGTGGAGAATGGGATGTACAAAAGTCCTTTCAGAGTGGAATGGAAAGGGGAAGGGGAGGGAGGGAGGCAGATGACTAGGATACTGCAGCGCGTGTCAGCCAGGGTTCAACATCCGACACAGAAGCTGTAGAAAACGTATATAAGAGGTTTGTCACAAGGGTGGCTTTGGAGTCTGATGGGACAAGTTTGAAATTTGTGAGGTAGACTCTGTAAAAGGGTGACTGAAGCTGTCGTCCATGGTGAATCTCTCCCTCATCAGGGAAGCCTCTACCCTTCAACTGATCAGATCAAACCAGCCAGGTCATGTGGGATAATCCTCCTTACTTAAAGACAACTGACGAGGGACTTCAATCACATCTACAACACACTTTCACAGCAGCACCTGGAGGAGTGTTTCCCTGAATAATCCAGGACGATAGCTCAGCCAAGCAGACGCAGAAAACTGACCATCTCTGGGATGTGACCCAGAGAACTTTAGTCTCTGTTCCCACTTAAGACTGCAGGAAGTGATGACCACTCAGATATACCTGAGAAGTCTCATTCAGGCACACTTTTCCTAGTCAACTGTAGAAATTCCAGTTTCTTAAACAGCCTTCTAAACTATTTGGGTTGGTATTTATTTCTTTCCTACTGGTTATATTGTTAATAAGTTCAAAAAGCACTCAAAACCTCAATAAACTCAAAAACCATGGCACATGAGCCCCATCCTTTCTTTGTGTGGGAATTAAATTTATAAGATGACCCGGGGGAGGCCCCAGGGACCAGGAACTGGCCAGGAGCCCCAGCTCCTGCAGACAGCAGAGGAAGAGAGCCAGGATGTGGACTGGCAGTTGGAGCACCTGAGCACACCCCAGGAAGGGGCCCCTCTAAACTATGGGTGTGTCATTCATGGAAAATCTCAAATTTCCTTTCCCATCTGACGAGAAGACAAGACCAGTTCTAGGGAAATGAGCTTCTGGGTTTTCTCTATGCATCAGTTGGAACAATTAAAATACACAAGCTCACTGTCATTAAAGTATATTCACAACAGAGGCCAAACAGCTCATTATTAAACACATGGGAACATATTCAAAATCATTCATGATCTTAGTGTAAATTAGACCAATGACTTCCCTGGTTACTCAGATGGTAAAGAATCTGCCTGCAATGCAGGAGACTCCAGTTTGATCCCTGGGTCGGGAAGATCCCCTGAAGAAGGAAATGGCAACCCACTCCAGTATTCTTGCCTGGGAAATCCCGTGGACAGAGAAGCCTGGTGGGCTACAGTCCATGGGGTTGCAACGAGTCAGATACGACTGAGCAACTAACACATACACAGCCTTAACACACACACATCATTTTTTATTTATTTTTTAATTTTATTGAAATATAATTGATTTACAATGTTGTGTTTAATTTCTGCTATACAGTAAAGTGACTCAGTATACATATATTCTTTTTCATATTCTTTTCCATTACGGTTTACCATAGATACTGAATATAATTCCCTGTGTTCAGTAAGTAGGACCTTGTTGCTTATCCATCCTATATACAAGAGTTTGCATCTGCTAATCCCAAACACACCATTTTTGCTAACCAATCTGGAAAAGAAGAATGGCCAACCCCATGGACACTGCTGAGTGCAAACTGGCACAGCCCTTTCAGAAGGTGACTTGGTGACAGGCACAAATGCAGAGCCATGGGAGGGCTCTGTCTTTGCCTCCTGGCTTTCTGCTCAGAGGTGTGGCTATGTCATTATTTCTAGGAACAAAACCCGACAGCATCCTAATGACTCAACCACCACAGGGAATAGATAAGAAAACAAGGATCTACGTCTGATGGACTTTAAGCAAGAAGATGGGGAATTCTCATAATGACTATATAAAAGCATGATAAATATTCTGTGAAGATACAGAATGCACACCATCTTCTGTACGAGTAATTCCATGCTGCTGCAAATACAAACATATGTACATAGATACAACATGTTTTCCATTATCACAGGAAGAACACTGAAAGAATGTGCAATAGAAAACTACAAATTGTATTCGGGAGAGGGATTGTGAGTAACTAGTGTCTACTTTCTAATATTTTGAGAAGTGGTTACCATTGCTTTTACAATATGGGAAAGAAAATATGAGCCTGTCTAACTCATTAGTTACTTATGATTTCATGACTATTGGGTCCCTGGAACTAGACTTCAACTAAGACCCATGAAATCCAAATTTCTTTTTAAATTAACTGGCAAGAAACCTTGAGCACATATTTCGCCTCTATTTGGTTAACAGGAACCAGATGCAAGGTTTCAATCAAACTTTCATTGTTTGGTGGTCTGGTAGTCATTTGCTCACTGAGCTAAAAATATTTGATTCATCTACATCTTTTGTTGGTTACTACCTTGGATATATCAGGAACTGCCCAAGATGTGCTCTTTCTATATAATAAAAGTGAACTTGCAAATATTAACATGGGAATGCAAGAAATGTCTCATTATTTTTTTCAAAATTAAATGAGGTCTGAATTGAAATCCCTATCCTAATTGGCTGGTAGAAAATTCAATTTCCATCTTTGTGGGAACCTCCTCCCAGCTCTCCGTGGAGCCCCATGGTGGTTCTGGGACCTAATGCTGAGCAGATTATTCTGAAAGGTCTGCTGCCTTTTGGACCACATGGCTCACTGCCTGCAGGAGTGGACAGCCATTCTCCCTGAAGCTTTGTGAGGAACCTAGGCCTGTCCAACATGGCTTCTCAAAACAGCCGCTAGGTTTTCCTGAGCTAGAAAATGGATCTTCCTACAGGGTCATTGCTTCCTCTTTGTTCCACCCCTCCATGCCTCCAGCCTCCTTCCTGGGAAAGCAATGCCCCAAAAACCAAAGTCTGGTTTCAAACCACACACACACACACACACACACACACACACACACACACACACACACATCCCACATGCTAAGAAGATACAACAGCTGTGCAACTCATTTTCATCCTGAGAATAACCTGAGGCAAGGCTTTTGGGGGCCTGGAAGAAGAAAAATATGAGACCAAAACAAAAATAATACTTTAATAAATTATCCAGCCGTGTTAACAGTCATTTTTCTCATTAACATTGCAAAGTTGCTCCTGATGCAATGTATTAACCTTTGGTTAATATTAATAGTAATGAATCGAGTGGCTAACACTATTGGTGTATTAACCATGGAACAGTGAGTTAATCCCTCCAGGTTTCAGTTTCTCGTCACCAAATGAGGCTAAATCATAGTTCCCCTCACAAGAATCACGATGAGGGAAGGAAACGATGCAGGAAAAGCACAGTGTCTGGTGCCTGATGCAGTGCATGTCCAAAGACCTTGGAAAAGAACCACTTGTTTCAACATGAAAAATCCACAGCAGGCTCATGAACTCTTGGTCTAGTAAAGAAAGTTCTGAAGGCTGGATATTCCTTGTTTAAAAGCATCCAGAAAGCTAGAAAGCAATTGATGGAAGAAATACAAAAGGATGATAATGATCAGAGAAAGTGGATTAAAGAGAGATCACTTTTCTCTGCTTAGGTTGGCAAGAATGTAGAAGATTGGTAGTACTTAGCACTAACAAGAATGAGGGGAGAGGAGAGAGTATATTAATAAATAATGTTATGAAACAAGCTCTGCCAGGGCAATTTGGCAGTGGTTGGACTCCAGGAATTCATAGTTTAGAAATATTTGCACAAGCTCTCAAGGCTGTAGACATGAAGCTGTTCAGTGTTTATAAAGGCAAAGGCATGTAGATAACTGAGATGTACATCCATCAGGATTTTTCATAAATTATGCTTCAGCCATTCTGCGTAATGTCATGCAATCCTAAAATGAATGTGAGAAATACACTCAATGACATGGAAGAATGTCCCATACACATAGTTGAGTGTTTTTTTAAAAAAACTGAGTTGAAAAATGCACAAAGCGTCCATTTTGTAAAACATATACCAGACACATGTTTGTGTCTGCATGGAAGTTATTTGCATATGCATGCATGTGTATGTAATTTGCCTACACACAGAACAATTCTGAACAGAAGCACAAGGTACTGCTTATAATGGTACTGTAGGCATCTAGGCTCAAAGAGGGAACTATGGGGCCATTTCCCTCTGTATCTTGACACTTATAGTATACTCGCTAAGTTATGCAGCCATCATCCCATTCAATTTTCCAAAACTTTCAGCACCCCCAAAAGAAACCCCATCTCTATCAATGTCACACCTCATTTTCTGTCAACAGCCTGCCTTTCCCCAAGTGAACACAAACCTACTTTCTTTACAGATTGGCCTCATCTAATTCCCTTTTCTCTGTTTTGTTTTTGTCTTTCTGTTTCATGCTGGAGACTTTTGTCAAATCCTTAATGCTTTACCTGTGTCTTTCATAGTTGAGTGAGGCA
Source organism: Cephalophus harveyi (assembly GCA_006410635.1). Classification (NCBI taxonomy): domain Eukaryota; kingdom Metazoa; phylum Chordata; class Mammalia; order Artiodactyla; family Bovidae; genus Cephalophus; species Cephalophus harveyi. The sequence continues at coordinate 134,198 of SJYT01016315.1, read as the reverse complement.
CCAAAAGATTTACTAGAAGCTCCTAGGTGCACCTTACTATAAAACCATGGCAGCATTTTCTTTGTAAGTCTCCCAAGTCAATGACTCAGAGAAGGCAATGGCAGCCCACTCCAGTACTCTTGCTTGGAAAATCCCATGGACAGAGGAGCCTGGTGGGCTGCGGTCCATGGGGTTGCTAGGAGTCAGACACAACTGAGCGACTTCACTTTCACTTTTCACTCTCATGCATTAGAGAAGGAAATGGGAACCCACTCCAGTGTTCTTGCCTGGAGAATCCCAGGGATGGGGGAGCCTGATGGGCTGCTATCTATGGGGTCGCACAGAGTCAGACACGACTGAAGCGACTTAGCAGCAGCAGCAGTAAGTCAATGACTATACCTTGGAGTGATTCCAAGATCACTAAGAAACATGTGTCTTTTCTGAAACAACAGTTCAGTATTTGGAAGCATAGCTGCACTCATGCACACTCATAACAACAAAAATACATATTTGGTCTTTGGGGGTAAACACAGTAGCCTGACTCTTTTCTTGTTAATTTTAAAGCCACATTGAATATATGGAAACCAAAGGACCAGTTGCTTCACTGAGGATATTTCTAGACTATAAACCAGTGTTTCTAGAAATATAACTAGAAATCTATGACCTCATCAATTTCAGGGAGTCCAGATACAAGCAAGCCCCATCAGTACTGACATGGTGAGTAGCTTCAGTGTGATGATGCAGACATGAGTCTCCCATGCATGCCTCTCAGTGGGTAGAAGCGCAGAGGACAAACCATTTCCTGAAACTTCTGACACGGAACCTTCAGGATTCACTGCACACAAATATTCCTTACAGGCTCCAAGGTCCTGTCTGCTTCCTACATAAGAATCCTCTACAATCTGATCAGCATTAACCCAACAACTTGAAGAATGGTATTTTGGGAACAATGTTTTTCTGGAAAACTGCAAGGGAATAGAAGTACTTTTCTTGAGGAAAAACAAAATAGATGTGTATAAGAGACAGTCCTCATTGTTAGTGAGAATGATATTTTATCAGATTACCCCTTTTACAAGTGCCCATTGACATCCTTTGCTAATTTTTCTATTTCTTGTCTTTTATTCTTGTTTTTTTATAAATATTGTATATGTTCTAAATATAAATCCTCTTTCTGATTTGTACACTAAAAAATGTCTTCTCCCAGTTTACTAGCTGTCTGCTAACTTCATGGAACCAATTCCAAATTCACCATGGAAAAAATATTTCCTAATTCTGATATAGTCAAATCCATCTAATTTTTGGCCTTATTCTTCAGGCTTTGGAGATCTTGTTTACAAAATCTTTCTACTTCCCAAGATGACTAAAGTATTCTATATTTTCTTCCATTTCTTTAAAATTTCATCTTTTAGATTTAGGTCTTTAATCCAAACTGTTCAAATATGACATGATGCAGGATCCAACTTCACTCTTCTTTATTAACACAGTCAATTTAGCCATCAACATTGACTAAATAACCTACCTCTATCTTATAAATTTATGAAATTATCTCCTACATAAAAGATGCCTGTGAACACTTGAGTCTGTTTCTGGGCTTTCCATTCTGTTCTACTTGAAACTGAAAGTGTTAGTCACTCAGTCATATCTGCTCTGCGACGCCATGGACTGTAGTCCATCAGGCTCCTCTGTCCACAGGATTTCCCAGGCAAGAATACTGGAGTGGGTTGCCATTTCCTTCTCCAGGGGATCTTCCCAACCCAGGATCAAATATGGCTCTCCTTCACTGCAGCTGGATTCTTTACAGTCTAAGCCACCAGGAAAGTCCCCTAGATATTGCATTTTCATTGTGTGGTTTCATTTTCTACTTGTTTATTACAGACATAGAGGATGATGTTGAATGTTCATGTTTATTAACTTTATTTTTGAAATGTATTTATTTTTTAATTGAGGGATAATTGCTTTACAGAATTTTGTTGTTTTCTGTCACACCTCAACATGAACAAGCCGTAAGTGTACATATATTCCCCCCCCCTTGAACCTCCCGCCTATCTCCCCTCACATCCCACCATTCTAGGCTGATGCAGATCCCCTGTTTGAGTTTCCTGAGACATACAGCAAATTCCCATTGGTTATTTTACATATGGTAATGTAAGTTTCCAAGTTATTCTCTCCATACATCTCACGTTCTCCTCCACTCTCTCCCCGTCCATAAGTCTCTTATCTATGGTTTACTGACTTTATATCTGGAAATCCTTGAGACTGACATCTGTAATTGCTAAAAATAATGTTCATCTTGCTATCAATGTAGCAAAAACCACAGTCACAGAAAACTAACCAATCTGATCACATGGACCACAGCCTTGTCTAACTCAATGAAGCTATGAGCTATGCCGTGTAGGGCCACCCAAGATGGATGGGTCATGGTGGAGAGTTCTGACAAAATGTGGTCCACTGGAGAAAGATCCACTTCAGTATTCTTGCCTTGAGAACCCCATGAACAGTATGAAAAGGCAAAAAGCTATGACACTGAAAGATGAACTCCCCAGGTCAGTAGATGCCCCAATATGCTACTGGAGATCAGTGGAGAAATAACTCCAGAAAGAATGAAGAGATGGAGCCAAAGCAAAAACAGCACCCAGCTGTGGATGGGACTGGTGATGGAAGTAAAGTCCGATGCTGTAAAGAGCAATATTGCATAGGAACCTGGAATGTTAGGTCCATGAATCAAGGCAAATTGGAAGTGGTCAAACAGGAGATGGCAAGGGTGAACACTGACATTTTAGAAATCAGCAAACTAAAATGGGCTGGAAGGGGTGAATTTAACTCAGATGACCATTATATGTACTACTGTGGGCAAGAACCCCTTAGAAGAAATGGAATAGCCCTCATAGTCAACAAAAGAGTCCAAAATGCAGTACTTGGATATAATATCAAAAATGACAGAATGATCTCCGTTCATTTCCAAGGCAAACCATTCAGTATCACAGTAATCCAAGTTGATGCCCAGACCAGGAACACTGAAAAAGCTGAAGTTGAACAGTTTTATGAAGACCTACAAGACCTTCTAGAACTAACACCAAAAAAAGATGTCCTTTTCATTATAGGGGACTGGAATATAACAGTAGGAAGTCAAGAAATACCTGGAGTAACAAGCAAATTTGGCCTTGGAGTACAGAATGAAACAGGACAAAGGCTAATAGAGATTTGCCAAGAGAACACACTGATCATAGCAAACACTCTCTTCCAACAACACAAGAGAAGACTCTACACATGCACATCACCAGATGGTCAATACCGAAATCAGCTTGATTATATTCTTTGCAACCAAAGATGGAGAACCTCTATAGAATCAGTAAAAACAAGGCCAGGAACTGACTGTGGCTCAGATCATGAACTGCTTATTGCCAAATTCAGGCTTAAATTGAAGAAAGTAGGGAAAACCACTAGACCATTCAGTTCAGTTCAGTTCAGTTGCTCAGTCGTGTCCAACTCTTTGCGACCCCATGAATTGCAGCACGCCAGGCCTCCGTGTCCATCACCAACTCCTGGAGTTCATGCAGACTCATGTCCATCGAGTCAGTGATGCCACTCAGCCATCTCATCCTCTGTCATCCCCTTCTCCTCCTGCCCCCAATCCCTCCCAGCATCACAGTCTTTTCCAATGAGTCAAGTCTTCACATGAGGTGGCCAAAGTACTGGAGTTTCAACCTTAGCATCATTTCTTCCAGGGAAATCCCAGGGCTGATCTCCTTCAGAACGGACTGGTTGGATCTCTTTGCAGTCCAAGGGACTCTCAAGAGTCTTCTCCAACACCACAGTTGAAAGCATCAATTCTTTGGCGCTCAGCTTTCTTCACAGTCCAACTCTCACATCCATACATGACCACTGGAAAAACCATAGCCTTGAATAGACTGACAGGTATGACCTAAATCAAATCCCTTATGATTATACAGTGGAAGTGACAAATAGATTCAAAGGATTAGATCTGATAGAGTGCCTGAAGAATGATAAACAGAGGTTCATGACATTGTACAGGAGGCAGGGATCAAGGCCATCACCAAGAAAATAAAAATACAAAAAGGCAAAATGGTTGTCTGAGGAGGCCTTACAAATAGCTATGAGAAGAAGAGAAGCAAGAGGCAAAGGAGAAAAGGAAAGATATACCCTTTTGAATGTAGAGTTCCAAAGAATAGTAAGGAGAGATAAGAAAGCCTTCCTCAGTGATCAATGCAAAGAAATAGAGGAAAACAAAAGAATGGGAAAGACTAGAGACCTCTTCATGGAAATTAGAGATACTAAGGGAACATTTCATGCAAAGATGGCACAGTAAAGGACAGAAATGGTATGAACCTAAAAGAAGCAGAAGATATTAAGAGGTGGCAAGAATATATAGAAGAACTATGCAAAACACATTTCATGACACAGACAATCATGATGATGTGATCACTCACCTAGAGCCAGACATCCTGGAATGTGAAGTCATGTGGGCCTTAGGGGCGTCACTATGAACAAAGCTAGAGGAGGTGATGGATTGCAGTTGAGCTATTTCAGATTCTAGAAGATGATGCTGTGAAAGTGCTGCACTCAATGTGTCAGCAAATTTGGAAAACTCAGCAGTGGCTACAAGACTGGAAAAGGGCAGTTTTCATTCCAATCCCAAAGAAAGGCAAAGCCAAAGAATGCTCAAACTATCACACAATTGCACTTATCCCACACACTAGCAAAATAATGCTCAAAATTCTCCAAACCAGGCATCAGCAGTATGTGAACCGTGAACTTCCAGATGTTCAAACTGGATTTAGAAAAGGCAGAGAAATCAGAGATCAAATTGCCAACATCCACTGGATCATTGAAAAAGCAAGAGAGTTCCAGAAAAACATCTATTTCTGCTTTATTGACTATGCCAAAGACTTTGACTGTGTGAATCACAACAAACCATGGAAAATTCTTCAAGAGATGGGAATACTAGACGACCTGACCTGCCTCCTGAGAAATCTGTATGCAGGTTAAGAAGCAAGAGTTAGAACTGGACATGGAACAACAGACTGGTTCCAAATAAGAAAGGGAGTACGTCAAGGCTGTATATTGTCACCCTGCTTATTTAACTTATATGCAGAGTACATCATGAGAAAAGCTGGGCTGGATGAAGCACTAGCTGAAATCAAGATTTCTGGGAGAAATATCAATAACCTCAGATATGCAGATGATACCACCCTTATGGAAGAAAGTGAAGAACTAAAGAGCTTCTTGATGAATGTGAAAGAGGAGAGAGAAAAGTTGGCTTAAAACTCAACATTCGGAATACTAACATCATAGTATCTGGTCCCATCACTTCATGGCAAATAGATGGGGAAACAGTGGAAAAGTGACAGACTTTATTGTGGGGGGTCCCAAAATCACTGCAGATGGTGACAGCAGGCATGAAATTAAAAGACGCTTGCTCCTTGGAAAAGTTATCACCAACGTACACAGCATATTAAAAAGCAGAGACATTGCCAACAAAGGTTCGTTTAGTCAAAGCTAAGTGGTTTTTCCAATAGTCATGTATGGATGTGAGAGTTGGACTATTAAGAAAGCTGAGCACTGAAGAATTGATGTTTTTCAACTGTGGTGTTAGAGAAGACTCTTGAGAGTCCCTTGGACTCCAAGGAGATCCAACCAGTCCATCCTAAAGGAAATCAGTCCTGCATATTCACTGGAAGGACTGATGTTGAAGTTGAAACTCCAATACTTTGGCCACCTGACGTGAAGAACTGACTCATTTGAAAAGACCCTGATTCAGGGAAAGATTTTGGTGGGTGGAGAAGGGGACGACAGAGGATGAGATGGTTGGATGGCATCACCAACGCAATGGACATGAGTTTGATTAGGCTCCAGGAGTTGGTGATGGACAGGGAGGCCTGCCATGCTGCAGTCCATGGGGTCCCAAAGAGCTGGACATGACTGAGCGACTGAACTGAACTGAATGAAACATTTGTCTATTTTGTTTACTGCAGCGTGTTTACCCAGCTTCTTGACTATTTTTCTTAATAGGATTTGGTATCTATTATGACTTGACTGTAAGATGTAAACTCATCTTACAGAACGAAGGCAAGCTATTGGCACATTCAGGCCACCAGTGCACATTTCAATTCAGTTCAGTCACTCAGTTGTGTCCTACTCTTTGCAACCCCATGAACCGCAGTACACCAGGCCTCCCTGTCCATCACCAACTCCCAAAGTCCACCCAAACCCATGTCCATTGATTCAGTGATGACATCCAACCATCTCATCCTCTGTCATCCCCTTCTCCTCCTGCCCTCAATCTTTCTCAGCATCAGTGTCTTTTCAAATGAGTCAGCTCTTTGTATCAGGTGGCCAAAGTATTGGAGTTTCAGCTTCAGCATCAGTCCTTCCAATGAACACCCAGGACTGATCTCCTTTAGGATGGACTGGTTGGATCTCCTTGCAGTCCAAGGGACTCTCAAGAGTCTTCTTCAACACCACAGTTCAAAAGCATCAATTCTTCTATGCTCAGCTTTCTTTATAGTCCAACTCTCACATCCATACATGCCCACTGGAAAAACCATAACCTTGATTTGATGAACCTTTGTGGACAAAGTAATGTCTCTGCTTTTTAATATGCTGTCTAGGTTGTTCATAACTTGCCTTCCAAGGAGTAAGCATCTTTAATTTCATGGCTGCAGTCACCATCTGCAGTGATTTTGGAGCCCAGAAAAATAAAGTCAGCCACTGTTTCCCCATTCATTTGCCATGAAGTGATGGAGTTAATTCCCAAAAGTTTTCCAAAAACACTGTGAGCCCTGCCAGCAGCTTTGGTGAAAGTGCCCTGGCCCCAGGAGCACCTACTGTAGGACAGGTATCCACTGGGGTGTGCAGGCTTAAAGATGTTTGTTAATTATCATTCACTTTTTTACAGCACCAGTCACATAGAATGTTATCTCAAATAGACTTTCTCATCTATAAGAATACAATAGTGAAAAAGCAAATAAATCAGTGTAACAGGAGCTGAAAGATATTTATCTTTTTTCTCCAGAACTTATAAACCAAAGTGATACCTTAGTCTAGAATAAAAGGTTAAAGAATTGAAATCATGAGGGAAGGCTGACATCCTATACTTCACAACCACTTGGGAGATTTCTTTTGCTACCCCAACTGAATGCTCTTAACTGGCTAGCCCTCCATATGTTAACTTCTGATAGCATGAGGGTTTTGTACAAAAGGAGCATCAGATCTCCCCCAGGCTCATTCTGTTTTCCTTTGCTCACAGACGGATTCATTTCCAGATTAAAACAGCATCTTCTCTGTGATGTTTAATTATGTGTCAACTAGGCTGAGTCTCAGGGTGCCCAGATATTTGGTCAAACTTTTTTCTGGATATGTATGTGAGGGTGTCTGTGGATGAGATTAGCATTTAAATTGATAGTCTAAGTAAGTCAAATTGCCTTCCCTAATGTAGGTGGGCCACATCCAATCAGTTGAAGACCTGAGTAGAACAATAAGACCAATCCTCCCAAGAGTAAGAGGGAATTCTCCAGCAGGAAGTCTTTACCCACACCTTTGACTCTCCTGGGTCTCCAACCTTCTGGCCCCAGCCTCCATAATTAAATGAGCCAATTCCTTAAAAACTATGATATATATTTATATATATATATATATATATATACACATACATATAAAATTTCATGAGCCAGTTCCTTACAATACATAAATCAATCTCTGTGTGCATATATCATATCAGTTCTGTTTGTCTGGAGAATGCTAATCAATACACACCCCTTTGCCAAGACTGAAGCACAGCAAAGCTACTGCTTTGGATCAACTTGCACTGTTGACATCCCACCACAGCCATGAAATAGACCAAGAGAACATAAACATTTGACATGGAATTCTTCTTTTTCAAAGAAAAGATATTGGAAGCTGGTTGAAAATGATTCTTTGATTTGTGTTCTGTATTTTTGTCATTGAAATCCCAGATTTTTGGCAAAACAAAATCTCCAGAGCACATGATAACATACGTTATTATCTCCAGGCTTGAGGAGTGATTCCAAGATCACTAAGAAACATGTGTCTTTTCTGAAACAACAGTTCAGTATTTGGAAGCATAGCTGCACTCATGCACACTCATAACAACAAAAATACATATTTGGTCTTTGGGGGTAAACACAGTAGCCTGACTCTTTTCTTGTTAATTTTAAAGCCACATTGAATATATGGAAACCAAAGGACCAGTTGCTTCACTGAGGATATTTCTAGACTATAAACCAGTGTTTCTAGAAATATAACTAGAAATCTATGACCTCATCAATTTCAGGGAGTCCAGATACAAGCAAGCCCCATCAGTACTGACATGGTGAGTAGCTTCAGTGTGATGATGCAGACATGAGTCTCCCATGCATGCCTCTCAGTGGGTAGAAGCGCAGAGGACAAACCATTTCCTGAAACTTCTGACACGGAACCTTCAGGATTCACTGCACACAAATATTCCTTACAGGCTCCAAGGTCCTGTCTGCTTCCTACATAAGAATCCTCTACAATCTGATCAGCATTAACCCAACAACTTGAAGAATGGTATTTTGGGAACAATGTTTTTCTGGAAAACTGCAAGGGAATAGAAGTACTTTTCTTGAGGAAAAACAAAATAGATTTCTTTCCTCACAAATTTTCCTCATTTCTAGGAGCTGCTATAAGCTGGTATATGTATATACTAAAAGTATGGGCTTGTATTGATTACCATGAATGGTAATTGTCAATGGAGAAAATCAGAAATACACAAGAGGCCAGAGTGTTGGCTTACTCTGAGCATTTGTGGGGTTTTCTACTTTCCAGGTTAATGCCCAGTTTCTGTATTGTTACTAACAGGCCTACTTCAGGTGGCATGATAGAAAATTAACCTGAGAAGGGGAATGTATTCATTGCATCCATTGCACAGTGTCTGGCACCTAGAAAGAGCCCAATGTACAGTGGATGATAGGGTTCCTACTTCCAGTATTTTCAATGCTAATGGTCTGTCTCTGTTACCCTGATAGTACAATAAAAAGATAAACTTCATTCATGCTGAATTATCAGATAAAAAATTCTTTCCCACATCTGTTACTTCACCTTGCTTTTACTGAGGGGTGAGTGAAGTGAAGTCACTCAGTCATGTCTGACTCTTTGCAACCCTGTGGACACCAGGCTCCTCTGTCCATGGGATTTTCTAGGCAAGAGTACTGGAGTTCGTTGCCATTTCCTTCTCCAGGGAACTTCCCGACCCAGGGATCAAACCCAGGTTTCCCGCATTGTAGACAGATGCTTTACTGTCTGAGCCACCAGGGAAGCGGTGCCTAGATTTAAAAAGCATGGGGCTACAATGTTTATTTTGGTCTATCAGCAGTAAAGCATTCGCCTGCAATGCAGGAGAGGCAAGTTCAATCCCTGGGTGGGGAATTAGTTTGTATATGTATATACTATACTGCAGGAGGAAATGGCAACCCACTCCAGTATTCTTGCCTGGGAAATCTCAAGGACAGAGGAGCCTGGTGGGCTACAGTCCACAGGGTCATAAAGAGTCAGACACAACTGAATATACAGGCTTCCCTAGTAGCTCAGATGGTAAAGCGTCTGCCTGCAATGTGGGAGACCTGGGTTCAATCCCTGGGTCAGGAAGATCCCCTGGAGAAGGAAATGGCAACCCACTCCAGTACTCTTGCCTGGAAAATTCCATGGATGGAGGAGCCTGGTAGGCTACAGTCCATGGGATCGCAGAGTTGGACACGACTGAGCAACTTCACTGTTCACTTATGGAGGCTAGTGGTTCATTGGTTTTTAGATATCCAAAATATCTGGAGAACAAGTAATAGGTAAGAAGCAAGTCTCCTGGTGGAAACTATTTTTAAAGTGAAGGTTCTCCAGTACTCTTGCCTGGAAAATTCCATGGATGGAGGAGCCTGGTAGGCTACAGTCCATGGGATCGCAGAGTTGGACACAACTGAGCAACTTCACTGTTCACTTATGGAGGCTAGTGGTTCATTGGTTTTTAGATATGCAAAATATCTGGAGAACAAGTAATAGGTAAGAAGCAAGTCTCCTGGTGGAAACTATTTTTAAAGTGAAGGCATTCCGCCAGGGTTGCACATATGTTGCACATACTATGTTATACATATTCTAGGAGTATGCTGCTGCTGCTGCTACGTCGCTTCAGTCATGTCCGACTCTCTGCGACCCCATAGACGGCAGCCCACCAGGCTATAATTACGTCTATTTGTTGTTATTCAGTTAGTAAATCATGTCCAGCTCTTTGCAACTCACAGACTGTAGCATGCCAGGTTTCCCTGTCCTTCACTATCTCCTGGAGTTTGCTCAAACTCATGTCCATTGAGTCACTGATGCTATCTAACCATCTTGTCCTCTGCCACCCTTTTCTCCTTTTGCCTTCAATCTTTTCCAGCATCAGGATCTTTTCCAATGAGTTGGCTCTTTGTATCAGGTGGCCAAAGTACTGGACTTTCAGCTTCAGCATAGTCCTTTCAATGAATATTCAGAGCTGATTTCCTTTAGGATTGATTGGTTTGATCTCTTTGCAGTCCAAAGGTGTTTTTAAAAGATGGAAAGTCCTAACTCCATTTCTTTTTCATTTTATTCAATCCCACATTTCTTTTTAGGAAACTATAAACTCCTAAAGTTTATAGTTTATAGTTGTGGTAATGTAATAGTGAGAAATTCAACCACAGAAGTAATAAAAGAAATACAAATAATACTGAAACCTTATTTTCCATCCATTGTTTTGGGAATATTTAAAAGATTGATGACACAGTGTGAATGAGTTCTGTGCAATCCCTACTCTCACCAGTGCTTTGGGGAGTGTTCCATGCACAGTAGCTGGAGATGGCAGGTGGATAATAGGTGGCAAAATTTTAACAAGCATCAATTTTGATCCAAAGGATCACTTTCAGAATTTATTCTAAAAAGATAATGAGACAAATCTGAAAAAAAATATAAAGTAATTTCCATTGCTATATTGTTTTACACTAATCTTACAAATGCAGGAAAGCTACATCTTAAAATTATCAGCTTTTCTCTAAGTCCCATCTCACAGTGTTGGCCTAAGCCACAGTCATCCCTTACTTAACATGCTCATCCCTTCCTCACCAGCAGCCAAGTTCAAAGTCCTTGAAAGACCAACAAGGCCACATCCGATCTGGCTCCTCCTGTGTCTCCAGTGCTGGCCATTAGCCATGGTGAGTTTTTCTTTGCTCCCAGAAACAGGCCAGGTCCTCCCTACCTCAGAGTGCTTTCTGTACAGAAGGTTCCCCCCTTTTGTTGTTCCAGGCCAACCTGAGTTCCCTTTACGTCTTTATGAACACCCTCTCCCTCACATCACTCTAGCTCTTTGTTCATTGTGGCCTTAGAGCACCTTATGTTGTTCCTACAAAGCATTTACACATTTCATGAAGCCAGAGGACCATGTCCCCCTGTGTTATATCCATGCCCTTCAAGCCTCCTGCCAGAACATAGTACATGCTCAATAAACACTTGCCAAAATAATATCTAAACTGTAGGACCAGGTTTAAAAATGATGTTAGCACTAGCTGCAGTCCAAGCAGGAAGAAGTAGTAGCTGAAGAAGCTTAGGCAAAGGCCATGTCCCCTCTATAGACTCAGCCCATGGCTGTTCTCAGCTGTGAAGGCTCTGCAAGGTAAGTTTGCAGCATCTACAGCAGATAAAGAAGAGCGAAAAAACTGATTCTCTGTAATAATCTAAGTGGAAAAAGAATTTGGAAAAGAATAGATATATATGCTTGCATAACTGAATCACTCTGCTCTACACCTGAAACTAACACAACACTGTTAACTAATTATACTTCAAGATAAAATAATTTTTAAAAAAGAGTAAAAAGGGATTGAAATTTAAAACTGAAACTTCTATATCCACCTTCATCTACTTGGCAGAAGAAAAAAAATGCAAGGACATATATGATTACAGCTTCTTGACATTCTAGAAAAGGCACAACTAGGGAGAGAGTAGAAAGATCAGTGTTTGCCAGAGGTTAGAAGAGAAAGCAGAGACATTATTTTGCCAAGAAAGATCCGTCTAGTCAAGGGTATGGTTTTTCCAGTAGTCCTGTATGGATGTGAGAGTTGGACTGTGAAGAAAGCTGAGCTCTGAAGAACTGATGCTTTTGAACTGTGGTGTTGGAGAAGACTCTTAAGAGTCCCTTGGACTGCAAGGAGATCCAACCAGTCCATTCTAAAGGAGATCAGCCCTGGGTGTTCTTTGGAAGGAATGATGCTAAAGCTGAAACTCCAATACTTTGGCCACCTCATGCGAAGAGTTGACTCACTGGAAAAGACTCTGATGCTGGGAGGGATTGGGGGCAGGAGGAAAAGGGGACGACAGAGGATGAGGTGGCTGGATAGCATCACCGACTCGATGGACGTGAGTTTGAGTGAACTCCGGGAGTTGGTGATGGACAGGGAGGCCTGGCATGCTGCGATTCATGGGGTCGCAAAGAGTCAGACACAACTGAGCAACTGAACTGAACTGAGGAGAGAAAGATGAAAGGCAAAGAAATGAGGATTTTTAACGCAGTGAAACTCTTCTGTATGTATAATGATGAACACATGTCATTGTACATTTGTCTAAACCAATAGGATAGGCAACACCAGGACCAAACCCTAATGTAAACTATGGCCTCTGGGTGACTATGATATGTCAGTGTAGGTTCATCAGGCATAACAAATGCACCACTCTGGTGGGGGTATTGATAACAAAGGAGACTATGCATTGTGAGGGCAGAGGGCATGTGAGAAATCCTTATTCCTTCCTCTTATTTTTGCTGTGAACATAAACTGCTCTTTAAAAAAAAAGATTTTCAAATTGTGAGGACATAAGCATTTATTCCAGCATTGTTCATACTGGCAAAGGGGAGGAATGGAAATAAATGCTTATTCACAAAGGCATGTTCAAATAAATTCTGGTTCATTCACACCACAACCATCAAAAAGGATGAATTAGAGCTATATTTAATGACTTTGCAAGGTTTCTATGAGCAATTATGGAGTAAGAAAGACCAAATTCAGAATAGTGCATATTTTATTATCCCACTCTTAAAACAATGAAGAAAAGTTTTCCGCATCAATGTACATACAGGCAGACAAGCATGTGTGCAATGAACAGTACCTATGGGCAATTCCACACGTGCAAGGAAAACCATTGCACACATGGAATCCTGCTGTCACATCTGTGCAGGAGGAAAGGAGGGAGCTTGGGGGGACAAGGAGGTAAGGACAGCAAACACAAAAGGAAGATTTTTGAAAAGCAACATTGTATGATCCATTAATATATTTACTTAAAATATATGTGTTTTATATGTATAAATGGGGAACTTCAGCTTTACATATTATGTCTTCCCCCATCTCTCACATCAGTCTAACAAGAAAATGCAAATTGCCACTTGTTTTGATTCCTCAGAAAATGTTCTTCCTCTACAAAGTAAACAGAAATCAGACAGATATCATTTCATAAATGGACTTCCAGTGACTGTTCTGGATAAGGAGATGTTTCTACAGTCATCTGGCCAAAGCCATTTGAATCTCATCAAATGACATTTTTTTTCTCTATCTAGTTTATGCTTTTCCTTGGAGAAACAACTCTACAAATGTTTAAAATTGGCACTAATTTTCATGCTGAATAAAATATGGTTGCATAGAAAATTGACTCCAGTAAATTTTTTAAAAAATCAATGTACTCTAAGAATTAAGATAGGATGGAAAATTTTGTGCTGTCCATATTGAGATGCCCAGGTAATGTAAAACAAAAATAATCACTATTATAAAAGAAAATTACAAGAGAAAACATTTGTCATCCTCACATGAGAAATAAAATTGAAGGAAAGAAAAGGTACCTTTGCTTGCATCTTATGGAAGCCGCCACGAACGCAACTTAGTGCTAATTTGCCTCTTTCAAATTTACCCTTCTTAGTGGCAAACTGTTCAGGATCCACCCAGCCTGAGGACATACTTTTCTAATTAAGGATCCTCACTGAATATTCTGACTTTGACCTCATTTCAAAGTTAACAAGTTTTAAAGCTTGATTCAAGATCTCCAACCAGGATTTTAATAAAGGCCTGGAGCCCTGATGAGTTAGTAAAGGCAAGTAGGGATGTGAGGAAGACAGCCCAGTTCAGGCAGCTCAAGGAACATCTAGAGAGTCCACATTCTATGTGGGAACTCTGGAAATAATCTACAAAGTGCTGCAAACTTCTCCACGTTATCCCTTCACTCTTTCTCTCTAATCTAGCACTTCTTGACATGCATCCCATGGAGCAGCACTTTGGAACTTTAACATGTAGAGGAATTTAATGGGACAACTCACAGTCCAAGGAGGGGGCTGCCATTCTGCATTTCTAACAAGCTCCCAGATGATGCTGTTGCTCCTGGTCCACAGGTCACACTTCAAATAGAAAGGCTGTAGAATACCAGGTTAAGCAAGATGTTAACAGATGTTTAAGGAAACTAAAAGATTCCAAAGATGAACTTTTTGGGGAAGTATTATATTAAGTTGAGGACTTCCCTGGTGTCTCAGACAATAAAGAAACTGCCTGCAATGTGGAAGACCCAGGTTCAATTCCTGGCTCAAGAAGATCCCCAGGAGAAGGGAATGGCTACCCATTCCAGTACTCTTGCCTTGAGAATTCCATGGACAGAGGAACCTGGCAGGCTACAGTCCATGGGGTTGCAAGAGTCATACATGATTGAGCAACTAACACTTTCACTTTTTTCACTATATTAAGTTGAACAAATGTCTGAAACTCCAAGGAAAAGGGTGAGCTATCAGTTCAGTTCAGTTCAGTCGCTCAGTTGTATCCAGCTCTTTGCGACTCCATGGACTGCAACACGCCAGGCCTCCCTGTCCATCACTAACTCCCAGAGTTTACCCAAACTCATGTCCATTGAGTCAGTGATGCCATCCAACCATCTCATCCTCTGTCTTCCCCTTCTCCTCCTGCCCTCAGTCTTTCCCAGCATCAGGGTCTTTTCAAATGAATGAGCTCTTTGCATCAGGTGGTCAAAGTATTGGAGTTTCAGCTTCAACATCAGTCCTTCCAATGCATACCCAGGACTGAGCTCCTTTAGGATGAACTGGTTGGATCTCCTTGCTGTCCAACAGACTCTCAAGAGTCTTCTGCAACACCACAGTTTAAAAGCTTTCTTTACAGTTCAACTCTCACATCCATACATGACTACTGGAAAAATCATAGCTTTGACTAGATGGACCTTTGTTGGCAAAGTAATGTCTCTGGTGAGGCATAATATATTAAAAGGTTTCATTGGAAATAAACAATAAACAAAAAAAAGTCTCCAATCATATCCTAAAGAGTTTAATATATTTTATGTTTCCATTATTAATTCTTCAAACTTAGAGATGTTTAAAATAGTAGTTAAGAACATGATTTTTACAATAGAACATTTGCTTATCTCTGGCTCCCACTTTCCAAAGAGGACATGCGAACCTTTGAGAGATAGTTTGCCTACCCTTCGCAGGGCCACTCCCAGACTCAGATCCCAGGCTTAGGGAGTTAGTTGTTGAAGAACCTACTGCCTGCCCACGCCATTACGCACACACCATCAGACCTGGCTTGGAAACCCCTCCCTGTAAAAGGACAGAATGGGGCAGAAAGAGAAGCAACATCCTGCCCTTCCTAATTCCTAAACACAGCCTTCCTTTCTAGACCTCTCTGACATGCCCCTGTTTCTGGACAGAGACCCAACTGTGCCCCTCCTTCTTGGTAAAATCCCCCAGTTAGTTAGTTAGTTGGTTAAGTCGCTCCAGGGCCTGCCTTAAATACACAGAAGACAGGCAGCCTTAGCAGCCAGGCTAAGCCCCTGGGGTAGGCTGCCCCCTGGTGGTTAGTCTGACCAGTCCTAGCAGTCTTGCATCTTGGCAAATGAACAGTAATGATATGTGAGGATATGTGTCCTTCCGTTAATCATAAATTACTATGTCCCTGCTAGAGAGCAGATGTCTTTATCTGCTTTGTTCACTGAGGTGTTCCAAGCACCTAAACAAGTCCGGCTCATAGTGAGTGGGTGCTCAGTAAAGGTGTGCTGGTTGAATGTCCCATTGGAACATACAGATGAGCTATGGTCAGAGATGACCAGCCAGGGAACTCTGCCTGGCCCCAGAGCTGGGCATGGATATTCAGGACGCCCTGTAACTGCTTTGCCGTTTCATTCATGGGTTTTCTATTGCCATTTGCTTCCAGAAAAATGGTGGTCAGTCCAACCCCAAAAGGTCCAGTCTAACAGTGACCATGAACTCTCATTTACCCACACACTCAAGACACACAACATATCCCCACTGTGGCGGGGGATCACCCAGGGTGAATGATTAAAGGGGAAAATGAACAATAACATGAATTCCAAAGGGCTTCTCTCCTTTGGAATGATGATCTATTATTAAACGGGCATCATCTTAGATATTAGATAATAGGTTTAATACTCCCAAATCTTTGTTTTGATTTAAACTATTGGATGCTTTGATTATACTTTGGCCATGACAGGAAAACACGATGTTTTTCTGACCATTTAGAAAACTGACATCTCCCCAAACGTACATTTTGTTAGCCCAGGCCACATCAACATGGGGATAAAAAGAGATCAGACAGAGAGAGCAAAGTGTAGAAACTCTCTGACTTGTGCTTCCTAGCTCTCCAGACCCTCATGCTTGCATCCATTTCTTCACTGAGATGCAAGGACCCAAGGACTCAAAGTCCAGAGTCCTCACATCCCCAACACAAAACCCACAACCCCTCCAGGCCAGAGTCATGCCAAACTTTAAAGATGTTCCCATCACAGGACGTCAATAAATGTTGAACATTAATTGCATGGTGAAAGGTCACTCTGGAAATGATTCACAATATTTGTAGATCACCCAAAATGTGCACAGTGCATGAAGGCCCAAGTAAAGGGTACATTTGCCTTATCCCAGGTTTAACTTTCGGGTTTAAGAAGCCTCTTTATAAAATTCAGCTTTCTCCTGTGGCCCACACTGTGGCTTTCACACAGTCTTCAGAAGCTCAAAAAAAGCTGCAGTGACTGCCTTACCTCCCCAGCTACACCTGCGGGGTGACTGATGGGTGGTTTCAGCAAAGCTAACTAGTCTTCAGGTTCTGGTTTCATTTGACTGGCCCCTTTGGTTACTCTGGAAAACTACTAGATTCTCACATACAAGCCCCAGGTAGAGACCTTTACCCATGGAAATTTAAGAGATGGAGTGTGTAGGTGAGCCATTTATCGCTTATTGCTGAAGAATCTGGGTAGACCTAACATTCAAATAAGAGGATCTCCCTTGGGTCGTCTCTTCCCCACACCTCCTCTTGGCACACCATGACTGTCTCCATGAGGTCAGCTAGTAGCTGGCAGAGGCTGTCTTTCTTTCTGTCTCAGAAACCGATAGCTTATGCAACCTGGGAAAAATTGCCCACAGCTATCTCCCAAGAGCATGGATGAGTCAGCTCTCTGCCCCCTCATCAACTGGCTGTTCCCAGATGGGACACCCTGTCTAGGGACAGGCTCATTGCCAGGGTCATAGGGATCAGAGGGAGGGCAGAGGCAGGCAAACATCTAACACACACCCTGGTAGGAATTTACCAGAACTGAGGACATGAAGCAGAGCAGAACTTGAAGGTTTCCCTTCAAGGCTGTTGACTAAAGACTTCCACTATGTTATAACATTGAACTTTGATGAGCGTTTTCCAAGAATGAGCTAAAAGTGTTATCTGTCCTGCTTTACAGGAAAATTGTAGCATGCCCTAGGCACATAAAAATCATTTTCTTTTCACAAGAATGTATCTACATTCACTGTGTACCTATCTGAACTCTATAAACAGTCTTCATTCTAAAGGGAGCCCTCCTACACTGTTGGTGGGATTGTAAGCTGGTGTAGCCACTGTGGAAAACAGTATGAGGTTCCTTAGAAAACCAAAATAGAATTACCATATCCCACTCCTTCCCAGGAGAACACTGTGATTCAAACAAATACATGCACCTCTATGTTCATAACAGCACTGTCCACAGAAGCCAAAACATGAAAACAACCTAAATGTCCATCTACAGATGAACAGATAAGGAAGATGCAGTACATATATACAGTGGAATACTACGCAGCTGTAAACAATGAAATCATGCCATTTGAAGCAACGTGGATACAATAGAGAGTACCGTGAAGCAAGAAGGGAAAAATACCATATAATATTACTTACGTGTGGAACCTAAAATATGGCACAAATGAACCTATCTACAAAGCAGAAACAGACTCAAACATAAAGAACAGATTTGTGGTTGCCAAGGGGGAGAGGGGAGAAAGGAAGATGGACTGGGAGTTTGGGGTTAGTAGATGCCAACTATTACATTTAGAATGGATAAGTAAGGTCCTAATGTATAGCATAGGGAACTATATTCTATATCCTGCAATAAACCATAATGGAAAAGAATATTTTAAAAGAATGTATATATGAGTATAACTGAGTCACTTTGCTGTACAGCAGAGATTGGCGCAACATTGTAAATCAATTGTACTTTAATTTATTTTACTTTACAATACCGTATTGGTTTTGCCATACATTGACATAAATGGATTCATGTCAGTGTATGGCAAAACCAATACGGTATTGTAAAGTAAAATAAAGTAAAAATAAAATTTAAAAAAAAATAAAAATAAAAGGCATTTCACACCATTAAAAAGAAAAATGAACCTCCCTCATTCTAACCTTCATTAAGGCTCAGATAGGGAAACAAAAGCACTCACAGGTGATTTTGCCCAAGTCATATCACTAGAAAGGGACAGAGTTTGGTGTCTAATCCCAGAAGTTCACCTCTCGACTACCTCACCTCTAATTGTCTAGTGGTTCTCACACTAGTTCCCAGACCAGGAATATTGACATTGTCTGGGAACTTGATACAATTGAAAAATCTCAGGCCCCAACTCATACTTACTGAATTAGAAACTCTAGGGGTTTGACCGAGAAATTTGTGTTTGGACAAGCTCATCAGGTGATTTCTGATGCATCTAATGTTTGAAAGCTATTGAACCAGGCCTTTGGAATGAGGTTTTTCATTACTGAGTGTTCCAGGGGAATTCTTGGGCAAATATCAGAAGAGAGTTGCTAGAATCCTTTACAGAAACAAGTTAATAGTTTCCCTTTGTGGGGTACTGTGCAAAATGTTCAAAATCTTTAAAAATATATATTTATGAGCATTTTAATAAGAAATGTACTCACTCTGTGAGACTATTTCCCTTAGAAGAGGTTTACATGAACTTGGTGACTAATTTGATGAAATGCAGACAAGAGGGATTCAAGAATCACACTACATTTGTCATCTCAGGTCAACCCACCTCTTTCCATCCCACTTCCACCCTGGTACAAACCAAGTTTGTCTCTCACTTGGAAATGTACCGTAGTTTCCTAACATATCCAACCTCTCCCGCCCAGAAGCCCCACTCAAGGTATTATCCATCCTGAAGTTAGAGTGATTTTTCTAAAAATTCTGAACTTGTTTAAGACCCATACAAGATTACAACCCCTCATAAGATGAGGATCAAAATGCCTAAAAATTGTATGGAACCACAAAATACCCTGAATAGCCAAAGCAATCTTGAGAAAGGACAAAACTGGAAACATCATGCTTCCTGATTTTTGTATAAGCATCCATTACACATCTATAATAATCAAAACAGCATGGTACTGGCATAAAAACAGACACACAGATCAACATAACAGATTAGAAACCCTAGAAATGAATCCATGCATAAATGGTGAATTAATTTCTGATAAGGAGCCAAGAATATACCATGGGGAAAGGAAAAAGACAGTCTCTTCAATAAACTGGACAACCACATACAAAAGAATGAAAAAAGATTACTATCTTACACCATGCACAAAAACCAACTCAGAATGGATTACTGAAATAAAGTCTGAAACCATTAAGCTCCTAGGGAAAAACATAGGAGATAATATCCTTGACATTGGTTTGACAATGTTTTTTTGGATTTGACACCAAAAGAAAAGGTGGTAAAAGCAAAAATAAACAAGAGGGGATCCATCAAACTAAAAAGCTTCCACAGCAAAGGAAGACCATTAATAAAAAGGCAACCTAAAGAATGGACAGAGGGACTTACCAGGTGGTCCAGGGTTTAAGGATCTGCCTTACACTGCAGAAGCCTCAAGTTCAATCCCTGGCTGGGGAACTACGTGAGAGGCATAGTAAGGGGCAACTCAGCCCACATGCCACAGTGAAAGATCCCTCACGCTGCAATGAAGACCCCACAAGCCACAACTGAGACCCAATGCAGCCAAATAAATAAATATTTACAAAAAGAAAATAGGACAAAATATTTACAAATCATATATCTGATGAAGGGTTAATATGCAAGTATATATTAATAAAACACTCACATGATTCAATAGCCAAAAAAAAAAAGATCTGAATGAAAAATGGGCAGAAGACCTGGATTTTTTTTCAAGGAAGACATATAAATGGCCAAAAGGTACATGAAAAGGTGCTCAGCATCATCAGGGAAATGCAAATCAAAATCACAAATAAGACATTACCTCATACCTGTTAGGACAGCTGTCATCAAAAAGACAGGAGATACCACATATTGGCAAGGATGTGGAGAAAAGGGAACATTTGTGGACTACTGATAGGAAAGTTAATTAGTGCAGCCACTGTGGAAAACAGTAGAGATGCTCCTAAAAAAATTGAAAGTAGGACTACCATATGATCTAAGCAACTTTACTTCTGGGTACATATCCAAAAGAAATGAAGTCAATATCTCAAAGAGGTATCTACCTGCCCATGTTCACAGCAGCACTATTCACAATGGCCAAGATACAGAAACAAGCTAAATGTCCATCAACAGATGAATGGATAAAAGATGTGGGGGTTGGGGTTGTGTGTATATGTGTATTATGTGTGTGTGTGTGTGTGTGTGTGTGTGTGTATTTTATTCAACCATAAGAAAGAAAAATGCAGCTATTTGCAACAATATGGGTGGACCTTAAGGGCTTTATGCTAAGTGACATAACCCAGACAAAAACAAAGACTGCATGGTATCACATATATGAGGAATCTGGATGGAGGAGCCTGGTGGGCTGCAGTCCATGGGGTCGCTAAGAGTCGGACATGACTGAGCGACTTCACTTTCACTTTTTACTTTCATGCATTGGAGAAGGAAATGGCAACCCACTCCAGTGTTCTTGCCTGGAGAATCCCAGGGACGGAGGAGGCTGGTGGGCTGCCGTCTATGGGGTCACACAGAGTCGGACATGACTGAAGCGACTTTGCATCAGCAGCAGCAGCAAGGAAAACGAAGTCGAACTTCTAGCAATCAAGAGTAGCAAAGTGGTTGTCAGGGGCTCAGGCCTGGGGGAGTTTGGCAGCAGAGAGCTTAAAGAAAGGGAACAAACTTCCAATTCTAGCACGTCTACATTCTGAATAGCTAATGTAGAACATAACGAGTACAGTTAACAATACTGTATTGTGTAATTGAAATTTGCTTAGAGTAGAACTTACATGTTCTCTATCACACACACACACATACACACATGCACATATACACAAATAAATATGAGATGATAGATGTTAATTAAGTAGATGGAGGATATTCTTTCACAGTGTTTATGAATATCAACATCACTTAAATGTACAGTTTAAAAATTCAATTTTACCTCCATGAAGCTGAAAAAATTTTAAATGCCTAAGACCCCTGAAGAAAGCAAGACATGATCTGCCCATGACTTCATCCCCAAAGACTTTTAATTATTTTTTTAATTTATTTGTTCCCAATAACAGTGTCATTCTTTTTTCTCAGAAATGCAAAGACATATACTCAGGTTCTTTGCACATACTGATTCTTCTTCTTTAAATGCTTTCACTTTTATTTATCTTTTTAATCCATTCATATCCTGCAATATTTAGCTCGAATATTGCTTCAAGAAACCTTCCTGTATTCACCAGGAAATTTACAATGTCTGACTTGCAATCAAAGTTACCAGACATGTATGGAAGCAAGAAAATAGCCCCTGTAATTAAGGTAAAAAAATCAACCAAGTGAAATTGAGATTGGTGTCAGAATTAGCAGACAAGAATATTAAGTAATTGTGGTAATGTATTCCAGATGTTCAAGAAGTTAACTAAAGATGCAAAAATATTTTTAAAGAACCAAATCGAATTTTCTAAATGAAAGCTAGGATTCTGTGATGAAAAATATACTGGAATAGATTAGTGGAAATTAGGTCTTGGAAAAGAAACTTGACTATGTAGCAATAGAAACTATTCAAAATGAAACAAAAGAAAGAAATAATTTAAAAGAAAAGAGTATACATGGGTAGTTGGGCACATTCAATTAACCTTCATGTTTCTTGTATGAAGGACTCATTAAGCCTCCTTTGTGTGGGTTTACAGTTTCAAGTTTGGAAATTTTTCAGTCATTATTTCTTCAAACATTTTCTTTACTCTCCCCCCAACTCTTTCTTTTCAGAGACTATATATATATATATACATGTGTATTATATACATATATTATACATTATACATTATATATTCATATATGTATATATTATTGTTGTGTTGTTCAGCCACTCGGCCATGTCTAACTCTTTGCAACCCTATGGACTGCAGCACACCAGGTTTCCCTGTCCTTCACCATCTCCTGGAACCTGCTCCAACTCACGTCCATTGAGTCATTGACGCCATCCAACCATTTTATCCTCTGTCGTCCCCTTCTCCTCCTGCTTTCAATCTTTCTTAGCATCAGGGCCTTTTCTAATGAGTCGGCTCTTCATATCATCAGGTGGCCAAAGCATTGGAACTTCAGCTTCAGCAACAGCCCTTCTAATGAATATTCAGAATTGGTTTCCTTTAGGATTGACTGGTTTGATCTCCTTACAGTCAAAGGGACTCTCAAGAGTCCTCCAACACCACAGCTCAAAAGAATCAATAATCTTATAATTTTCAAGGATACAGAAAGCAAGATGTAAAATCTCTCATGAAATTATAAAATATTTTCTAATAATGTCTTAATTCAAAATATTCAGTTTTTGTAATTCTTATTTTGCTCAATACACAAAGCCAGTAAGTGAGTCAACATAGCAAACAGAGGAAAGCATGTTGCAGAGGCCAGTTCTGTTCCTGAGCAGACAGGACAGGAAGATTAATTTCTCAGTCTCCACTGCAATTAGGTTGAGACAGGTAACAGACCTGGCCAATGGAAGTTGGGTGAAAATTGGGTACGTCCTGGGCTGATTTTTAAAAATATCTCTCATGGACTTTGCTTACTTTATGTAGCTGCAAGGTATAGGAGGATTGTCCAATCCATATTGTACATGTGGCAAGAATATGTAATTTTTATTGTAAGTTACTGAGGTTTCAGGGTTTGTTACTGCAAAACAGTCTAAACTATCCTAACTTGGACAATGGAAAGCTACAATTTGACCATCCAATAAAGACAAAAAAACTCAGAAGAACATCTAAGTTTAAATATTCATGACCTTGGATTTGACACTGAATTCTTAGATATGGTACCAAAAGCATGAACAACATAATCAGGAAAATATAAACATTTGAATTATGATATTAAGGAAACATAATCACCCAGTGTAATAAAGATATTAAGTAAATGGTTTATTTTTAAAAGGTTTCTTATTTTTAAAAAATACTCACTGAAATATTTACAAAAGCTGTTATGTGACATCTGAAATTTGCTTCAAAAATAGTTCATAATTTGGGATAAGCATGGGGAGAGAGGTAGGCAGTAGGTAAAATAAGACTGGTCATGAGTTGGTAACTGTTAAAGCTGAGTGGTAACTACATGGAAGCTTACTATACAGTTCCCTCTACTTTTGTATAAGTCTAAAACTTTTCACAATAAAAAGTAAAAATTCCTGGGCTGATTTTTAAAAATATCTCTCATGGACTTTGCTTACTTTATGTAGCTGCAAGGTATAGGAGGATTGTCCAATCCATATTGTACATGTGGCAAGAATATGTAATTTTTATTGTAAGTTACTGAGGTTTCAGGGTTTGTTACTGCAAAACAGTCTAAACTATCCTAACTTGGACAATGGAAAGCTACAATTTGACCATCCAATAAAGACAAAAAAACTCAGAAGAACATCTAAGTTTAAATATTCATGACCTTGGATTTGACACTGAATTCTTAGATATGGTACCAAAAGCATGAACAACATAATCAGGAAAATATAAACATTTGAATTATGATATTAAGGAAACATAATCACCCAGTGTAATAAAGATATTAAGTAAATGGTTTATTTTTAAAAGGTTTCTTATTTTTAAAAAATACTCACTGAAATATTTACAAAAGCTGTTATGTGACATCTGAAATTTGCTTCAAAAATAGTTCATAATTTGGGATAAGCATGGGGAGAGAGGTAGGCAGTAGGTAAAATAAGACTGGTCATGAGTTGGTAACTGTTAAAGCTGAGTGGTAACTACATGGAAGCTTACTATACAGTTCCCTCTACTTTTGTATAAGTCTAAAACTTTTCACAATAAAAAGTAAAAAAAAAAAAAAAAAAAGGAAAGCCTGTGCTTCTGCCCAGGGCTCCCTCCCTAGAAAGGAACACCCCCAGTGCAGACCCCCAGGGCTCCTACTTGAGCAGGTTGCCCCCTTCTTTCACGTGCCTCCTTACACGGCCTTATCTGAATGCCAGGAAACCAGCATTTCCCTCATTTCCCTCTCCTGGTTTTGTGCATTTTTGATACTCGCCAAGGCAGCCTCCAATCACACTGATTTGTCTGCCTGAAGAGTCTAAGTTACCTCCAGTACTCTTGCCTGGAGAATCCCATGGATGGAGGAGCCTGGTAGACTGCAGTCCATGGGGTCACTAAGAGTTGGACATGACTGAGGGACTTCACTTTCACTTTTCACTTTCATGCGCTGGAGAAGGAAATGGCAACCCACTCCAGTGTTCCTGCTCGGAGAATCCCAGAGACACGGGAGCCTGGTGGGTTGCCATATATGGGGTCACACAGAGTCGGACACGACTGAAGCGACTTAGCAGCAGCAGCAGCAGATGCATAAAGCATTGATTTTGTTAGTGCTTATTTACATAGTTATATAGGTTTGGAGTTGTCTTCCCTCAACCAAGTTTTCCTATGATCCCTCTGTGATTTTGAAAAAAAGCAAGGTTTTTAGGAGAATATATATAGGGTGTTATAGCAGAAGCAGCAGCATGTGCCTAGAATTTTTTCACAGAAATTAGGGGCAAACTTCAGTATCAGCTATCACTTCTCTCAGGCTGTGTCCTAGGAAAAGTTTGCTGTTTCAGAAGAAGTTGCAAAGGCTCAACTGATGTGGTTAGAAGTAGCTAGTTCTCTTTCCTTGCTTCAGTCTTCAACTTGGACTAAATTTATTATGTGGTTGGAGCCAAAATGAAACAATGAATTTAAACAAAATTCTGTTTCAATTTTTCAGTGGCAGGTCTTTGGCAGTCTCTCTCCTTCCCAGAGAACTGATGCTTTTGAACTGTGGTGTTGGAGAAGACTCTTGAATGTCCCTTGGACTCCAAGGAGATCAAACCAGTCCATCCTAAAGGAAATTAGTCCTGATATTCATTGGAAGGACTGATGTTGAAGCTGAAATTCCAATACTTTGGCCACCTGATGCAAAGAATATACTCATTGGAAAAGACCCTGATGCTGGGAAAGATTGAAGGCAGGAGAAGAAGACGACGAAGGATGAGATGGTCAGATGACATCACCAACTCAACAAACATGTGTTTGAGTAAGCTCTGGGAGTTGGTGATGGACAGAGAGGCCTGGCAGGTGCAGTTCATGGGGTCACAAAGAGTCAGACACAACTAGAGCGACTGAACCAAACTGAACTTCCTCCTGGAATAGTATTCAAAAGCCCAACCATTCCTAACTGGACAGAAAAGTGAAACAATAGTGGAAATCTCTGGAGCCTGATGTTCTTGACCTGGTGAAACTGAATACCAGAAGTTTTCTGAGCACTGATTTTTTTTTTTTCCCCCTAAGTGTCTGGTTAATCTCCACCACGTGCATCTCTGAAAATAAAAAGAGATGGCCAATTGGTTCATCTGATGACATTTGATGGCCAAAACTGATGACATATTTTCCCAGCTTCTCATTATCCACAGTCCAGCTGGATCAAACCAGGGGAGCTTCTGGTCAAGTGACCATGACTGCGACCATCCAGAAATGAAGTTTCCGTCTTTGGACAAAGAGCTGGAAAGTTTACAAAGGTGAAGTGGAAGATAACATCCATTACCCTCTTTCTGTGGACAGCTTAGACAAGTAGAAGTTACAAGTTGGTTTTTTAATTAATAAAGGATTTGAAGAATCATATAGTTCTCAAATGAAACACCTTCATATCAAATGGTCCAACTCTATCATTTTCCAGATAAAGAAGCTGGACGCACGCTGGAGCAAAAGGACCTGTCCAAAGTCACATCGAAAAAGCAAGAGAGTTTCAGAAAAACAGAGATTTCTGCTTTATTGACTATGCCAAAGCCTTTGACTGTGTGGATCACAACAAACTGTGGAAAATTCTGAAAGAGATGGGAATACCAGACCACCTGACTTGCCTCCTGAGAAATCTGTATGCAGGTCAGGAAGCAGCAGTTGGAACTGGACATGGAACAACAGACTGGTTCCAAATAGGAAAGGGAGTACGTCAAGGCTGTGTATTGTCACCCTGCTTATTTAACTTATATGCAGAGTACATCATGAGAAACACTGGGCTGGAAGAAGCACAAGCTGGAATCAAGATTGCCGGGAGAAATATCAATAACCTCAGATATGCAGATGACACCACCCTTATAGCAGAAAGTGAAGAAGAACTAAAGAGCCTCTGCATGAAAGTGAAAGAGGAGAGTGGAAAAGTTGGCTTAAAGCTCAACATTCAGAAAACTAAGATCATGGTATCCGGTCCCATCACTTCATGGCAAACAGATGGGGAAACAGTGTCAGACTTTATTTTGGGGGGCTCCAAAATCACTGCAGATGGTGACAGCAGCCATGAAATTAAAAGACACTTGCTCCTTGCAAAAAAAAGTTATGACCAACCTAGACAGCATATTAAAAAGCAGAGACACTACTTTGTCAAGAAAGGTCCATCTAGTCAAAGCCATAGTTTCTCCAGTAGTCATGTATACATGTGAGAGTTGGACTATAAAGAAAGCTGAGTGCCAAAGAATTGATGCTTTTGAACTGTGGTGTTGGAGAAGACTCTTGAGATTCCATTGGACTGCGAGGAGATCCAACCAGTCCATCCTAAATGAGATCAGTCCTGAATATTCATTGGAAGGACTGATGTTGAAGCTGAAACTCCAATACTTTGGCCACCTGATGCAAAGAGCTGACTCATTTGAAAAGACACTGATACTGGGAAAGATTGAAGGTGGGAGGAGAAGGGGACAACAGAGGATGAGATGGCTGGATGGCATCACCGACTCGATGGCCATGAGTTTGGGTAAACTCCGGGAGTTGGTGATGGACAGGGAGTCCTGCCATGCTGCAGTCCATGGAGTTGCAAAGAGTTGGACACGACTGAGCGACTGAACTAAACTGAACTGAAAGTCACAAAGCTGATTGGGGCAGGACTGAGATAAGAGACCCTGTCAGGGTGCCATACAGCACACCTGAGGGACGCCTGTCCCAGATCTGGAGCTGTTAGAGAAAAATTCCCAGGGAAAGAGCATAGTGAAGCAGAATCCTGGGGGATGCAAGGGGGTTAGCTGATGAAAGGGGAGAAGAAGCAGTTCCAAGGAGACAAGTCTGCAGCAGACCAGAGCTGAAAGAGAATATAGTGTCCAGCAGGCAGATGGATTTGCCAAGGAGCTGGGGAGTCAGGTAATTCCTAAAAGAACCTGGATTTGATCCTGAAGGTACAGAGAACCTCTGAGGCCATTCCAGCTGGGACTCTCCACTTCAGGCTACATTTCACATAGCATTCCTCCCTCCCTCCACCTGCAGCTCAGCCACCTGTGACACCAGCTCTAGACCAGAACAAGAGGTCTGCAGGAGCAGCAGGCTGGGACAAGCGCTGGGTCCCTGGCCTTGTGGTCTGTCTCACTGTTGGCGTGTGATGGCTAAGTATGTGTCCACTTGACTGGACCACGAGTGCCCAGGCATTTGGCTATACATCATTTCTGGAGGTGCCTATGAGGATATTTCCAGATGAATGAGCATTTAAATCTGTAGAGTACGAAAGCAGATTGCCCTCCTCAGTATGGGTGGGCATCTTTGAATCCACTGAGGGCATGGAGAGAATAAAAAGGCAGAGAAAGGGAGGAATCTCTCTCTCTCTCTCTCTCTGTCTCTCTGTCTCTCTCTCTCTCTCTGCCTGACTGCTTGAGCTGGAACATGGTCTTCCACCCTCAGGATAGGACTTAATACCATCGGCTCTCCTGCTCTCAGGCCTTTGGACTTGGACTACAATTTGCATACTGGCTCTCTTTGGTCTCTAGATTAAAAGCAAGAGACAAGGGAACTTCTCCATAGCCACATGGGCCAAGTTCCTATGATACATGCCTGTAAACACACACACACATACACCCTATCGATTCTGTTTCTTTGGATAAGCTCCATGGGGGTGGTTCGCTTCCTTATCTGATTGTTTTGCTAGTAACTGTCACACAGCTTTAAGATCTTTGAAGCAGACGCTCATGCAGTCAAAAGCTTAATGTTAGGCATTTACACTACAATGTATGTGCTGTATACATATAGCCCATATATAGGCTTAGAAAGATGACTGGAAGAACATCTATTAAAATGGTATATCTGATGGTTTTAGGTTTACAGGTGATTTTTAAATATCCTGTCATCAAATTTTGATAAATCTTCAACAGTTTTAGAATCAGAAAAGATTTAATATAGAAAGTGTTTATAACTTCAATTCTAAAGAAAATCATGTTGCAGTTAAGTTTATTTTAAGGAGAAAGTTGACCATGACATTATCTTCATTCCATAAAGAGTCAATGAGAGGGTAATGACCATAAAAATGTAGTTATGTCTAAATACTAGCTGGATGGTTGGTATCACAAGCTGGTGCTTTTCCAAAATATTTCTGAAAACTGGGCTGGGAACCAGGGCTTGGTGAAAAGAAAATGTTGATCTTTTAGAGAGTTCTTATTCCAAATAAAGGCTTTAATTTATAAAAAGGATATTATAAAAATTTACATTATCATTTAAAGCCATAGTTAGTGTCTTGATAAATATATTCATATTTTCTGAGAGAACGGTTCTATTTTACAATCAACTTTTTAAAACTAGCACTGGAAAATAAGATTTTGAGGCACATGAAAATATCATTGATAGACAACAGTGCAGCAATTTGATTTTTCAGTCTCCTAGGCAGGAATGGGCCAGGGGCATTTAAAAATGGGTAAATATGCACAATGAGGTTGCTACTCCGGACTTCTTCGACCACTCTGCAACAGCTTCAGGGAATACATTGAAACTGGTCCCTGAACCCAATGAGACTACATGGAAGGCTGGCCTCTCCTGGGAACACACAAGGAACTCTGGACCTGCTTCTTTCTCAGCAAATTGATGGTGAAGGTCTGTGAGGCAAACTCCAGGCGTACTCTCTTCCTTCCTCTTTCATCCTGTCTGTGTTCTTTCTCTAGCTCTTTCTGTCTTTCCAATTCTATTACCTCTTACTACTAGAATCTGCATGGGCAAAATGATGTAGAATATTGCATCATTAATTTTTGGAACTATAAGGAGAAATATCTAAATTGCCCAAATAGTTGAGCCATGAGCAGGTTACTTGGGTTTCAATATTAGATAATTGCCCCAGTGCTTCCTTTGTGGATAAGTGTGGTCTAGCCATCCTTGGGGAGACACCAGGATCCTATGAAGGCGTTCATGAAGTCAAAACTGTTTTCATGATAAATAAGCTATTTGTCTTTCACTCTCCTTCCCTTCTAAGTGGTGGAATTTACCAGGGGGTTACATGATGAGTGGAATCTCAGCAGACTAAATTCAGAATGATACAACTGTTTGATACTATATGAGAATCCAAGGTAGAGGTTAAAAACCCCCTTCATGGATGACAGCTTTGTTGTGGCAAAGGGGCTTGCATAATTCAGTGAGCCATGAGCCATGCCATCCAGGGCCACCCAAGATGGATGGGTCATAGTGGAGAGTTCTGACAAAACACAGTCTGCTGAAGGAGAAAATGGCAACCCACTCCAGAATTCATGCCTGGAGAATCTCATCGACAGTTTGAAAAGGCAAAAAGATATGGCACCAGAAGATGAGCCCATCAGGTCGGAAGGCTTCCAAAATGTTACTGGGGAAGAGCAGAGGGCAATTACTAATAGCTTCCCTGGTGGCTCAGATGGTAAAGAATCCACCTGCAATGTGGGGAACCTGGACACTATCCTTGGGTTGGGAAGATCCCCTGGAGGAGAGATGGCAACCCACTCCAGTATTCTTGCCTGGAATATCCCACAGACAGAGAAGCCTGGTGGGCTACAGTCCATGGGATTGCAAAGAGTCGGACATGACTGAGCAACTAATCACACACAGCAAGAAAGAATGAAGTGGCTGGACCAAAGCAGAAATGATGCTCAGTTGTGGATGTATCTGGTGATGAAAGTAAAGTCTAATGATGTAAAGAACAATATTGCATAAGAACCTGGAATGTTAGTCCATGAATCAAGGTAAACTGGACATGCTCAGGCAGGAGATAGCAAGAGTAAGCATCAACATATTAGGAATTAATGAACTAAAATGGATGGGAATGGGTGAATTTAATTCAGATGAACATTATATCTACTACTATGGGCAAGAATCTCTTAGAAAAAATGGAGCAGCCCTCATAGTAAACAAAAGAGTCTGAAATGCATTACTAGGGTGCAATCTCGAAAATGACAGAGTGATCTCAGTTCATTTTCAAGGCAAGCCATTCAACATTACAGTTATTCAACTTTATATTCTAACCACTGATGCTGAAGAAGCTTAAGTTGAATGGTTCTGTGAAGACCTACAACACCTTCTATAACTAACACCAAAAAAGATGTCATTTTCACTGTAGTAGACTGGAATGCAAAAGTAGGAAGTCAAGAGATGTCAGGAATAACAGCCAAGTTTGGCCTTGGGGTACAAAATGAAGCAGAGCAAAGACTATCAGAGTTTTGTCAAGAGAACATGCTGGTCATAGCAAACACGTTTTTCCAACGACCAAAGAGATGACTCTACAAATGGACATCACCAGTTGATCGATACTGAAACCAGATTGATTCTGTTCTTTGTTGCCAAAGATGGAGAAGCTCTATACAGTCAGTAAAAACAAGACCTGGATCTGACTGTAGCTCAGGTCATGAGTTCCTTATTGAAAAATTCAATCTTAAATTGAAGAAAGTAAGGAAAACCACTAGGCCATTCTGGTATGACCTAAATCAAATCCCTTATGATTACACAGTGGAGGTAATGAATAGATTCAAGGGATTAGCTCTGTTAGACAGAGTGCCTGAAGAACTGTGGATAGAGGTTTGTAACACTGTACAAGAGGCAGTGACCAAAACCATCCTAAAGAAAAAGAAATACAAGAAGGCACAGTGGTTATCTGAGGAGGCTTTACAAATAGTTGAGGAAAGAAAAGAAACAAAGGCAAAGGAGAAAGGGAAGGATATAAGGATGGGCACCACAAAGGACAGAAACAGTAAGGACCTAACAGAAGCAGAAGAGATTAAGAAGAGGTGGCAAGAATACACAGAATGATACAAAAAAGGTTTAATAACCGCATAACCACGATGGTGTGGTCACTCACCTAGAGCCAGACTTTCTGGAGTGTGAAGTCAAGTGGGCTGCAGGAAGCATTACTACTAACAAAGCTAGTGGAGGTGATGAAATTCCAGCTGAGCTATTTAAAATCCTAAAAGATGATGCTGTTCAAGTGTTTCACTCGATATGTCAACAAATTTGGAAAACTCAGCAGTGGCCACAGGACTGGAAAAGGTCCGTTTTTGTTCCAATCCTAAGAAGGAGCAATGCCAAAGAATGTTCAAGCTAGCACACAATTGTGCTCATTTCACATGCTAGCAAGATTATGCTCAAAATTCTCCAAGCTAGGCTTCAGCAGTAAGTAAACCAAGAATTTCCAGATGTACAGGCTGGTTTTCAAAAAGGCAGAGGCACCAGAAATCACATTGTCAACATTCATTGGATCATTGAAGAAGCAAGGGAGTTCCAGAAAAACATCTACTTCTGTTCCATTGACTATGTTAAAGCCTTTGACTGGGTGAATCACAAAAACTGTGGAAAATTCTTAAAGAGATGGGAGTACCAGACAAATTTACCTTCTCCTGAGAAACCTGTATGTGGGTCAAGAAGCAACAGTTAGAACCAGACATGGAACAATGGGCTGGTTCAAAATTGGGAAAGGAGTACAAGGCTGTATATTGCCACCCTGCTTATTTAATTTATATGCAGAGTACATCATGCAAAATACTGGGTTGTATGAATCACACGGTGGAATCAAGATTGCCAGGAGAAATATCAACAACCTCAGAGATGCAGATGATAACACTCTAATGACAGAAAGTAAAGAGGAACTAAAGAACTTTTTTAATGATGAGGGTGAAAGAGGAGAGTGAAAAAGCTGGCTTGAAACTCAATGCTAAAAAAAAAAAAAAAAACTAAGATCATGGCATTCAGTCCCATCACTTCATGGCAAATAGAAAGAGAAAAATTGGAGACAATGACATTTTATTTTCTTGGGCTCCAAAATCACTGCAGATGGTGACTGCAGCCATGAAATTAAAAAGCAGTTGCTCCTTGGAAGAAAAGCTATGACCAACCTAGACAGCATATTAAAAAGCAGAGACATTACTCTGCTGACAAAGGTCTGTCTACTCAAAGCTATGACTTTTCCAGTAGTGATATACAGATGTGAGGGTTGGGCCATAAAGAAGGCTGAGTGCCAAATAATTGATGCTTTGGACTGTGATGTTGGAGAAGACTCTTGAGAGTCCTTTGGATTGCAAGGAGATCAAATCAGTCAATCCCAAAGGAAATCAGTCCTGGGTATTCACTGAAAGGACTGATTCTGAAGCTGAAGCTCCAATATTTTGGCCACCTGATGCAAAGAGCTGACTCACTGGAAAAGACCCTGATGCTGGGAAAGATAGAAGGTAAAAAATTAAAATTAAATTGAAAAAAAAAGTAAAAGGGGGCAGCAGAGGATGAGATGGTTAGATTGCATCACTGACTACACAAACGTGAGTTTAGCAAACTCTAGGAGAGGGTGGAGGACAGAGAAACCTGGGGTGCTGCTTTCCATGAGGTTACAAAGAGTCAGATACAACTTAGCAACTAAACAGTAACAACAAAGTCATTAAAGATATTTGAAAAATATAGAGTATCTCTCCTCTCACTAATTTTTTTCAGTTTTGGAAAATATAGTTAATTCTATTAAAAGATGTTACTCATATTAACATGTAATGGTTTAGTATTCTTATTTCTAAATAAATTAATACTTTTCCATTTCTTTGTTTTAATTTCTAAAATAACAAGTATCAATAGCTATAATCTATATAAACAAAAGATCTGTGGGATCCTTGATAATTTTTAAGAATGTAAAAGAATCCTAAGATCAAAAATTCTTTAGTGCTGTGGGTGATGGTTTAGTCACTAAGTCGTGTCCAACTCTTGTGATCCCATGGACTGTAGCCTGCCAGGCTCCTCTGTCCATGGGATTCTCCATGTGAGAATACTGGAGTGGGTTGCCATTTCCTTCTCCAGAGGATATTCCTGACTCAGGAAATGAGTCCAAGTCTCCTGCATTGCAGGCAGATCCTTTACCAACTGAGCTATGAGTACTGCTATTCTAGTACAAATAAAAACACGTTTATTTTGGTGGGCTTGTTTTATTTTGATCTGTATGATATAATCTGCTTGGGGGCTAGGTATGGGGGCTATGTCGCTGTCTAGGCTGGCCTACATTTCCCAGGGCTCCGTATTCTAGTCAGGGGAGGGCACAGAGAGGCTCTTCTGCAGTATCTTGGGGACAGAAGTGGAAAGCCAACCATCTGTAGCTCACTGACATCCCTCACCTATTGACTCACCTCATTGGCCTGAGACTGACTCACCTTTTCCTAAATCCCCCTTCAGTTTCTCTGACCTCTGGGCTAGCTGTCTATGGTTAGTTCATTGATAAAAGGTCCTGATTTCTGTACAATATGTGTACCACCAGAGTCAGAGGTAACAAGAATGGACTTGTGTTTTAGTCTGCTCTTGTGGGCTCCAGCTTCTGTTTGTCTTCTCTCATGTTGTATCTACATTTCCTCCAAACACCTTCTTCCAACAACACAAGAGAAGACTCTACACATGGACATCACCAGATGGTCAATACCAAAATCAGATTGATTATATTCTTTGCAGCCAAAGATGGAGAAGCTCTATACAGTCAGCAAAAACAAGACCGGCAGCTGAATATGGCTCAGATCATGAACTCCTTATCACCAAATTCAGACATAAATTGAAGAAAGTAGGGAAAACCACTAGACCATTCAGGTATGACCTAAATCAAATCCCTTACAATTATACAATGGAAGTGAGAAATAGAGTTAAGGGACTAGATCTGATAGAGTGCCTGAAGAACTATGGATAGAGGTTCATGACATTGTATAGGAGGCAGTGATCAAGACCATCCCCAAGAAAAAGAAATGCAAAAAGGCAAAATGGTTGTCTGAAGAGGCCTTAAAAATAGCCGTGAAAAGAAGAGAAGCAAAAGGCAAAGGAGAAAAGAAATGATATATCCATTTGAAAGCAGAGTTCCAAAGAATAGCAAGGAGAGATAAGAAAGGCTTCCTCAGTGATCAAAGAAAGAAATAGAGGAAAGCAGTAGAATAGAAAAGACTAGAGATCACTTCCAGAGAAGGCAATGGCACCTCACTCCAGTACTCTTGCCTGGAAAATCCCATGGATGGAGGAGCCTGGTGGACTGCAGTCCATGGGGTCACTGAAAGCTGGACATGGCTCAGGGATTTCGCTTTCACTTTTCACTTTCATGCATTGGAGAAGGAAATGGCAACCCACTCATGTTCTTGCCTGGAGAATCCCAGCGACGGCGGAGCCTGGTGGGCTGCCTTCTATGGGATCACACAGAGTCGGACACGACTGAAGTGACTTAGCAGCAGCAGCAGCAGAGATCTCTTCATGAAAATTAGAGATACCAAGGGAACATTTCATGCAAAGATGGGCACAATAAAGGACAGAAATGGCATGGACCTAACAGAAGAAGAAGATATTAAGAAGAGGTTGCAACAATACACAGAAGAACTATACAAAAAAGAACTTCATGACCCAGATAATCATGATGGTGTGATAACTCATCCTGGAATGAGAAGTCAAGTGGGCCTTAGGAAGCATCACTACAATCAAGCTAGAAGAGGTGATGGAATTCTAGTTGAGCTGTTTCAAATCCTAAAAGATGATGCTGTGAAAGTGCTGCACTCAATATGCCAACAAATTTGGAAAACTCAACAGTGGCCACAGGACTAGAAAAGGTCAGTTTTCATTCCAATCTCAAAGATAGGCAATGCCAAAGAATGCTCAAACTATCACACAATTGCACTCATCTCACATTCTAGTAAAGTTATGCTCAAAATTCTCCAAGTCAAGCTTCAACAGTACATGAATCACGAACTTCCAGATGTTCAAGCTGGATTTAGAAAAGAAAGAGGAACCAGAGATCAAATTGCCAACATCCTTTAGATCATCAAAAAAGCAAGAGAGTTCCAGAAAATCATCTACTTCTGCTTTATTGACTACACCAAAGCCTTTGATGGTATAGATCACAACAAACTGTGGAAAAGTCTTCAAGAGATGGAAATACCAGAACACCTGACCTGCCTCCTGTGAAATCTGCATGCAGGTCAAGAGGCAACAGTTAGAACTGGACATGGAACAACAGACTGGTTCCAAATCGAGAAAGGAATACATCAAGGCTGTGTATTGTCACCCTGCTTATTTAACTTATATGCAGAATACATCATGAGAAACGCTGGACTGGATGAAGCTCAAGCTGGAATCAAGATTGCAAGGAGAAATATCAATAACCTCAGATATGCAGATGACACCACACTTTATGGTAGAAAGCAAAGAAGAACTAAAGAGCTTCTTGATGAAAGTGAAAGAGGACAGTGAAAAAGTTGGCTTAAAACTCAACATTCAGAAAACTAAGATCATGGCATCTGGTCCCATCACTTCATGGCAAATAGATGAGGAAGCAATGGAAACAGTGGCAGACTATTTTGGGGGCTCCAAAATCACTGCAGATGGTGACTGCAGCCATAAAATTAAAACACACTTGCTCCTTGGAAGAAAAGTTATGACCAACCTAGACAACATATTTAAAAGCAGAGACATTACTTTGCCAACAAAGGTCTGTCTAGTCAAAGCTATGGTTTTTCCAGTGATCATGTATGGATGTGAGAGTTGGGCTATAAAGAAAGCTGAGCACAGAAGAATTGATGCTTTTGAACTGTGGTGTTGGAAAACACTCTTGAGAGTCTTTTGGACTGAAAGGAGATCCAACCAATCCATCCTAAAGGAAATCAGTCCTGAATATTCATTGGAAGGACAGATGCTGAAGCTGAAACTCCAATACTTTGGCCACCTGATGTGAAGAATTGACTCATTTGAAAAGACCCTGATGCTGAGAAAGACTGAAGGCGGGAGGAGAAGGGGAAGACAGAGGATGAGATGGTTGGATGGTATCACCAACTCAGTGGACATGAGTTTGAGTAAAATCTGGGAGCTGGTGATGGACAAAGTGGCCTGGCGTGCTTCAGTCCATGAGGTCGCAAACAGTCGGACACAACTGAGCAACTGAACTGAACTGAACTAAACTGATGAAAGGTGGGGAAAGAAAAACATGTTCAAGGACAAGAAGTCAAGGATGATAGTCATAGTAAAAGACATAGTGACCATCTCCCCCTCCCAGTGAGATCTGGCCTTTCACATTTTAGCTTCTGAAGTCATCTATCACCATGAGAGGATCCAATAACCAAAAAGCCACATGCAGATGTGCCTCCGTGAAGAGAAGTGAGGGCAGAGCTCGAGAGGAACAATGCCGCAGGTGGTCACGCTTGGAAACACATTTGCTGGCAGGTCATGAAAGCTGGTGAAAAGATGTATGCTTAGTTTCTCAGGCATGCCCGACTCTTTGTAGCCCCTTGGACTGTAGCCCATTCAGGCTCCTCCATTTATGGGACTTTTCAGGCAAGAATGCTGGAGTGGGTTGCCACTTCCTTCTCCAGGGGATCTTCCCAACCCAGGGATTGAATCTGCATCTCCTGTGTCTCCTACATAGCAGGCAGACTCTTTATCCGGAGAAGGCACTGGCACCCCACCCCAGTACTCTTGCCTGGAAAATCCCATGGACGAAGGAGCCTGGTGGGCTGCAGTCCATGGGGTCGCTAGGAGTCGGACACGACTGAGCGACTTCACTTTCACTTTTCGCTTTCATGCATTGGAGAAGGAAATGGCAACCCACTCCAGTGTTCTTGCCTGGAGAATCCCAGGGACGGCGGAGCCTGGTGGGCTGCCGTCTATCGGACACGACTGAAGCGACTTAGCAGCAGCAGCAGAGTCTTTATCTGCTGAGCCATCAGGGAAGCTCTGAAAGTGGAAAGATACACGTGGTGTCATTCAGGTCATCTGTGCAGGACAGACAGGCTAGGCTGGGAGTAAGCTGTTAGCATACATGTGTATATTCTGCTTTCTGACCACTCCTCCTTTCCCTCTTTTTTTTTTTTTTCCAAGTATTTGTTGAATTGAGCACCCGCCATGTGAGTAGCCCGGAAGGGAGTGATTGTGAGAGAGGTTCTGGGGACTTGTTTGCCAAACAACCTGATTACTAGGATGAATTTTTAACCATCCTGGAGATTTTACGTTGTGGTAAAAGGTAGTAGTGAGGCTGATAGGGAAGTGTAAGCCAGATTACCCAAATCTCTCTGATATTTTGATAAACATTATAGTTTTAAGAAAATCTTTCTTTCCAGATAGATTACACAAGCCCTTCTGGGCATGTAGAGAAATATCAGTAAAATGAGTCATCATTAATGTGTCTCATCATCAGAATAATCATGGCCAATAATACTATAAGAGACGGAATGTTACAGGGTATGGTGGAGCAGAGGGACATTTTGCAAAAAGATAGTAAACTTTGTCCTAAAATTCTATAAATCCAAATACAACTGTGAATATATTTTCATAGCAGTTTGAGTTTCCCTCCAGGAATCAGCAAGGGACGATCCTCCTGCTTTATCTTAAAAGAAAGTGAATGCTGAGATGAATTCACTGCTTTCTGAAAAAGACATGAAAAACCCAGGTGGCAGCTTGTGGGTCTATCGATGTTCTGCCATGACTCCTCTCCAGGTCTATATTTAGTGTGGTCTGATTGAGTGAGATCACACGCTCAGAATAAACTAAGCCCAGAATATCAGCTATGATTTACTTCCAGAGGCAGTAATAAATCTCCCTCTTGAAATCGTGTTTATTTGCTGCTGGCTAGGTTCCTTCTCCACTTGTATTATGCCTCAAAGCTATAAATACATAAAATTTTAAATGGACAATAGATCTTTCTGATAGATATTTGCCCCACTGATTGCATCCTGTAGGCACAGATTAATCTCTTTAAAATATTGTTATTTATGATCATTTCTTTAGGGATCCATCTATACAGCTAAAAAAAAAAATACCAACTTCTGGTAATCACCTACCTCACAGTGGATTTCCTACTAAGTGAAATAAAGTCTGAATTTCTCTCAGCTACTGAAAATAGCAATTTCACCACAAGAGCAGGAAAATAACCCTAGTAGGCAAAGATATTTGAGCCAAGTTAGACTTGGAAACATAGTGCCTTGGTCTTGGATTAGGTCACAGAAAGTTAGCTCCCTATCCATTTATAATAACTGAATTTTAACTGGGTGAAGTTTGTGGACACATCTTAGAAGAGATAAGGTGGATATTTGCATTCCAGTGATCCTAACCTGACATATCCCAGGTGAGGCTGTGTGGTGCCCTTCTGAAGACAACACAGGGTCCTTTGCTGCCTGGGTGAGCATCTTCACCTCATAATTCAGGAAGGGCAAAATAGGAGATGGCCATGTGGAGCCTGGATTGGATGCAGCCAAGTCATTTCACTGGGCTCCTGGGGTTGAAGTTTTATGCCTACTCACAATCAGGCAGCTGTTTCTTCCCAGGCAGACCTGCAGACTCCACAACCGTGGGTACTCACTCCCACTCTGAAATGAGGAGAAAAGTCAATCAAACAAAACCAGTCCAGAATTAACACATGTAAAAGAATTACCAGAAAACAACATTAAAACAGCTAATACAAATATTTTCCTTCTGTTCTCAAAGTTGAGACTTGAAAAATATATTTTAAAAGCACTCAATTCAAGTTTTTTGACAGGAAAACTATAATTTCTGAGAGAAAATATAAACTAGATGAAATTAACAAAAGATTAGACATTGCAGAGGAAAAGATTAGTAATTTTAAAAACATAATAATAGAAACTATCTGAACTCAAACCGTGAAAAAATGAAATGAGAAAATATCAGTAAGTTGCGGGACAACTTCCAAAGACCTAACATACATTTAAGTGGAGGCCCTGAAGAAGACATGACTGGGGGAACAGAAAAAAATGTTTGAAGAAATGGTGGACATTTTTTTTTCA
This sequence comes from Cephalophus harveyi, assembly GCA_006410635.1. Taxonomy (NCBI): domain Eukaryota; kingdom Metazoa; phylum Chordata; class Mammalia; order Artiodactyla; family Bovidae; genus Cephalophus; species Cephalophus harveyi. The sequence goes on along the minus strand of SJYT01016315.1, from coordinate 94,494 downwards.
AACGATGAAAATCCACAGATGCTTAGAGAGGCAATGAAATCCAAGCACAAGAAACATGAAGAAAATCAAACCAAGATACATCAAAATTAAACTACTTGAAACCAGTGTCAAGAATAAAACCTTGAAAAACAATATGTACAGAGGGAAAAGGTAAGTATAAAAGCAAATTTATCACCCAAAAATTTATCTGCTATGAAGATAGCAACACAGTAAAATAATATCATGAAAGTATTGAAAGGGGAAAATATCTATTAATCTAGAACTCATCATCCATCAAAAATGTCTTTAATTTGATTTTGTTATGGTTATGGGCTTTCCACCTCTACTGGATCAGGAAGCTGGGGACATGCCCTCAAACGCCGCGACTGGTACCTAACCGTAGCCCCTCCACTGCCCATGAGAGATTCCTGTGGCTTTTTAAATGATTGAACAATGATGAAAATGGATCCAAAGTGACTTTTGTACTAAAGCAGAAGATTCTTATTACCCTCCATTAACTCAATTTAGTCTTCAGGAACAGGTGGAACAAGTGAAACAGAAAACTGAGAAGAAAACCTCACTTTGGAACTTTCTCCATGACTGTTCTTAAGCCCTGCCTTTCTACTTGTTTCAATTTTGCTTTGAATATAAATAGTGAAGACCAAAGAAATATAAGCTTTATACCAAAAAATTTGCCTTGAAAGCTGCTATTCTTGGAGGGAAATCATGTCAAGTTCCTGTCTGTTTTTTTTTTAAACAAGGTTTCTTATGTCCTTAGATTTTGAAGGATGACAAATATAAACTCATACTTGCAGACTATTTTTAGCAGCCATGTAAGAATAATGAGATTTGTAAATTAAGGGCTTTGTAATGTGGATGGATGTTTTGCTACTAGAGTTGACTACTCAGAATATCTTTTATAGCTCTTCAAAGTTTTATTTTTGATCTATCACTTCAAGGACATTATTTGACCAAACAGAAGTCATTCTGTCTTCCTAAGCTATGACCTTGTTATGAACAGTATTTGCATTCACTGTGCAAATGTCCATGTATTATCTATTTAAGCAACATCATAGTGCCATCACTCAAGGAAGGTGAATGAGCTGAACATTGATATAGCTCTTTCCCCTTCCCCCATTTTTTAAATGGAACAAATACGTTTTATGTTCCCCTCTCTCTCCCCTTTTTCCTTCCCCTTTGGGAAACATGTCAGGAGCTAGATAGTTTAAGATGAGCAGTTGAGGGGACTGAGAGATTGATCCACACAGAGCCTGGCTTCGTTGTGTTTCATCGTAAGGCATTCTGCTGGCCAGCCTAATTAAGTACCCTCTTAACAAGAGAGCCTCATGGAAATCCAGCTGGCAACTCAAAGAAGTTCAGGAAGCAGGACCACAGAGATTATACTCTGGGATCCTGGCCATAAGGTTGGAGGCCTCACCTTGTTGAAAAGAGACACTGGATTTAAATGGTGCAGCATGACTTTGTCCCTGCTTGGCTAAATTTCTCAACACCACAGTCAGCCAACTCACCTACAGCAAACTTCAAAACACATGGAGGGCACCCACCCCAAGGAGATGGTAGATTTGGAGTAAGCTGTTGTAGATATAATTCCTCTGATGGCTTTTTCAGCAATGGGCCTCTTCGGATAATAGGAGATTCTTGGCACCAGCCCTCAGTCATGGCACTGCCATGATTCTGCGGACTTTGGTGTCTCTAAGGGAGCGTATGCTGGAATCACAGGGAACCTATCTAGTGGACATGGCCCTGCACTAGGCATGATGGTATAAGCCAGCATAGTGGGGTTGGCACTGGAAACCATCGCCACTGGATGGCAGCTCCCACTTCAAGAAAGAATGTGCCTTTTAGGAAAAGCCACCTACAGATAATAGGGGAGAGAAGAAAGAAGATAAGGTGGAAAAGCTGCTATTTGAAGAGGAAGACTTTCCTTCTTTGAATCCAGAAACTGGCAAACAGAATCAGCCATGCAGACCTACTGGGACCACTTCTAGAGTGTGGGAAAACCCACTTAGTGCCAAGCAGCCCTCCAAAATGCTAGTCATCGAAAAAGTTTTCAAAGAAGATCCTGCTGCTGCCTTCTCTGCTGCATTCACCAGGATCTCATCATGCAAATGGAAACAAATTGTCAACCATGGTTCCAAGTGTCTATAAGAACCTGGTTCCTAAGCCTGTACCACCTCTATCCAAGGCCAGTGCATGGAAAGCTAACAGAATGGAACACAAATCAGGAGCCTTTTCCTCTAGCCAGTTCAGTTCAGTCGCTCAGTCGTGTCTGACTCTCTGCGACCCCAGGAACCACAGCACACCAGGCCTCTCTGTCCACCACCAACTCCCGGAGTTTACTCAAACTCATGCCCATTAGGTCGGTGATGCCATCCAACCATCTCATCCTCTGTCGTCCCCTTCTCCTCCTGCCCTCAATCTTTCCCAGCATCAGCTTCTTTTCAAATGAGTCAGCTCTTTGCATCAGGTGGCCAAAGTATTGGAGTTTCAGCTTCAACATCAGTCTTTCCAATGAACACCCAGGACTGATCTCCTTTAGGATGCACTGGTTGGATCTCCTTGCAGTCCAAGGGACTCTCAAGAGTTTTCTCCAACACCACAGTTCAAAAGCATCAATTCTTTGGCGCTCAGCTTTCTTTATAGTCCAACTCTCACATCTATACATGACTATTGGAAAATCTATGGCTTTGACTAGAGGGACCTTTGTTGGCAAAGTAATGTCTCTGCTTTTTAATATGCTGTATAGGTTGGTCATAACTTTCCTTCCAAGGAGTATGCATCTTTTAATTTCATGGCTGCAGTCACCATCTGCAGTGATTTTGGAGCCCAAAAAAATAAAGTCCGACACTGTTTCCACTGTTTCCCCATCTATTTGCCATGAAGCAATGGGACCAGCAGCCATGATCTTAGTTTTCTGAATGTTGAGCTTTAAGCCAACTTTTTCACTCTCCTCTTTCACTTTCATCAAGAGGTTCTTTAGTTCTTCTTCGCTTTCTGCCATAAGGGTGGTGTCATCTGCATATCTGAGGTTATTGATATTTCTCCGGGATATCTTGATTCCAGCTTGTGCTTCTTCCAGCCCAGCGTTTCTCATGATGTACTCTGCATATAAGTTAAATAAGCAGGCTGACAATATACAGCCTTGACGTAGTCCTTTTCCTATTTGGAACCAGTCTGTTGTTTCATGTCCAGTTCTAACTGTTGCTTCTTGACCTACATACAGGTTTCTCAAGAGGCAGGTCAGGTGGTCTGGTATTCCCATCTCTTTCAGAATTTTCCACAGTTTATTGTGATCCACACAGTCAAAGACTTTTCTTTAGCCAAGAGTCTACTTTTACAGACCGATCTGTTATCAAGCCAGTAGTACTGGCTGGTGGCGTAGTTTTAAGCTCTCTCAAAGAGAGCCCCACCAGCACCGCTTCTCAATGCAATCAGCTCCTCTCATCTGACCAAGTTGACCCGCTGAACTATTGACAGGAAGAGCGAGCTCCTGAAGACTCTGAAGGATGACCGGAAAGGGGACTTCTCAGAGAGCGGAGAGTGTGAGAAGCTGAAAAATTTGGAGGACAACAGCACACCTGAACCAAAGGAAAACGAGAGGAAGGCTGTCATCAGAATGGTCTTGCTCTCCCTGTAGAAGAGGAAGGGGAGGTCCTCTCTCACTCTTTGGAAGCAGAGCACAGGTTACTGAAAGCAATGAGAGGGCAGGAGTATCCTGAAAATGATAATTTCCTGCCCCTCGCAAAGGATGAGCTCAGAGTTCCACATGAAGACAGAGCAGCTGATAAGAAACGGCTTTGGGAAGAATGGCTTCTTGCCGAGTCGAAGTTCCAACCTATTCTCCCCTTGGAGGATCACTTGCAGAGCAGAGTTTGAGGACTCAGACACGGAGACAAGTAGCAGTGAGACATCTGATGGCAATGCCTGCAAGTAGGCATATAAATGCCCACAGTTAAATCTGACCCAGTAAACTCCGCTTGTGTGTTTAGGGATTATGCCGAAGAAATCATTCTTTTCCTTTTCTTATGCTATTGTTGAATATTTCATGCACCCAAGAAATAATCATATCCCAAAGAGAGAGTGAGCAATTGGCTTGTTTAGCTTTTGTTGTTTTTCTTCCCTGTTATCTGCTTAATAGAAAGAACTTTGTGTGGTGGGAAAGATTTTTAAAACACACACACATACACACAGTATATATGGGGCAATGCTCAGGTGGGAGCTGGCAGTGCAGAGAGGAAGAGACACTGGTCTGCAGCAACAGCTTCTACTACCAGCCTTTGGGGCACTCACCCCTGTGCTCAAGCAACCACTGTCAATGACAAAGTGACTATTGAAGTTATAATTGTATTAAATTAATGCTAATAATTTGGATATTTTATTTTATTCCTGGCTGCTCAGGTAAGGTTAACCCTTAACCAAGCATATGTGGTTTCCCCCCCTTTTTCTTCTTTTTGGGTACAGCTGTAAAATATTTGGATATAGGAAATGTTGTGCTATTCTTGCAGCCTTGATATTCAGGGTAGATTGTAAAATATAAATTTTTGTGAGATTTTAAAGATTAAGATTACTTTGGTAACATTATTTACATATTTAAAAGATGTGGTTATCACAGGTCTGTTGAGGGGGAAAGCTACTGCATAAAATAACTAATTTGAAACAAATAGCTTGAATCAGTTTGGGGGGAGGAAAGCTTTAATTTTTTTTTTTTAATTTTAAAAAGCAAAATCCAATGTATTTCAAACTTACAAAGGCTCAAAGAATTTCTTATAAGTAGACCTCGAACCCAGGTCTCCCACATTGCAGGTGGATTCTTTACCATATGAGTCACCAGGGAAGCCCACAAGTAGACTCATACATCAGGAAATGTTACGGGGTGTCTCTGCAAGCAGGTAGGTGATTAAATCAGATGAAAATAGGATAAAGGGATAAAGCACCAGAAATTGTGTCTACATGAATGAAAATATATGGTTTCTTCTTATTGTTTAAAGCCTTTTAAAAGATAGTTGCTTCTATAAAAATACAAACTATAGATTTTGAGATTTGTAGTAAGCATTAGAAATTGTATGGTAACACATGGATAAAGCATAGGGGGGAAGGAGTAACAGCAAACTCCTGTGGTCTTCTTATATTATGTATGCAGTGGCCTAACATCACTTGAAAGGAGACCGTGACAAGTATAGCAGAAACCCACAGTAACCACTAAAATAACAAAATACAGCATTTTTCAATTATCCAACTAAAAGAAAAGACATACATTGCCAGTATTCAAAGATGAGAGAAGTGACATCATCACAGATTCCACATATATTAAAAAGAATGATAAGGGAAAACTGTGAACAACTTTCTGTTAATAAATTTGAACTGAAATGGATAAATTCCTTAAAATTCACAAACTGCCAAAGTTCGTTTAAAAAGAAAGAGATAATCTGATAGAAATAAAATAAATAAAAGCAATGTAGTCAATATAAAACTCAGTATTCTGAGTAGCTTCAGAGACTTAGATTCTCTGAAGTTTGCTCAGAATTACACAATGTGATGACTGGCTTCTGCATTAGCTTACTGTTTAATTTAAATCTTGAACGCAATCGCACTATCATGAAAGCTGGTCAAGGCACTCCCACGTGAAGAAATTCAATTGGTGGTTAAAACCATTCCCACAAAGGAAACTCCAGAAAATTAAAAACAGAGGAGTATATCATAACCTATTCTATCAGGCTAGCTACCCTAATTCCAAAACCAGATAAGAATATTACAAGAAAATAAAACTAAAAACCAATATTCTGCATTAATATGAATGCGAAAATTCTAAATAAAATTTTAGCAAATCAGGGACTTCCCTGGTGGTCCAATGGCTAAGAATCTGCCTTGCAAAGCAGGGGATGAGGATTTGATTCCTGGTTGACAAACTATGAGCCCACACGTCACAGAGCAACTAAGCTCATGAACTGCAACTACTGAGTCCAGGATGCTTCAGAACTTGTGCACCACAGTTGGAGAGCCCATGTGTCTCAACAAAAGATCCCACATGATACAACAAAGATCTCATGTGCTGCAACTAAGATCCAGTGTAGCCAAATAAATAAAAAAAATTTTAATGTAGCAAATCAAAGTCAATCATGTATGAAAGGAAAAATACATTATATCAATCTGGGTTTGCAAGGAATGCAAGGTTGGTTTAACATTTTAAAAATCAATGCAAATGAACATAGTTATAAACTTTAAAATGTAAAAGATTAAATATAAAAAACTAATTACTTCCATAGATACAGAAAAAGCACTCAACAAAATTTCACATCTATTTCTCTTTTTTGCCACAGAAATAGCTTATTAGGAAGATCCATCAAGAAATTATTTCTCCTCTATGAAAATGCCGAATACAATAAATGGGGTCCAGGAAGCAATATGACCAATAAAATAGGGTCTGAGGTCTTATAGACTTTAATACTATTTTGACAATAGATGACATTCACCTGCCCAAATGAACCAAATTGTTAGTCAGCCAAATAACCATAAAAGTTTATTTATTTTCTTTCCATTAAGATAAAAAGTAGGCCTTCCATATCTATGCCATCAGGTCTACCTCAATATGTGATAAAATACTGAGCAAGTGAATGCCAAATAGATAGCTTCTGTGTTATTGCCAGGCACTGAGTGAGTCAAACATCAGTTAGCAGCAGCTTGGGATACAGGGCTCACAGGTGGGCTGAGTGAAGGCTGTGAGGTTGATGGTTTCCAGGTCCGGGGTGGGCTGGGTAGAGTTGAGCAGGAAGCAGGTGGGCTCATAGGGTTGAGGCATGTGGCAGCGTTTGGGCAGCTGTCACAGCAGGTTGTCTCCAGTAACCAAACCATATGTGAGCAGGGGCTGGCCAGGCCGACTCAGGCCCAGAATTTGTCAGAGGAGCAGATAGTAGTGGCGGGCTGGTGGGAACACTGCAGCGGAGGGGCGCACAGCAAGCCATGGCGCTGGGAACCTGGTTTGCTTTTGGTATCTTGGAGTGAAAGATGAAATATCTAGGATGAAATGTCTCCTCTCACTTTGGGGCTCTTTACACATCCATTTCATCAGGTGTTGGTCCACCAAAAGGCTTCCTCTTGTTTTTATTTATGCCACTGTTTTCCACTAAAATTCTCTATAATCAATTTGACATTTACTTGTCCATTAAGAGTACCTGCCCTTATTAAAGTAATTCTATTTTTGACTCAATGACTTATCACTTTTTGTCATAAGATGATCACATTTTATATTCACAGGGTCCTGGAATGCCAAATATTACATGAATTATGGATAATTAGACCAAAAGAGAATTCAGCTATAGTTTTCAGAGGCTAAATTCTTCTCATTTTTTTCTTCTTGGTTTTAAATAATATGCACAACGTGATATGATTTTTAATGGCTAATTTTAGAATATGCAACTCAAATGATTAATTGGATCAACAAAGACATGGCTAGCTACAGATGAATGTTGCATATGATTATATGCATCTCAGATGTATTTGCCTCATTTATTTATGATATAATTCAATTTCTATTGAGCAAGCAAGGTGTCAGCCAGAATGGAGTAAGATGAAACACTTTTCACTATTTTTTAAGCTCACATCTATTTCTAATTAAAAAAAAAAAACTCAGAAAATTACAGCCATAAGGTACTTATTCAATCTGATAAAGAACACCTACAGAAAACCTATATCTAATATAATACTTAGTGGTAATGACTGAATGCATTTCCCCTATGATTCAAGAACAAGACAAGGATGTCTGCTCTCATGATGTCTAGTCAGCACTATACTGGAGGTTCTGGCAGTGTAAGCAGGCAAGCAAAAGAGATAAAAGACATTTAGATTGAAAAGGAAGAAATAAATTGCTTTATTGATTTATGATTATCCCTGTATACTATACAGAGTGAAGTAAGTCAGAAAGAGAAAGACAAATACTATATATTAACACATATATATGGAATTTAGAAAGATGGTACCAACGATTCTACTTGTAGGGCAGCAAAAGAGACACTGATGTAAAGAACAGACTTTTGGACTCAGTGGGAGAAAGCGAGGGTGGGATGATTTGAGAGAATAGCACTGAAACATGTACATTGCCATAAGTAAAGTAGATGCATGAAGCAGGCACCCAAAGCTGGTGCTCTGGACAACCCAGAGGGATAGAATGGAAGGGAAGAGGTTCCAGATGGGGGGATACATGTATACGTGTGGCTGATTCATGTCTATATATGCAAAAAATATCACAATATTGTGAATTAATTATCCTCCAATTAAGATAAATTAATGAATAAAAATCTTGATAGAATCTATTTTTTAAAAATTGCTAGAACTAATAAGTGACTTTAGTAAGCTTCAGGATTTTAGGTCAACATACAGCTGTTAATTCTATTCCAATATACTAGCAATGAACAATAAGAAGTTGGAATTATTAAGATAATGTGTGAAAGTCTTTTGGGCCTAGAAAAGAAAATAACAGTTTTAAAGGCCCTTACTGAATCATCTAACTTTGGAGAAAACAAAACAGAACTTTAGGTCCCACCCTGATGCTCCAGGCCAGTTGCATCTGTCTGGGACTTATCACCCCCTGTCCTGAAACCTTCCACCCCTTACACCTGCCCGGAAGACTTATCACCCCCTGCCCAACTACAAATGCCATCTCAACTAAAGTATACCCAAAACATCCCACCTGATTAACATTTCCCTTATCACTTACACAAACCTCCCTATAAATATGGAGCCTCCCTGATCCCTCTCTGTGCTCAGCCTGGTCATTAGGCTGACTGTCGCCCCTCCTTGCCTGGATAAAGGTAACCTACTTCTGTTGAGGTCGTCTTTCCTTTTTCTGCCTCAGCCTGAACTATACCTTACAATGTGTGTGGGTGTGCACACGCTCTGTCATTCAGACATGTCTGACTTTTTGTGACCCCATGACTATGGCCAACCTGGATCCTATCCATGGAATTTTCCAGGCAATAATACTGGAGCAGGTTGCCATTCCCCACTCCAGGAAATCTTCCTGACCCAGGGATCTAACCTAAGTCTCTTTCAACTCCTGCATTGGCAGGTGGATTCTTTACTACCATACCACCTGGGAAGCCCATTAAGATAATGCCATTTATAACAGCATCAAAAAATATAAAATACTTAGGGATAAATTTGACAAAAATGTGTTGCAAAAAATATCACAATATTGTGAATTAATTATCCTCCAATTAAGATAAATTAATGAATAAAAATCTTGATAGAATCTATTTTTTAAAAATTGCTAGAACTAATAAGTGACTTTAGTAAGCTTCAGGATTTTAGGTCAACATACAGCTGTTAATTCTATTCCAATATACTAGCAATGAACAATAAGAAGTTGGAATTATTAAGATAATGTGTGAAAGAGTCTTTTGGGCCTAGAAAAGAAAATAACAGTTTTAAAGGCCCTTGCTGAATCATCTAACTTTGGAGAAAACAAAACAGAACTTTAGGTCCCACCCTGATGCTCCAGGCCAGTTGCATCTGTCTGGGACTTATCACCCCCTGTCCTGAAACCTTCCACCCCTTACACCTGCCCGGAAGACTTATCACCCCCTGCCCAACTACAAATGCCATCTCAACTAAAGTATACCCAAAACATCCCACCTGATTAACATTTCCCTTATCACTTACACAAACCTCCCTATAAATATGGAGCCTCCCTGATCCCTCTCTGTGCTCAGCCTGGTCATTAGGCTGACTGTCGCCCCTCCTTGCCTGGATAAAGGTAACCTACTTCTGTTGAGGTCGTCTTTCCTTTTTCTGCCTCAGCCTGAACTATACCTTACAATGTGTGTGGGTGTGCACACGCTCTGTCATTCAGACATGTCTGACTTTTTGTGACCCCATGACTATGGCCAACCTGGATCCTATCCATGGAATTTTCCAGGCAATAATACTGGAGCAGGTTGCCATTCCCCACTCCAGGAAATCTTCCTGACCCAGGGATCTAACCTAAGTCTCTTTCAACTCCTGCATTGGCAGGTGGATTCTTTACTACCATACCACCTGGGAAGCCCATTAAGATAATGCCATTTATAACAGCATCAAAAAATATAAAATACTTAGGGATAAATTTGACAAAAATGTGTAAGACTTACAACTTACAGCTATGAAACTTAATTCACACTTACCACTATGAAATACTGATGAAAGAAATTAAAGAATACCCAAATAAGCTGAGAGATATACCTTATTCATGGATCAGAAGGCTCAATATTACTAAGATGTCGGAAATCCCAACAAAATTCCCAACAGCTTTGGTTGAGTAGAAATTGTCAGACTAATTCTAAAATTTATATGGAAATGCAAAGTACCTGGGATGGTCAAAACAAACTATGAAAAAAGGACAAAAGCTGGAGGTCCAACACTATCTAATCTCAAGGTTTCTTTTTTATTATGCTGTAGTAATCAAGACTATATGGAACTGATATCAAGATAAAAAAATAGACAAATGAACACAGTAAAGAACCCCAAAACAGACCCACACATTTATGGACAACTGATTTGTTTGCAAAGATGTAAATGAAATTCTGTGGGAAAGAATAGCTTTTTTCAAAAAAAGTGCTGAAATAATTAGACATCTTATGTAAAAAAATTTAAACTTTCATCCATACTCATACCATACACAAAAATTAACTCAGTGGCTCATAGACATAAATGTAAAATGAGTTTTCTAGAGCACCGTCTGGGATGTAGGAATTTGAGAGAGTAATAATTGTAAAGCCTGGTGGAAATTCACAAACAGATTTTCCAAGGCCTTTCAAAAGGTCATCATCATGGACTGAAAGGCATCAGACCATTTTTATAGTTACCAAGGGGCGGTAGACTGTGGATCCAGTAAAGAAGATTTATAGGATTTCTGTTCCCCAAATCCCTAAAGAAAGAAAGCAAAAAACAGGAAACTAGTCCACTATTAAAAGAAACCACAAAAAATAATAAACTGACTGACATTTTACTACACTACATTTCTTCCTATAAAACATAGGACATTCTGATGTATCTTCAGAAGTTTAAACAGAAGTTTTCCAGGTTGTAGATTCAAGAAGTTCAAGTAGTACAGTCAAAGCAAAGCAAACTCATTATTCAATCTGTCTGACTCTTCGAAGCTCTGGAGCTTGCCTGGGAAGTCAGAACACAAAGACTGGACTCTGCATTAACTTTCCATTCAAATCTTCAAAGCAAGCCCAGTCAGGTGGAGGTCAGCCAGAGCATACGCAGGTTGTGTGTGTGTGTGTGTGTGTGTGTGTGTGTGTTGTCTGAGTGACCCCATGGACTGTAGCCCACCAGGCTCCTCTGTCCACAGGATTCTCCAGGCAAGAATACTGGAGTGGGTTGCCATGCCCTCCTCCAGGGAATCTTCCTGACCCAGGGATCAAACCTGGGTCTCCTGCATCACATTCTTTACTATCTGAGCCACCAGGGAAGCCCAAGAATACTGGAGTGAGTAGCCTATCCCTTCTCCAGGGGATCTTCCCAACCCAGGAATGGAACTGGGGTCTCCTGCATTTCAGGGAGATTTTTTACCAGCTGAGCTATTACTGAGCAACTGTTAGCCTCCTGAAGGAGCAGCAGGGCAGGGAGGGACAGTTTCCAGTTCCCACCAGGCGCATGAGCACAGGACACAGCTCTGCACCTCCCAGCAGTCACTCTCAGCAGCTAAGGGCTGCACCCCCCAGCCCCACAAGCACCTTGCCTTCCTGCAGGCCATCTGAGTCCACCTCCTTGCTCTGTTGATGATTAAACTGTAATTAAAACATGTTTAGGGACTTTCCCAGTGGCCCAGTTGTTTAGAATCCACCTGCCAATGCAGGGGACTATGGTTTCATCCCTGATCTTTGAAGATTCCACATGCCACGGGCAACTAAAGCTGTGCGCCACAACTGAAGCTTGCATGCCACAGCTACTGAGCTCAAGTGCCTGGAGCTGTGCTCCACAACGAGAAAAGTCATCACAATGAGAAGCCTGTGCATCACAACTAGAGGGTTGCTCCCGCTCACCGCAACTAGAGAAAGTCCTAGTAGCAACCAAGACCCAGCACAGCCAAAATAAAATAAATGATGAAAACATTTAAATTTAAAAATAAATAAAATAAAACAACATGTTTGAGCATCAGAATTTAACAAGGTGTATCAAGGTGGTACTGGAGAAGACCCTTGAGAGTCACTTGGACAGCAAGGAGATCAAACCAGTCAACCCTAAAGGAAATCAACCCTGAATATTCATTAGAAGGAGTGATACTGAAGCTGAAGCTCCAATACTTTGGCCACCTGATTTGAAGAGCCAACTCATTGGAAAAGACCCAGATGCTAGAAAAGAGTGAAGGCCAAAGGAGATGGGAGCAGCAGAGGATAAGACGGTTAAATAGCATCACTGACTCAATGGACATGAATCTGAGCAAACTCTGAGAGACAGTGAAGGACAGGGAAGCCTGGCGTGCTGCAGTCCTTGGAGTTGCAAAGAGTTGGATACAACTCAGCAGTTGAACACACAACACACACACCAAGTACATGAAAAATTCTTTAAATCTACTGACCTAATCACCCCACCTCTAGGAATATACTCAAAGGAAATTAAGTGAAAAAGAGACAAAACTGTATGTCTACAGATGTTACAATCATGTTATTTCAAAACCAATACGGTATTGTAAAGTAAAATAAAGTAAAAATAAAATTAAAAAAAAGAAGTGGTAACAGTCTAAACATCCAACAGCAAACTATGTCTCGGGCTTCCCTTGTGGCTCAGCTGGTAAAGAATCTGCCTGCAATGCTGGGGACCTGGGTTCGATCCCTGGGTTGGGAAAATCCCCTGGAGAAGGGAAAGGCTACCCACTACAGTACTCTGGCCTGGAGAATTCCATGGACTGTGTAGTCTATGGGGTAGCAAAGAGTCGGACATGACTGAGCGGCTTTCACTTCAAACTATGCCTCAGCAGTAGAGTATTACACAGCTGTTAAAAGCAGATGTCATGAAGAAGCAGGGTTTTGACAGTGCACATTGATGGGGAAGGGCTTTGGCAGCGCAAACACTAGAGGAAACTGAAGGAAAAGCAGGCTGTTTGTGGCAGTGGACGTGGGAAAAAGCGGTTTGGTTTCATTTCCTGCACTTTGCAAATTTTTCTCCTGGGGTGTTCTTAACCTGGAGTTATGGGCCCCCTGCTGGTAGAGGATCTCTGCTGCTGCTGCTGCTAAGTTGCTTCAGTCGTGTCTGACTCTGTGCAACCTCATAGACGGCAGCCCACCAAGAATCCCCAAACCTGTATCCCAGTATTGTGTGTACGTGCTATTTTTCCACTTACGAAGCAAACTCCTGAAATGATGAATGATTTGGTTCTGGCCACCAGGAAAATTGAATCATTTTTTGATAAGAAAACAAAGAGCATGAGGCTCTAACTATTCTCCTCCCCTGCACAGAGTCTACTTCCTGGGGCAAAGGAAAGCCATGTGCTGCCCGCCAATCCCACCTCCCAGAGCCTGTGGGGACCCCAGTGCCCGAGGGCTCTCACAGCAGTGGCTGAAGAAGCTAGAGGTGGGGCTAGAGGATGGGAAGGAAGATCCACTTTCTCTTTTATTTACACTCTTCACTCAAAGGCCTTATCTTTTTCGGTCAGTTGGGTGTTTTTGTTTGCTTGTTGTCCTTTTCTTGGTATTTTTCTCAAAAGGCAGGACATTTTCTGGCTCACTGCCCCATCTGCCTGGACAGACATGTCAAAAGATGCAGGAACACGTACATTCACCCCTGATGCAGATTCTTCCAGGCCTGGGCCTGCAGAATTCTCTGCACTTCTTCCTGCTTTGCAGAATCACAGAATAAAAGTTGTCACCAATCTCATCTTCTTAGACTTTTCATCACTTACTCTCAGAATGCCCCAGACAGAGGGTATTTTGTGTCTCACTCGTGTTCTAGAAATAATCACAGACAGGCCCCCCACCACTTCTGCACAGCTGAGGGCTCTTGGCCTGGGGAGCTGATTGGCCAGCCAGATCGAAGCCGTGGGCGTCGCCAGGGGACACACAGCCCCCAGCATCAGTCCACAGACTCAGCAGGGCGCCTGACAGGTCTTTCTTTTTTTTTTTTCTGTCCTAGGTCTTTGTTGATTTCTCTACTTGAGGAGAGGGGGGCTACTCTTTGTTGCAGAGCACAGCACAGCTCTAGGAGCCCAGGTTTCAGTAGCTGTGGCTTGCGGACTGAGGCGACTTAGCAGCAGCAGCAGCAACCCGAGAGCACAGGGTCAGGAGTAGTGGGGCACAGGCAGTTGCCCTGTGGCATGTGGGATCTGCCCCGACCAGGGATCGAACCCATGTCCCCTACGTTGGCAGGTGGATTCTCAGCCACTGTGCCCCCAAGGAAGTCCTCAGTGGGTCATTACTATGATGGCTTTCCACTTTTTGACCCCAGAATGCCTACACACCTGAGTTTCCCTGGGTGCACACCCTCTTCCTGGAGAGAAATTACACAGGCGTGTGGAGAGAGGCCCCACATGCACCGTATTGTCCGGGGCCACTGTCACTCCACACACTGCTGCCCAGAGGGGTCAAAGGCTCCAAACGCAGCATCTCAGTTCCTCTCCAAACACCCAAGTGCTGAGTCACGCCCACCGTTAAACACGTCAGCTGGGCGTGGGGGGACTCCAGGCCTCTGACGGCCCAGCTCCTTGCTCTCCGGAAGCCAGGATTTTGGAGGGGGGATGGGACAGCTTTACATTATAAGAGCACACACCTCTATTTGTTTGACCTCTTTACTAACTGACACTGGCATTCCCTGCTCTACAGAACTGCTCACACTCCCCCTTCAGGCCAGCAGCTGAGTCCTGGGAGGGAATATCTTGGGAAACACTGAGCTGCTGACCTTTCCCATGGATTCAGGGCCTCAGTTGTATTTTCACCAACTCCAGATCATGGTCCTGACCCCCTTGGGGTTAGAACTCCTTCCTAAATCAACAAAATCACTTTGAAACATACCCCCAAATGCCAGTACCATCATCGCCATTTCCCGCTTAGTTAAGTCACAGTCAACTTTTAAATTGTATTACGAGACTCTGGGCAGTAACATTCTCTTCAAGTATCAGCCACATTACAGTCGAGAGCTGCTCTTGCTGGCAGGGGATGCTGGCCCCAAGGTGCATGAGCGAGGCACAAAGGGCAGCCAGTGTGAGGAAGCAGTTTCCTCCAGAAAGCCTAAACTTTATTTTACATAAAAGTATATAAATTTTATATGCAATATATAATTTTGAAATCACTAAGAGTATAGCTGCATCATTTTATAGGTGATTCTTATGAAGACATATTAATTAAAAAGGAAAAATCCAGAAGCTAAAATCCCCTGGGCACAGAACAGAATTGGTCCACAGATGCTGGTTCACACACAACAGGAACATCATGGCCTCATCCTCTGCCTGCAATCAATCAAGGAAGCTATTTTGCTGTTAGTGCTAAGACATATCCTAAGTTCAGAATCATGAAAGAATCAACAAAATCCTCTTGCAGAAACCCATGAAGTTGATATGGAGCCCTCCCTTCACCCACTGTGTGTACTAGCCCTTGGAGATCTCTGAGAGTTGACAGTCAGAACTGCCCATGGGCCCCAAAGGTTTAGGAGAGAATTACTTTCTTTATTGAAACCGTTCACATAGCTGGTAGTCAGCATACCCGGATCTATTGTTCATGATGGATTTGTTCTATGTGAGTCCTGACTAGGACAGCCTGGGTGAGACAGTAGGGGCACAAACCTGCCAGAAGTGACGTGGAGATGCACTGAATCCATGGTGTGTGTGTGTGTGTGTGTGTGTTCTGGGGCAACACAACCTAAGTCCACAGCAAGAGACCCATGTTCCTAGGGTTGTTACCAAACCAAACTTGCACACAGGTTGTGGTTAAGGAAAGTACAGTGTTTATTTCAAGGCACCAAGCAAGGAGAACAGGTAGCAAATGCCCAAAGTACCCAACAGAGACAGAACTGGGAGCCCTCGGAGCTGATGTATTGCTTACGTTCTGGTTGTGACTTAAGCAGACTAATCACTGCTCTATCTTTGTTTCTGTATTCCTTTGCTTCTCTAATCATCAACTGCTAGGGCTTGTTTTCTTTCTCCACTCATAGATGGCCTAAGAGGCCACAGTATATTCCCATGGTCTTTTTCCTAATTATCAGTAAGCAAAGGGCTCTGGGAGGGTTCTGTCACTGGGAGCCTCACTGGGTGGTTTAGATAAGACTTTGCCTAGGCCTGCTTGGTTTCAGGGTGACATCCCCTTGCCTAGAGTCTGGCCACCTTCCCACCAGCCCCCAGAGAAATAGAAAAGTCCCTTCAGTGTCCCTTCACAAATACCTTCTAACATGAGGGAAATTTCTGGAGTGATGGAGATGTTCCATAACTCAGTGGTGTTTGAGTTATACAGATACAGGCCTTTATCAAAACTCATAGGATGGTGTAGATAAGACTTGTGAAGGAGAAAAAGAGACATCTGTAAAGTGGATGTATGTTTGATGAAGTGCTGGGGTAGAATGACTGGATGTCTGCAACTTTCTTTGAAATGCTTCAAAATAGGTGGTAGATCACCACAATCCCACTCCTAGGTATATACGTAAAACAAAGGAAAGCAGGGACTCAAACAGACATTTGCCCCCATGTTCATATTAGCATTATTTATAATAGTCAGAAGGTGGAAACAACCCAAATAATCATTAGCAGAGGAATGGATAACAAAATGTGGCATATACTTGCAATGAAATATTACATCACCTTAAAAAGGAACCATATCACATGCTAGTAGCATGGATGAACTCTGAGGACATCGTTCTGAGTGAACTCAGTCAGTCACAAAAAGACTGTGAGGGACTCATATGAAGGACCTTGAGTAGTCATATCATAGACACAGAAAGTAACACAGTGCTTAGTAGGGGGAGAGGGAGAGGGGATGGGGAGTTAGTGTTTAATGGGAACAGAGATTCTGACTGGGAAAATGAAAAAGTTCTGGAGATGGATAGTGGTAATGGTTGCATGGCAATATGAATGTACTTAATGCCAGTAAACTGTACACTTGAAAATGGTTAATGTGGTAAGTTTTATATTATGTATTGTTGTTGCTCTTGTTATCTAGTTGTTAAGTTATGTCTGACTCTTTTGCAACCCCATGGACTGTAGCCTGCTAGGCTCCTCTGTCCATGGGATTTCCCAGGCAAGAACACTGGAGTAGGTTGTCATTTCCTTCTCCAGGGGGTTTTCCTGACCCAGGGATCAAACCTGCATCTCTTGCATTGGCAGGCGGATCTTTTACCACTGAGCCACTAGGGAAGCCCCTATTATTATGTGTATTTTGTCACAAACTAAAAATTTAAACATCCAAATAAAGTATAGAGCCTATTTAATTAAAAGTATGAGGTAGATCAATATAGAGATGGATGGCTAGATATGAAAAACAAAAACAAAAGAAGTTCAGTGTTTTCGTAGAATCCAGTGGTAGGTGTCTGTCCTTCACTATCTCCTAGCGCTTGCTCAAATGCTTGTCCATTGAGTCACTGATGCCATCCAACCATCTCATCCTCTGTCAACTCCTCTTTCCAACAGGGTCTGTTCTAGTGAGTTGGCTCTTCGCATCAGTTGGATGATGTATTGGCACTTCCGCTTCAGCATTAGTCCTTCCAATGAATATTCAGGATTGATTTCCTTTAGGATTGACTGATTTGATCTTCTTGCAGTCCAAGCGACTCTCAAGAGTCTTCTCCAACACCACAGTCAAAAGCATCAATTCTTCGGCGCTCAACCTTCTTTATGGTCCAACTCTCACAAGTCCTGCACCAGGTCTTATTTGTGGCATGAGGTATCTTTAGTTGCATGTAGGATCTAATTCCCCAACCAGGGATCGAACCCAGGCCACCTGCATTGGGAGCACAGAGTCTTAGCCACTGGACCACCAAGGAAATCCCAAAGGGAACAGAGGGGGCTCATTTGACCATCATCCCCAAGGACACTATAGCAGGAATTTGATGAAGGGCCTTCTTTCCTACACTTCACTGAGACCTATCACTTTATAGAAAGGGCCATAGACTATCAGCACACTTAGCACCACTTCCCATCCTTTGACCATAACAAACACTAATACTGGAACTGAGAACTGCATCCAACCATGTCTCAGGGTCATTTTAGCACAGAGCTGTAAGCAATCACTAGTGATCAATCTGGGCTAGCCTCCAAAATTAGAAACTATCACTGTCCTAGGGTCCAGACACTGGGTTCCAGAAAAGACAGGAAGCCAGTAAAATATGCTCTAAGTGGGAAAGGGGCCAAGCAAGTTTCCACCAGTGCTGAAGCAAGGGGCCACCATTGCTCTGGGCAGTGGGGTTAGAGACACAGAAGGTAGATTTTGGAGCAAAGGAAGGAGAAAATGAGTGTTTACTTTTCAGGTATACCTAACATTTTGGGGAGCAACCATATCTGGTTGGCAGCTTTTCATCAAAGAACTCGCCTTCATCCCTAAGCTGTTGCAGAAGCAAAGGAATTAAGTCCTAAAGAAAACATATATGGGAAAGAGCAGACATGACCTAAACAGTGAAGGGCTCTCACTCTCCATAACTCATCATATTTGGTCAGGAGCTCAGGGAACCCCAACAAACATGAATCAGGTCAGCTACCATACTGAAACAGCTTGGTGCCCCAAAGCTATCCAAGCAACAGAAGCTGCAGCAGAAGGCTCTGAAGTCAGATACCTCTGCTGTGTGACCCGCAGAAGTCACTTAACCTCTCTGAGCTTCAGTGTCCTGTCTATGAAATGATGAGTATTGTCACATGACTGCTATGAAGGTTGCATGAGTGATGCTTGGAAATGTTAATTAAGTACCTGGTATACAGTGGTGTTTGCCAGGAGCCAGCGTGGAGAATCCCACCCATGGCAAAGGTCATGAGGAAGAGGCCTGATGGGCAAAGGCAAGATCAGGCCTCAGGGGTCCGCCTGGACTTTCTCAAGCATCTACCCCCAAAGCCAGAGTCTGCCTGCCTTACTGCATTATGCTTTTCGCTTACGTTTCTGACATTAACAGGGGCTATCCCTGACCATATTTCTCTGGAAAGAGTTAACTTAGGGCTCTAGTTGATAAATCTCCTGGGTATGAAAGGAGTGATTCAAATCCCCTGTTAGTGTTCTAGCTTACTTGGCAGGTTTATCCAGACTCTTACAACATTGTTAAGCCAATACTTGCTGCCAAGTTCTCACATCGCTTATCCATTGTGTTCCTGGGAGTACATATAGTCAGGATGTAAAAAAAACAAGCAGCAGCTTTAGCATTAGCAACACTAGACTTTGAGTTAATAAGTTCTTTCTTTGCTATAACCTGCTAAATCTTTGCTCCATAAAAATGTAACTCTGTACTTTAAGGGTGACACAGGCTAGGAATTTGAGAAGAAACACTTTAAGGGAAAGTTATTGTTCTGGCTGACCAACCTTTATCAAAAAGGGGTCATAAAATATCAACAGGCCTCTGGGCCAGAAGATAATGTACAAAAAATAAGACTATTACAAAAAGGAACCTGATATCGATAAAAGTTAATACTGATGAAATGTTGCGTTGACTCTACATTTTTCACCTTGCTGTATGTACAACTCAGGGTATAAAAGCCCCGAAAAAAATAAAATAAGTGGGCCTCACTCACCAAAAAAGCTTGGTCACCCCATGTCATTCTTTCCTTATCTCTTTCTCTATCTTTCTTCACTCGCTGACGTCGTCCATCCTGAAGATATCCCTGGACTTTGCTGAGGCTGGACCTCGATAGGTGCTTAATAATGTTGTATGGTGTGTTGGTTGGTTAGTTGCAATGGAAGTAGATTTGTATTAGTAACCACAAGAAACCTGTCACTATAATCCTCCTTCCCTGTAACCTAAGTGGCAAGTGAGGTGTGGAACAGGTCTTTCTTCCTACATCTCTTTGTATGAAGCCACTGAGATCTCCCTCACTACTGGCTTCAGGACCACGCTGGGCCCAGGAGGCTCCTCTTCACCCCCAGAATCTGTCCCTCCTCAGAATGGCAAGGTCCCCTTTTGGAAGGGCATGTGACTCAAGTGCCCCAAAGCTATCCAAGCTCCTCTAAAGAAGTCAGCATAGCTGGATAAGGCATGAGGTCTCGTCCAACCAGGTCACACACTTTTATTTCACCCTCAGGTGAGTGTGTAAAGACATCTGAGAATTTCTACTTTAAGAGCATCCTATAAATAGATAGCTGCTGTGAAGTTGCTATATAACACAGGGAGCCAAGCCTAGTGCTCTCTGATGACCTGGGGTGGGGAGGGGAAGGAGGCACAAAAGGGATGTAAGTATAATTATGGCTGATTTGTGTTGTTGTATGGCAGAAGGCAATGGCACCCCACTCTAGTACTCTTGCCTGGAAAATCCCATGGACAGAGGAGCCTGGTAGGCTACAGTCCATGGGGTCACTAAGAGTCGGACACAACTGAGCGAATTCACTTTCACTTTTCAGTTTCATGCATTGGAGAAGGAAATGGCAACCCACTCCAGTGTTCTTGCCTGGAGACTCCCAGGGACGGGGGAGCCTGGTGATCTGCCATCTATGGGGTCGCACAGAGTTGGACACAACTGAAGCGACTTAGCAGAAGCAGTAGCAGCAGCACGGCAGAAACCAACATAGCACTGTAAAGCAATTATCCTCCAAAGAAAACTAAATTTAAAAAAAATTTTTTAATAAATAAATAAAAGCATCCTGCATTTTCCACTAAAGCCAGAACTGTTTCTCATCTTTGAAAGCAGAGGTCACCCTCACTGGCGTGGCCCAGGCTGCAGGTCTTCACAATGCAGACGGTGTCTCCACCTGTCCCCCATTACCACCTTCTCCTTTCTCCACTGTACTCCATTCCCACACACCCCCTTCTATCCCCTGGAGGTGCTATTAAGGAGGGAACAGCCCAGAAATCTGGGGTCCACACAGGAAAATTATCGCAGACACTTTACTCCTGTTGACCTGGAGAAATGACCTCTCAGGGAGCAGCTCCCACTGTTGGCGACCTGCAAGGAGGCACTTAGTGAGACATCTAGTCTCCTTGTGGCTACAGACACTCAATGAGCCCACCTCCTTGGGTCACCTGCAACGGCTGCTTGGCAGGGACCGAAACAAAGCATGACCCAGGAACACTGGAGACCTGTGCCCCTACATTCACCCAGGACATGGAGACCAGGGCTGGTTGCCTTCATCTGTGAGCTTGGAGTCCCTGTTTCCTCCCAAGAAGCTTCAGGGAGAGGTCTGTCTGTCTTGGATACACACAGGAGACACAGGAATAATGTTTGGGGGAAATCATCTTACAATTTCTTTTAGTGACAGAAGAGACTGTTCTCTGCCTGGGTTTTAAATGCATTTGTGAAGCATATTTCTGAAGGTGGCTTGTGTTTCACGGGTCATAGCATGGATTCTTTTAAATTCAAAATTAGAACTAATTTGATGCCATTATACAAACCAAGTGTTACTCTCCCTCTCTCTCTCCCTCCAACACTGGACTGGGACCTGACACCTGCTTGGCAGCCAGGCTCAATCACTGGGCAGGAAGGACCCGCTCAGGAGCGCCTCCTCACACCCCACCCTCCTGTGCTGCTCTGATCTCCTTGCCTGGCTCCGGGCTCCCTTCTGCACCGCAGATCCACAGAGGGTGTGCACACTCCTCCCCCAGAGGCACCCACATGCCCTGGTCCCTCCATGCACCAGGTCACCGTGTGCTGTGACCCAGCAGGGCTGCGCCCCGCCCTGGTCAGGTTGCCAGCAAAACTGAGAACAAAAACACAAGCTGGTGCAATTCTTCAGGTCTATTCAGAAATGGACATGTCATTCCAATTGAAAAAGGAAAATGACCAAGAGTGGGGAGCAACATTCTCTTAACAAAAACAGCAGAAAAAAAGCTGCTGAGAAAATAACAGAATACTGTTTTTTATAAAAGGCAAAGATGTGCTGGATGTCATGATAGGCAGGAATCATCTAGGCAGAGCCCTCAGCACTGTGAAGACTAATCATTCTGAAGATCACGCGCTGGCTCCGTATTGAAGCAGTCAGGCGACTGGTTGCTTAAAGAGGGTGGAACCAGGAACATCTATGAATCTGTAAGCTTAGAATTAAGGCTCACATAGAACAGCCTCCATATAACACTATATGGTGAGGTTCTTACGTCATCTTATGTTGGTAAAGATACTAATGTTCAAAAATTTCTGAAGAAAAATTATTTTCAATTTGGAATTATAAACTCAGCAAAACACCAGTCATAAGTAAAAGTAGACTAAAGACATTTTCATTCATATAATGAATCTCAAAACTGATTTTTCTTTCACCTTCCTTAAGGAAATACTAGAGATAATCTCTGGCAAAATTAGGAAGACAGGTGAGTAAAGAAACAATGGGTCCAACCCCAAGAGTTAGGGGAAGCTCCAGGTTGAAAAATATGCCGTGGGCCTAGACAGGAAATAGTTCAGATTTAGTGGGTTATAGAAGTATTTGGAAGGTAAGACTCATGGGGGAAAAGGAGAACAAATGATAAAAAATTGTACTTTGGGGACAATATAAAAATATCTGAGTAGGAAATTAAACAAGTAGAAAAAATGAAACAATTACAAACTTCAGGAGAAACAAAAATTCTCATAAGAAAGGAAGTATTCACCTGAAGCCTCAAAGAACAATACATAGCTCTACTAGTAACGTAAATATTGATTATTAATCCACCTCTCCTAGGCGATGTCACAGAAGACATGGAAGAAAAATCTCTCATTGAAGAAAGCCCATTGACAATCCCTAAAATTTATCAAATCAAGAAATAACGAGGGGCTTGCCTGCTGGTCCAAGGGTTAAGAATCTGCCTTCTGATACAGGGGATGTGGTTCAACCCCTGGTTGGGGAACTAAGAGCCCACAGGCCACTGGGCAACCAAGCTTGACTGTAACCTGAGCCTGTGATCTTGGGCCCATGCACTACACCGAAAGAGCTCAGATGCCTCAAGGCATTTGTGTGCTGCAACTGAGACCCAATGCAGCCAAACAGATAAAACGTAAAAATTAAAAAAATAAAATAATGGTATAAGTACCTTGTCTAGAAGCATGGAGGTGAGGGCCAGAAGAAACAGCTAAATAGAAGTTTAAAAGTGACTGACCTCTGAAGAATGGGGCTGGGGTACAGCGAAGGTGACCAAGGGGTCTATTATTTTTATCTTGAGACTATCGGTTCTGTTTAATACTTTCAATCACAAGTATGTTTTACCTTAATGAATATTTACTCATTTAAATAAATAAATATTCTGAATGATGACCAAGCTGAAATTTGTCTGTGAAAGGGCAGAAAGAGGAAGGGCAGCAATTAAGGATATTTAATTTAATTTATTACCTTTTCAGAGGCCAGAGGGCAGGGACTCCAGAGGACAAGTGAAGACAAACTCTTACAGACAGGCACAAAACCCAGGTGGGAGGGAGAAGCTGGGGCTGATAAAGATACCTGGAAAGGTTTATATCAAACTTGGTAATGATTCAAAATGAAATGTCTTGACTTTACTCCTTTATAATTTTCTAATCAATGCTGGGGAATACTTTTTCCTAGTATTCCTAGACACCTGATAGGAGAATTTGTAATGCGCTGCTGCTGCTGCTGCTGCATTTATGCACAGGACTGTGATGTGTTCAAGGAAACTTCAAGCAACAAAAATCCAAGAAATGAAATTCCTAGCCATGAGAATAACATGGCTACTGGAGAAAAAGGTGCATGCAACCATTAAGTATTTTCTTGGGTTCAGAAGGACATTAATACAAGTTCTAAAAAAAAAAAAAAAAAAACAACCTACCTAGGATAATTGCACAGAATTGACTAATTTTCCAAGACAATGACAGAATTTTCTTCTTTGTCTAGGTTTTAAGTGATGTGTCTGCTCCAAAAACTTAAGGACCTAGTTTGCCAGCGGAAGTCTTTGTTGCTGTGTTAGGTTGTCTTTCTATTTCCAGCGGGCATACATTTGAGAAAGGACAGAGCTGTGGAACATACACAAGATAGAATGAAAAGTGAAATCGCTCAGTTGTGTCCGACTCTTTGCAATCCCATGGACTATACAGTCCATCAAATTCTCCAGAATACTGGACTGGGTAGCCTTTCCATTCTCCAGGGGATCTTCCCAACCCAGGGATTGAACTGGGGTCTCTTGCATTGCAGGTGGATTCTTTACCAGCTGAGCTACCAGGGAAGCCCCATAGAGAAGAGGGAATTGCTTTCTCATTATTTTGTTAATCTGGTGCTTAATGCCCTATAAGCAGTGATGTTTGTGTCTCACTTAGGGGAAACGGCTTGCAAACATGGCTGATAATTTGTCTCCGTGTTCACACCCTCAGGCAGCCTCCTCCCACACTGACTTTGGGTACAGCCACCAGTGGAAAGATAGTAAATGTGATGCAAACAGACTTGACTGAGTTGCATCTACTTGGTACCCCCAAATTCCTGTGAGAATGAACTCAAGTGAGCCTGCTTAGGGATTAGCCACCACAAGGAACAGAACCACAGTGCCCGGATGCCCACCTGCTCTCCAACCACAGATACATCGGCGAGCCCAGCAGAGACCACTGAATTGGCACCACAATCTCTTAGACTTGTAAACAGTAGAAAATAACTCCTGTTTTATACCTCTAAATTTTGGGATGCTTCTTGTGCAGCAAAAACTAATAGCGCAATTCCTCGTTTAAGCTGCTCCTCTGATGAGCAGTTCAATCTTCACCCCCCACCCCAAAAGAAACAGTTCGTTTCCTTTTAGGAAGATACAGCTACAGAGTCACAAAGAGCAAAACTCTCACCACTCAAATATTCTTCCAGAATCCAGGTGAGAGGATGACAGAACCAGCAAGTGAGAGCTCAAAGGGAGCTCTTGATTAACGGGGAAAGACGTCAAGGCCTCCCATACGGACATATGCCAAACATCACTCTCCTCCACAGGTTCACATTTGCTGACACCAACCACAACCGTTGTCATCTTGATCGTGGTTAGGAATCACCTTAAAAAAAAAAATAGCACCTTCTCAACTGTAAAGAAGACTCTTGAGAGTCCCTTGGATTGCAAGAACAAACCAGTCAATTCTAAAGGAAATCAATCCTGAATATTCATTGGAGTTATTAATGCTGAGGCTGAAGCACCAATACTTTGGCCAACTGATACGAAGAGCTGATGCATTGGAAAAGACCCTGATGCTGGGAAAGATTGAAGGTAAAAGGAGAAGGGGATGACAGAGAATGAGATGGTTGGATGGCATCACCTACTCAATGGACATGAGCTTGAGCAAACTCCAGGAGATAGGGAAGGACAGGGAAGCCCAGTGTGCTGCAGTCCATGGGGTCACAAAGAGTCAGCTACGACTGAGTGACTGAATAACAACAACAACTGAGAGAAAAGCTTATGCATCACCAGGTGCTCTGTGCAACAAAGTCCATTCAAAACATGCTTTTATCAATTTGGAAACAAGGCATTCACAAATAAATGAGTTACCTCATTTAAAATCACCAAAATTCACTATTAAGTTAAAAAAAATGAGTGACACTATTGATTTGGCCAAAAAGTGCAGAAAACTCCTTCGGTCAAACCAATATTTGCTTGTATTGCCTTTGACTTCCCCCCACTTTGGAGCTCATTGATCAGGAACTGAGCAGAAGCCGCATCCTGCCCAGGCCTCCCCCCGCTTCCTCGCTGCTCCAGTTGCCATCCTCCCTTCCCCACAGCGCTTGAAGACAGAAGCTTTTCCAGAAGGGATGGGCAGTGGCAGGCCTGGAAAACTAAACTGTCAGATGGTGGAAGCCAGTGCATTTAAAGGCCAGTGTTGGACTTGTACTAATTACAAAGGTGCAGATAACCTCGACGAGGAAAGCCTGGCAGGCCCACCTTAAGAGGTGATCCAAGGTGGCACCAATGGTGTGACACCGACACCGTGGGACTCACAGCATGATGCACTGGGGAGGATACTGTCCTGTATGATATTCTCACCCCAAATGCATGACCTAAATTGAATTGTGAGAAAACAGCAGACAAATCCCAATTAAGGGACATATGACAAACCCCAGCCATTGATCTTCAAAAGTCTGAAGGTTGTGAAAGACAAAGAAAGGCAGAGGAATATTCCAGACTAAAAGAGCCCAGGGACATGATGACTAATATAACATGGGAGACTGGGCTGGGTGCTGGCCCAGAAAAAGACATTCGCAGAGCCATGGGTGACATCTGAATGAGGTCCATGGACTTGTTCACAGTGCTGCATAAGGGCAGAGTCCCTGGTTTGACCATTGTCAGGGACTCATCTGATCTCAGTTGCATCTGACTGCTTGCAGCTCCATGGACTATAGCTCCTCTGTCTGTGGAATTTTCCAGGCAAGAATACTGGAGTGGGTTTCTGTTTCCCAGGCTAGGGGGTCCTCCTGACCCAGGGATTGAACCCATATCTCTTGGATCTCCTGCATTGCCAAGCAGACTCTTTACCACTGAGCCGCGGGAAGCCCCACATAACTCACGCAAAGACGCTAACACTAGGGGAGCAGAGGGGAATTCTCTGCTCTCATTAGGCAACTTTGAGTCCAAAGTCAATTCAAAATAATGTTTTTAAAATTTTTTAATAAAATCTCTTCAAATTTTAATAAGAAGAAAGGAGAGAGGAGAAGGGGAGGGGAGGAGTAGCAGAAGGAGGAGGGGAGGGGAAAAGGAGGAGAGAGAGCCATGTTCAGCTGCATTTCATCCGCTGATGCAGAGTGAAGGAAGACGCGCTGACTCCCCAGGGCGTCCGAGTGCTGAGCTACGGAAAGGCAGCATCAGTGAGGGTGGTAATAGGAGGGGACAGAGACCAGCTGTGCGTGTCCCCCAGCTTTGCCTTCTGACAGGGACAAATGTATCACGTTTGCCTGCTTGCCCACATCTCGATGATCCGAACCCCCCTCTCCACATACGTAGCAAGAAAGCCAGTCTTTGGTCCCCAGGCCCCCTCTTCCCTTCCTCGGTTCCTGGGCAGGGATGTAGTGACCGTCCAGCCGAAGCAGACTTGGACTGCCCACCCCCTGTCTGCTGGGCCCAGTTCTGTGTACACAGGCCCTCTGTCCAGTCCACCATTGTCCCAACAGTCTGGATGAAGCTCACCTCTCTGAAGCTGTCCCCTCAAAGCCCTGGACTCGTTAGGTTCCCTCCATGGATTCCAGATTATAAAGCTGACCCTCTGATCTGGCTCCTGGCTCCGTATGTGCCTCTCTGAGATGGAGGTGGCTGCCCGTGCAGGGGCCACCAGGGGGCAGTGTGAACACGTCACAGGCCAGCGCTGCAACATCCTCGGGTCACGCCTCAGATTTCACACAGGAAGCCAGCACACCCAGGAGAAGAAGAGAGCACCGACGTGCTGGCCAGTGGTGGGCCTGCAGTTCAGTTCAGTTCAGTCGTGTCCAACTCTGCGACCCCATGGACTGCAGCACGCAGGCCTCCCTGGCCATCACCAACGCCCGGAGCTTGCTCAAACTCATGTCCACTGAGTCGGGGATGCCATCCAGCCGTCTCATCCTCTGTCATCCCCTTCTCCTCCTGCCTTCAGTCTTTCAGGACTGCAGGTTATTTCTATTCTCTTTCTGTCTTCTTTTGTATTTTCCACATTTTCTATCATTAATAAATAACTTTCACAACCAAATCAATTTCAGGCTAGGTCAATAGAGGTTTCTTTTTTTAGGCATCATCCATACCCACATGTTTCAAATACACACATGTCCCCTACAAAGGCCCTGAGTGGGGCCGTGGGCACTGCAGACGTTCCCTGCTCAAGGGGAGCCGCACGCCTGGAGCGCCGTGCCAGGCTGTCCTGGGCCTCCTGCATCCAGCAGCCCCTCCCTTGGCCAAGTTGCTCTGTGCCCACGTGCCCTTGTTGTAGATGAATCCCATTTCTTCTTAGAAGTTAAAACCCCTGCCCTTTGCATTCTTGAGGATTCTTCTGGGGACTATTCTACCCAACTTTCCTTCAGAGCAACCAGTTCCCAAATTCTTAGTTATTTTCTGAGTCACCCGATTTCCCGCCTTCCACCTCATCTGTGACAAGGCTGAAGGCTGAGCCCCACGGGGCCTGGTGGCCGTGCTGGGATGGCCCGAGTCTCTCACAGCGGCCTCCTGTGCGGCAGCCAGCCCTGTACTCAGGGTCCCCGGGTCCCCTCAGGCCCTGTGTTCTCCGCAGAGGCCTCACACCAAGAGGCTTCCCCAAGGTCCTTGTGGGGCATCTGTGCCCCTGTCCAGGAAGGCACCAAACACACCCCCACACCAGCTGGCCCCGTGGGCTCTCAGGGCTGGGAAGGAGCACGAGGCTTGTCCACCCCTTCTGGCCTGGAGCCCCTCTACCCCACAGTGCCCCCCAAGAGCACCTGCATACCCCGTCCTCACGCAGGAGATGACAGCTTCATCCCGGACACCAGGTGTGACCTCAGGCCCATGTCACCGAGTGTACAACCAGCCCTCTCCTCACACACGCGGCAGCTGGGTCCCCTGCACTTTCAGAGGCAAAACCGTCTCGTTTCTCCTCCGAAATAACACAGTACTGATACAGGGACGGTGCTCAGGCTGGCTCTCAAACTCAACTTAGACCTGGAAGCTGCAGTAAGCCATGAAGTGTGAGGAAAAGCCATTAACAGGGGGAAATAAGCACAAATGAAAAGAACCTTAGAGTCAGTTCTTCATCCTAATGCCAAGAACTCAGAAACCCATGCAGTTCAGTCTCTCACTTCCAGAGAGGGGATCCCGGTGACCCTGAGAACTGGGCTGACTGCTGCACGGGAGGCCGCTGCCTAGGACCCCAACAGGCACTCCTCATGAGCGCAGCTGTCTATGTATTTCAACATGTTTCCGCACAACTGTCTCCTCCTCTCCTCCCCTCCCCACTTCCCCATCCTTCCCTCTTTCTGTCCCCCATTTGCCCTCCCTCACACCCCGCTCTGTGACCATCCTTCTCTCCTACCTCCCTCTGTCTCTCCTGCCGCAGGCTCCTGGTCCCCAGGCTCCTGGTCCCCAGGCTCCAGCCCACCTGCTCGCCCTCCTGCCCGCCCCCCAGCAGCATCTCAGCTGCCTCTGGACGATCCAATGTGGGTCACACAGCCTCTGCCTCAGCATCTGCCCATGAGGTCTCCGCCACAAGCCTAAATGCAGACTGATTTCGGGTGGGAAGCTGGAACCCCGCCCACCGCTGTGCGAGGGGACGGTTGACCCTTCTTTGCTGAAACTCTCTCCATGTGCCCAGGTCAAGACGAAGCCATTCATGGAGACACTCTGGCAGGGTCCTGCCAGGATGGGGTCCCAAGGAGGCCCGCAACCCCAGACGCCTGCACCTAGGCAGCCTCAGAAATAGAGCAGGGGCCACCCTGCCTCCCACGGCCCAGGCGCTCCAAGTCGCCCACGGTCCCACAAAGAACGGAACTCTGCTTGTTTCTCATTTCTGGGGGATGCCCTGGCACCACGTGAGAAGCCATTAGTTGATCAGAATCCTCCTAGGGCACCTGGGACTTCTCCACACACTCCAGCCCGCAGCCTCCAAAATGAGAAAGGAGGAGCCAGCCGCCGAAGAAGGTAGGAAAGCTGAGACACCAGGCGCGCCCCAGCCCCACCCGTGGCACCCTCGCAGGGGGGCCCGGCAGGCCTCGATAACATCCCTGGCCGGGGGATCGGGTGCTGCCTCGTCCAGGAGTGGGAGGGCTCGTGCTTCCCCTCTGCTTCCTTCCTCACTCCCTCACCTGGATCACGAGAATGAAAGGGGAACTTAGCAGCAAATCTTTCGGTAATCTTTTTTAAGCTTCAAAATGTGGTTTAAAAAATCAATTAAGGAACTCTACGAGAAAAAAAAAAAAAGTGGTTTCAAGTAAGTCATCTGACATGAGCCAGGCGTGACCCAGAACACCAATAAAATCTCTGTCCCTGGGGTCTTGCCCTCAGGTGGAGACATCTGTGCTCAAACTATCCAGCCCCTGTCAGGACCTCCACTCCAATTTGCAGAACACATAGGCGTCTCACTCAGCCTTTGCAGGAACTCGAAAACACTGCCACTAGGCTGGCAATTTCCCTCCATTCAGGTTAGCCAAAGACTCTTCTTCTCAGGGACTCCACCCTGAATAACTGTTTAAGAAAATCACTATCCCTCACACCCTATTTTCTTTATTTCACTCCTTGGGCAACTGCTGGGCTTACTTACTGCTTATTCTCGTATGATCACTACCTCTCTGCTATGAGCTGTCAATTGAGAGCTTTCTCTCTCCCCTCAGACCTCCAGAAAAGCAGATGAATAAGGACAATTTCTTTTATTTTTTAGTTTAGTTTTATTTTTAACAGCCTTATTAAGATACAATACACATACCATATGATTCACCCATTTAAGTATATAGATCCATGGATTTTAGTATATTCACAAAGACCCAGTTTTTAGAAAATTCTGTCACCCCCAAGAGAAACCTTGTGTCCACTGGCAATCACATCTCATTTCCCCACATTCCCTTTCCCTATCCCTGTCTTAATAACCAGTTTATTTCTGTCTCTACAGATGTCAAATTCTGAACATTTTACTGTAAATGAACTCATACAGTATTGTCTTTGACTGGCGACCTTCACTGAGCATGCTTTTAAGGTTCATACATATCTTATCATGTGTCAGTACTATAATTCTTTTTATTGTTGAATAACATTCTGATGTGCACATATATCAATACCACATTTAATTATCTGATCATCAGTTGATGGGCCTCTGGGTTGCTTCCAAGGGCTGGCTTTGACGAATAATGCTGCTGTGAGCATTTGTGCACAGACTTTTCCATGGACATATGTTTCACTTCCCCTAGGTGTGTACATACAAGTGGAATTGCTGGACCATGTGGTAAACCTATGTTAACTTTCTAAAGAAACTGTAAGCTGTTATTCAAAGAGGCTGCATCACTTTACACCCCAGCAGCTGGGGTGAGCTTTCCAGTGTCTGCAGCCCTCCCCAGTCTTGCTACTAACCACCCATCATCTGTTACAGCTGATCTGGTGGCTGTGATCTACAGTCCTCCAGTGATGAGTCACATTAGCACCTTTCCATCCTGCACTTTCAGAGGCAAAACCGTCTCGTTTCTCCTCCGAAATAACACAGTACTGATACAGGGACGGTGCTCAGGCTGACTCTTGAACTCTAACTTAGACCTGGAAGCTGCAGTAAGCCATGACGTGTGAGGAAAAGCCATTAACTGGGGGAAATAAGCACAAATGAAAAGAACCTTAGAGTCAGTTCTTCATCCTAATGCCAAGAACTCAGAAACCCATACAGTTCAGTCTCTCACTTCCAGAGAGGGGATCCCGGTGACTCTGAGAACTGGGCTGACTGCTGCACGGGAGGCCGCTGCCTAGGACCCCGACAGGCACTCCTCGTGAGCGCAGCTGTCTATGTATTTCAACATGTTTCTGCACAACTGTCTCCTCCTCACTTCCCCTCCCCGCTTCCCCATCCTTCCCTCTTTCTGTCCCCCATGTGCCCTCCCTCACACCCCCCTCTGTGACCATCCTTCTCTCCTACCTCCCTCTGTCTCTCCTGCCGCAGGCTCCTGGTCCCCAGGCTCCTGGTCCCCAGGCTCCTGGTCCCCAGGCTCCAGCCCACCTGCCCGCCCTCCTGCCCGCCCCCCAGCAGCATCTCAGCTGCCTCTGGACGATCCAATGTGGGTCACACAGCCTCTGCCTCAGCATCTGCCCATGAGGTCTCCGCCACAAGCCTAAATGCAGACTGATTTCAGGTGGGAAGCTGGAACCCCGCCCACCGCTGTGCGAGAGGACGGTTGACCCTTCTTTGCTGAAACTCTCTCCATGTGCCCAGGCCAAGAGGAAGCCATTCGTGGAGACACTCTGGCAGGGTCCTGCCAGGATGGGGTCCCGAGGAGGCCCACAACCCCAGACGCCTGCACCTAGGCAGCCTCAGAAATAGAGCAGGGGCCACCCTGCCTCCCACGGCCCAGGCGCTCCAAGTCGCCCACGGTCCCACAAAGAACGGAACTCTGCTTGTTTCTCATTTCTGAGGGATGCCCTGGCACCACGTGAGAAGCCAGGAGTTGAACAGAATCCTCCTAGGGCACCTGGGACTTCTCCACACACTCCAGCCCGCAGCCTCCAAAATGAGAAAGGAGGAGCCAGCCGCCGAAGAAGGTAGGAAAGCTGAGACAACAGGCGCGCCCCAGCCCCACCCGTGGCACCCTCGCAGGGGGGCCCGGCAGGCCTCGATAACATCCCTGGCCGGGGGATCGGGTGCTGCCTCGTCCAGGAGTGGGAGGGCTCG
The DNA here is from genome assembly GCA_006410635.1 of Cephalophus harveyi. Classification (NCBI taxonomy): domain Eukaryota; kingdom Metazoa; phylum Chordata; class Mammalia; order Artiodactyla; family Bovidae; genus Cephalophus; species Cephalophus harveyi. Next base: position 62,195 of record SJYT01016315.1, on the reverse strand, counting down.
TGCTTCCCCTCTGCTTCCTTCCTCACTCCCTCACCTGGATCACGAGAATGAAAGGGGAACTTAGCAGCAAATCTTTCGGTAATCTTTTTTAAGCTTCAAAATGTGGTTTAAAAAATCAGTTAAGGAACTCTACAAGAAAAAAAAAAATGGTTTCAAGTAAGTCATCTGACATGAGCCAGGCGTGACCCAGAACACCAATAAAATCTCTGTCCCTGGGGTCTTGCCCTCAGGTGAAGACATCTGTGCTCTAACTACCCAGCCTCTGTCAGGACCTCCACTCCAACTTGCAGAACACATGGGCGTCTCACTCAGCCTTTGCAGGAACTCTTTCAAGTTCAGAAAACACTGCCACCAGGCTGGCAGTTTCCCTCCATTCAGGTTAGCCAAAGACTCTTCTTCTCAGGGACTCCGCCCTGAATAACTGTTTAAGAAAACCACTATCCCTCGCACCCTATTTCTGAGAAAAAAAAAAAAAGTGGTTTCAAGTAAGTCATCTGACATGAGCCAGGCGTGACCCAGAACACCAATAAAATCTCTGTCCCTGGGGTCTTGCCCTCAGGTGGAGACATCTGTGCTCAAACTATCCAGCCCCTGTCAGGACCTCCACTCCAATTTGCAGAACACATAGGCGTCTCACTCAGCCTTTGCAGGAACTCGAAAACACTGCCACTAGGCTGGCAATTTCCCTCCATTCAGGTTAGCCAAAGACTCTTCTTCTCAGGGACTCCACCCTGAATAACTGTTTAAGAAAATCACTATCCCTCACACCCTATTTTCTTTATTTCACTCCTTGGGCAACTGCTGGGCTTACTTACTGCTTATTCTCGTATGATCACTACCTCTCTGCTATGAGCTGTCAATTGAGAGCTTTCTCTCTCCCCTCAGACCTCCAGAAAAGCAGATGAATAAGGACAATTTCTTTTATTTTTTAGTTTAGTTTTATTTTTAACAGCCTTATTAAGATACAATACACATACCATATGATTCACCCATTTAAGTATATAGATCCATGGATTTTAGTATATTCACAAAGACCCAGTTTTTAGAAAATTCTGTCACCCCCAAGAGAAACCTTGTGTCCACTGGCAATCACATCTCATTTCCCCACATTCCCTTTCCCTATCCCTGTCTTAATAACCAGTTTATTTCTGTCTCTACAGATGTCAAATTCTGAACATTTTACTGTAAATGAACTCATACAGTATTGTCTTTGACTGGCGACCTTCACTGAGCATGCTTTTAAGGTTCATACATATCTTATCATGTGTCAGTACTATAATTCTTTTTATTGTTGAATAACATTCTGATGTGCACATATATCAATACCACATTTAATTATCTGATCATCAGTTGATGGGCCTCTGGGTTGCTTCCAAGGGCTGGCTTTGACGAATAATGCTGCTGTGAGTTCACTGAGCATGCTTTTAAGGTTCATACATATCTTATCATGTGTCAGTACTATAATTCTTTTTATTGTTGAATAACATTCTGATGTGCACATATATCAATACCACATTTAATTATCTGATCATCAGTTGATGGGCCTCTGGGTTGCTTCCAAGGGCTGGCTTTGACGAATAATGCTGCTGTGAGCATTTGTGCACAGACTTTTCCATGGACATATGTTTCACTTCCCCTAGGTGTGTACATACAAGTGGAATTGCTGGACCATGTGGTAAACCTATGTTAACTTTCTAAAGAAACTGTAAGCTGTTATTCAAAGAGGCTGCATCACTTTACACCCCAGCAGCTGGGGTGAGCTTTCCAGTGTCTGCAGCCCTCCCCAGTCTTGCTACTAACCACCCATCATCTGTTACAGCTGATCTGGTGGCTGTGATCTACAGTCCTCCAGTGATGAGTCACATTAGCACCTTTCCATGTACTAACTGAGCCTTCGGATATCTTCTTTGGGCTTCCCTGGTGGCTCTGTGGTAAAGAACCCACCTGCCAATGCAGGAAACTTGGGTTCAATCCCTGTGTTGGGAAGATCTGCTGGAGCAGGAAATGGCAACCCACTCCAGTATCCTTACTTGGAGGATTCCAAGGACAGAGGAGTCTGGCGGGCTATGGTCCATGGAGCAGCAAAAGAATCATTCAAGATTTAGCAACTAAACGACAACAATGTATCTTCTTTGGGAAAATGTCTCTACAGATCTTTTGCTGTTCTCACTGGGGTAAAATATTCTCAACTTAAAATGTACCACCTTAACAATTTTTAAGTGTACAGCTCAGCAGTGTTAAGGATATTCACATTGTCCTGCAATGATCTCCAGAAATTTTTCATACCCATTAAATGACAAAACCCCATTTCTCCTTTCTCCGGGCGTGGCAGCCTCCATGCTACGTTCCCTTTCCAGGAGTTTGACCCCTTGCTCATGAGTACACTAATTACAATTCCCTGAGTAGCATGATCCTGAGTAAACCATTTCCATTTTATTATGGAACGCTTCTGGGCATTGACCTATTTATAAGAGCATTTGTCAGACATTACCCAAGACATCAAGGGTATTTCATACGTAAAGATTAAGTCCTTCAGTCATAAAGGCAGTTTCAATTCATGCCCGGTAGAAGCTAGTCTGCTGCTGCTACTGCTAAGTTGCTTCAGTTGTATCTGACTCTGTGCGACCCCATAGATGGCAGCCCACTGGGCTCCCCGTCCCTGGGATTCTCCAGGCAAGAACACTGGAGAGGGTTGCCATTTCCTTCTCCAATGCATGAAAGTGAAAAGTGAAAGTGAAGTCGCTCGGTCGTGTCCGACTCTTAGCGACCCCATGGACTGCGGCCCACCAGCCTCCTCCATCCATGGGATTTTCCAGGCAAGAGTGCTGGAGTGGGGGGCCATTGGCAACTCTCTGGTGCAAAGTCCCACTAGATGTCACTGGGTGGCACAAGCGGGCTTTTGTCATCAGCCCCAGCCTACACCCCCTACAAGGCTACTTACTCCGCAGAGAATTTGTTCCCATCAGCACTACTCTACACTGTTTGAAATTAACAACCTGTGACGACTCAAGCCATCTTAGTAGTTCCCATTGACACGTCCAATTAATACTGACAGAAGGACAGATATACCCGCCTTCTGTTTTATAATTCTAGGGAAGGGCAAAATCCACCCCATCACACATTCAGATGAAGAGATATAGACACTTCATAAAGAGCCCATGCAGACAAGCCAAACTTTGTCCAAATCTTCATCTTAATCCATCAACCCTTGCATTCCTGACTACTGAACTTTACCAACAGGACTTGGCTTTACGACACCAAGCAGGGAGAGTGTTTCCCAACTAGACATGATGTCCATGCCCAGAAAACACTCAGGTGAAGGAGATACAACTTCTTCACATAAAGCCTGTTAAACATTCCCTTTTTTTTTTCTTTTCTTCTTTTTTTTTTTTTCCCTTGCTGCACAGCTTACAGGATCTTATCACCCTAACCAGGAATCGAAACTGGGACCCCAGCAGTGAGAGCACTGAGACCTAACCACTGACGGCAAGGAAAGTTCCATATTCATATACATGTCGCTTTGGGTACCCAGCAGGAGACTGAACCAAGAGACTCTGGCCTTTTTGTCACTCTTTCTCTTGATTCAATTGCAGAACCATCACCACAGGTTAGCCTGGTGGTTCAGACAGTAAGAATCCACCTGCAATGCAGGAGACCTGAGTTTGATCCCTGGGTTGGGAAGATTCCCTGGAGAAGGGCATGGCAACCTACTCCAGTATTCTTGCTTGGAGAATCTCATGGACAGAGGCACCTGGCAGGCTATAGTCCTTGGGGTAGCAAAGAGTCAAACACAATTGAGCGACTTTCACTATCACCACAGATGACAGCTGATATGATTTTTTCCTGTTGCCATTTTTGGCTTGGACCTTTCCAAATTCCTCCAAACTGGAGTATATAAAGCAGCTTTGTTTAGGGAACCAGCAGAGGCTCTCATTGGTCCAGTCACCCTCCAAGAGTGCTGCAGAAGACCTTCATTTAGACATCAATAGCTGTTTTATTCACCCCATTTCTTCATAACTGTTTCAGGATTTTCATTCCATGGCACAAGTTCTGTGGCTCTCCCTCATCTATGCCCCTTCCTTTGGCCATCAGCCTAACCTTCCTTGTCACGTGCTATTTTGGCACACCTTTTTCCCTTGGATATTGCTCTGAGACTAGATGCAATAATCTGAGTTGGGTCTGCGTCTGAATCCCCAGCATATCCTCCACTGAGGGCCCTGAGACAAGAGACTGTGGTTCCCCAGCCATAAGCTAAGCTTTTAGCTCTCACATAGAGCAATAACCAAGGGATCGTATCTTTTGGTCTTCTCATAGTATTTTGCATTTCCTTACAGATCCACTGAGCCAACTCCCCAGAACTTGGATTCATCATCTTTAAATTCCACTGGGAACTTCTACCTCCAGGAACTGACATCAGCATAGCAGCTGCTCCATACCACGGGCAGAGACCCCACAGCCACTCAGGAATCAAAACTTCTTTCTTTCCCACCCTTTTATCTTTTCTTCTCCAAAACCATATTTTTCAGTGATTTGAGTCATGCTAGCTAATTCCACTTTTTCCTAGAACTAACCCTTCCATCACCATCCCACCTAGTACACCGCAATTTGATTCTGGCACTAACCAACCAGGCTCCAAAGTCCCACTACATGTCATTGGGTGGCACAGACCCCACAGATTAGAAAGCATGGTTCTCAACAAGACTATCCCTTACTTCAGAATTCCCCAGGCCACCTATACATCAGTCCAGCTGGCTACCGATCTGAGGACTTCTCAATGACCCCCACCCCCAAGTCTGGTAATTCACTAGAAACTCATAGAACTCAAGAACGCGCTACACTTCTGGTTAAGTTTTATTATGAAGGATACAGATCAGGACAAGCCAAATGAAGAGATGCATAGCGTGAAGTCTGGGAGGGTCCCCAACACAGAACTTCTGTGTAACACTCTTCCTGTATGTCAAGCTACACCATGTCCTAGCACATCCGCATGTTCACCAACCAGGGAGCACCAGGAAGCTTTGGCGTCCAGAGTTTTCATTGGAGTTTAATGAAATCATCATGACCAGTTGAATCGTTGGTCAGCCAGGTGGTTGAAACCAATCTCCAGCCACTCCCCTCCCCCTGCCCTGGAAGGTGGGAAGTCTGGCTGATGGGTGCTCTAAGCCCCAACCCTCTAATCATGTGGTTGGTGCTTCTGGATCGATCACCCCATTCTGAAACTATCTATGCATCCATCATGAGTCGCCTCAGTAACATAAACTTATATGTGGTCCAAGGGCTCATTACCAATAACACTCCTATCATTCAGGAATTCCTAAGGGTTTAGAAGCTCTGTGCCAGGATCCCAGGACAAAGACTAGATGTACCCTTTATTATACAACAGGTGCTTACCCCTAAGGGCTTCCCTGGGGGCTCAGTGGTAAAGAACCTGCCAGCCAATGCAGGAGATGCAGGTTCAATCCCTGGGTTGGGAAGATCCCTTGGAGAAGGAAATGGCAACCCTCTTCAGTATTCTTGCCTGGAAAATCCCATGGACAGAGGAGACTGGGGTCACAAAAGAGTCAGACACGACTTAGTGACTAAACAACAACTTACCCCTAAACCCACCCAGAGGGTCTGCAGCCACAGAGGCTATTCAAGAAGGCTGCTGCCTCAGCCTCAAGAAAACATTTCTCTGTGACTAGACATGATCTGACTGAAGTCTGCAAGAAGATGTGTGTAGGTGGGGGGTGATCCTGAGGGACTCTGTGGCCTGCAGCTCCAGGCAGCAGTTTATCTGGTGTGATGGCCCCCACGTTCTCAGGGCTTCCCCGATGGCACTAGTGGTAAAGAACCCACCTGCCAATGCAGGAGATATGAGACCTGGGTTCGATCCCTGGGTTGGGAAGATCCCCTGGAGAAGGGCATGGCAACCCACTCCAGTTTTCTTGCCTGGAGAATCCCCATGAACAGAGGAGCCTGGTGGGCTCCGGTCCATAGGGCTGCAAAGAGTCAGACAGAACTGAAGTAACCTAGCATGCACACATGCCCTGCGTGCTCAAGGCTAGATTCCGAGGTGCCAGCAGATGGTTCAAAGCCCTTGATGAATTTTCCAGGACAGGACTAAATGCTCTGACCTGCGAGTTAGCCGCTGAGTTAACTTGACCCTTGCCTGGAAACAGCAACTCTGCCATGGCAACCATCACAACAGGTCCCTCTCACCGCACTCACATCCAGGTTACCCGGGCAGCCGACAGCCTCAAATGGTGGGAGGACAGAAGAGGGTTTCAACCAGCAAGGAAACACTAGTTCCAAATCTGCTGGCTAGCTCAGCGGCTTCTACAATTTTCCCACCCGCAGGCCTCAGTGCTAGACTATACGAGAGGCCCTTTCCCACACACATCCAGCTCTGAGCATTTAAAGGCATCAAGCCAGCACGGGGCTCCTCCAGTTAAACTTGACATTCTGTGAGGAATGAGAGAATCATAATGAATGAGCATTATTCATTTATTAACAAGTAAATAATAGCATTGGTCAGAATAATAGCAAACACTTACATAATATTTATTCCTTACTGGATGCTGTTCTTCCAAGTTTGTGTGTATTGTTCATCCATTTAATCCCCAATAGCCTTATAAAAGAGGTGTGATAATATTGCAATTTTACACATGAAGAAGGTGAGGCCTGACAAAGTGAACGAAGACACCTAAGAGGTTCTGTCTAAATACAGATTTTAACCCCAGGCACCATACTCCCTGGGGCTTCCCAGGTGGTGCTAGTGGTAAAGAACCTCCCTGCCAATGCAGGAAACAAAAGATACTGGGTTCAATCTCTGGGTTGGGAAGATCCCCAGGAGGAGAGCATGTCAATACTCCAGTATTCTTGCCTGGAGAATCCCATGGTCAGAGGAGCCTCTCGGGCTACAGTCTATAGGGTGGCAAAGAGTCTGACACGACTGAAGCGACTTAGCATGCACACCACACTCTCTACTTGCCAAAAGGAAGCACGTTTTAAAAAGTATAAAAGGAGCATGACTGAGTCACCGGTATGAAAAGCTGGCCCATGTACACTGTCTTGGAGAGTGGCGTCCAGGCAGCAGTTTATCTGGTGTGATGGCCTCCACGTTCTCAGGGCTTCACAGGTGGCACTAGTGGTAAAGAACCCACCTGCCAATGCAGGAGATATGAGACCTGGGTTCGATCCCTGGGTTGGGAAGATCCCCTGGAGAAGGGCATGGCAACCCACTCCAGTTTTCTTGCCTGGAGAATCCCCATGAACAGAGGAGCCTGGTGGGCTCCAGTCCATAGGGCTGCAAAGAGTCAGACAGAACTGAAGTAACCTAGCACGCACACATGCCCTGCGTGCTCAAGGCTAGATTCCGAGGTGCCACCAGATGGTTCAAAGCCCTTGATGAATTTTCCAGGACAGGACTAAATGCTCTGACCTGCGAGTTAGCCGCTGAGTTAACTTGACCCTTGCCTGGAAACAGCAACTCTGCCATGGCAACCACCACAACAGGTCCCACTCACCGCACTCACATCCAGGTTACCCAGGCAGCCGACAGCCTCAAATGGTGGGAGGATAGAAGAGGGTTTCAACCAGCAAGGAAACACTAGTTCCAAATCTGCTGGCTAGCTCAGCGGCTTCTACAATTTTCCCACCCGCCGGCCTCAGTGCTAGCCTATACAAGAGGCCCTTTCCCACACACATCCAGCTCTGAGCATTTAAAGGCATCAAGCCAGCACAGGGTTCTTCCAGTTAAACTTGACATTCTGTGAAGAATGAGAGAATCATAATGAATGAGCATGATTTATTTATTAACAAGTGAATAATAGCATTGGTCAGAATAATAGCAAACACTTACATAATATTTATTCCTTACTGGATGCTGTTCTTCCAAGTTTGTGTGTATTGTTCATCCATTTAATCCCCAATAGCCTTATAAAAGAAGTGTGATAATATTGCAATTTTACACATGAAGAAGCTGAGGCCTGACAAAGTGAACGAAGACACCTAAGAGGTTCTGTCTAAATACAGATTTTAACCCCAGGCACCATACTTCCTGGGGCTTCCCAGATGGTGCTAGTGGTAAACAACCTTCCTGCCAATGCAGGAAACAAAAGATACTGGGTTCAATCCCTGGCTCGGGAAGATCCCCAGGAGGAGAGCATGTCAATACTCCAGTATTCTTGCCTGGAGAATCCCATGGTCAGAGGAGCCTCTCGGGCTACAGTCTATAGCGTGGCAAAGAGTCTGACACGACTGAAGCGACTTAGCATGCACACCACACTCCCTACTTGCCAAAAGGAAGCACACTTTGCTTTGAGAAGTATAAAAGAAGCGCGACTGAGTCACCGGTATGAAAAGCTGGCACATGTACACCGTCTTGGAGAGTGGCACATTCACAGGCGGCATGCTGCTGGGCAGGGCAAGACGCAGAGCACAAGATGAGCAGATTTATATGTGAATATCTCTGCAAATAGCCTCAATAAAATATTAACAAATTTAATTCAAAATGCTCATTAAAATAATAATAAACCATAGCCAAGTAGGATTTACCCCTCAGGAATGCAAGGATAATTCAATTTAGGACATCAATTCACACAACTGACAACATTAGTAAGTCAAAGAAGAAAAACCACATAATTATCTACAGAGAAGTGAAAATGATATTTTAGAAAACTCAGCATCCATTCCTGATTAAAATTTAAAAACACTTAACAATAAGTGAGTATTTTCTTATTATGATTTAAAAGCATATTTTAAACCAAAAATGAGTACCAATCTTTATAATGAAATACCAAAATATTTTCATTACGTAAATGTTGGTTTAAGATGAGAGAGGAACGCGAGAGCTAAAAACAGTGAAGAAGGCAAAGCTGAAACCACCACCATGAAAACTGACACCACCACGTGCTCGGGAAATCCAGACACAACTTCAGATCAGCTCAGTTCAGTTCAGTCGCTCAGTCGTGTCCAACTCTTTGTGACCCCATGGACTGCAGCACGCCAGGCCTCCCTGTCCATTGAATTTTGAGCATTACTTTACCAGCATGTGAGATGAGTGCAGTTGTACGGTAGTTTGAGCATTCTTTGGCATTGCCTTTCCTTGGGATCGGAATGAAAACTGACCCTTTTCCAGTCCTGTGGCCACTGCTGAGTTTTCCAAATTTGCTGGCATATTGAGTGCAGCACTTTCACAGCATCATCTTTCAGGATTTGAAACAGCTCAACTGGAAATCCATCACCTCCACTAGCTTTGTTCATAGTGATGCTTTCTAAGGCCCACTTGACTTCACATTCCAAGATGTCTGGCTCTAGATTAGTGGTCACATCATCATGATTATCTGGGTCGTGAAGATCTTTTTTGTACAGTTCTTCCATATCTTCTTGCCACCTCTTCTTCATATCTTCTGCTTCTGTTAGGTCACTACCATTTCTGTCCTTTATCGAGCCCATCTTTGCATGAAATGTTCCCTTGGTATCTCAACTTAGCAACCGTCATAAAAGCCATAAGTCAGCTGGTGACAATTTCACTTGCTATGGGGGCTTCTTTTCTATGTATAGATAAAAACCAAGTTGAGGGAGGAAAAAAGGAAGAAAGAATTCTCTTTCCAAAGGCAACAGCAACAAATATGTGTGAAAAGAAGCAAAACAGAAGCAGGGCTATGCAGGAAGAACTAAGACACCACCAAGAGACAGAAAACAAACGAAAAAAAGGCCAAGCAGCTGTCATCACTGGATTGAAGCTCAATAATGGAGCCGTGTCAGTTCTTATCAAACATATAAATTAAGTGTGGATATGTGGATATGTGGATATGCTGGTGTCCCAGAAAGGGAGACAATTAATCTTCATTTTTAACATGGACATTTGTTACTTCTGGTCAAGAGTCAGAGACACTCTTTCCTTTAATAATTAAAGCAGATGTACAATGCTTGTTTGATAGGCGGCAAACAGGTTGTTTTAGTTAGCATAATGATGTTCAAGTTAACTCATGGACAAGCCAGAATGTCTTGACCGTACCTCAGTATGTGACCGTTTCTTTGATCAGGGTGTATAAGTGTTCAGCGCCACTCACAGGCGGTAGACCACCTGCCCTGTATTCTGACCCCAGCCCCCTATGTGGGGAGCCCTCAGTGTGCATGCATTTTAATATTTTGTCAATAAGCAAAATTTCCTATGCCATCTCTTATTATTTGCCCTCCTATGATTTAAACTGATCTGCTTTTCTCTTTCTCTCTTTTTTTCCTTTTTACTGAAAGCTCACAGAAATGCACGGCTGATGGAGTCTCACACGGCGCACACACTGTCACGAGCACCCCAGGGGCACCCTTGAGGCCCGTTTCATTTCCAACCCCTCCGCCTGGGCAATGGCCATCGTGATTTCAACCACTCAGATCCATTTCACCTGTTCATAGCACTGTGTCAAAGAAAACATACGTCTTGGTCTCTCTGTGTCTGATTCTTTTCACCTCTTACTAACTGTTGAAATGCATCACTATTCTTATGGGGGACTGCACATCCTTGCTTTGTAAATATACCTCAAAGGATTACCCATTCTGCTACTGATGGCCCATGAGCCTCTCCCAGCTGGGGACTGTTAACAACAGCGTTGCTATGTACATCCCAGCTTGTGTTTTCTGGTGATGTATGATCTCTTGGGATAGACCTTGGCATCCCTGAGTCACAGGCTGTGCAAAGTTTCAGCTTTAGCAGAATCAACCAAACCAGATCGGTGAAACGACTGCATCAATCCACACTCCCCGAGCAGTGCTCGCTGCTCTTGAAGTTTTCCGTCTTAGTAACTTAGTCATCCTGATGGTTATGGCTGGTGTTGAACCTTGAATTTGTGCATTTCATTTTCTATCCTTTGGGCAGAGGTCCATGTGTAGTGTTATCACTGGCCAACATATGACTCACCTCTTAATTTTTATTTCTCCCGTGTTCATGCCCCCTTTTAACTCCACACCCCTCCTCGATCACCAGGAACTCACTCTGTATGTCTTATTGTGCATATATTTGTTTGCATGTGTTTTGGAACATGTGTGGGGTTTTTTCATGTGTGTATGTTCAATGACATAAATGATAGTACTGTTTACCCATCTCATAATTCACTCTGTATTTTACTGTCTTCACTCAATGTGATGTTTTTAATAGCCATCCATGCTGTTTGTACTCAGGTCACTGCTGAAAATGTGTTGGAAACTGACTGCCTGGTTCTCAGAGGGTCAAGGCCGGAGTTCTGTACGTGATGCTGATTCCAAAGCAAGGTGACCTGCGGCAACATCCCCAGGCACCACTACTACATCCTCTTTCTGCTCTTCAGTCTTCCAAGATCTGCAGAATCAAGGTATCCTGCCATGTGGAGTGTGATTTGCCTATCTGAGCCTCTAATCTGAGGCCTCTAGTTGCTGCTTGTCCCACCCTGGTGCCATCCACCATGTTGCCCCTCCACACTGTCCGGGCAGCCTTCCAAGCGCAGCTGGGCTCTTGCGGTTTGTATCCAGTGACTGTGGGGGTTAATGTCTCCAGAGGGGCCTGTGAACCTCTTGGTCTCCTCTTCTGTAAGACGCCCGTTCATGTTTTTATCACATTCCCCATGTCCTTTCTTGTCATTAGCAGGAGCTTCACGGACAATGTGGGAAGGAATCTCATGTTGGATTCAACCACTCCAAATGCCTTCTCTATTAATCACTTGCTCACTAGTTCTGTCACAGAAATATTCATTTTTTATGTAAACCAGTCATGTGTGTGTGTGCTCAAACATGCCTGACTCTGCGACCCCTTGGACTGTAGCCCACCAGGCTCCTCTGTCCATGGTATTTTCCAGGCAGTAATACTGCAGTAGGTTACCATTTCCTTCTCCAGGGGATCTTCCCAAACCAGTTACTGAACCTGCGTCTCTTGCATCTCCTGCATTGGCAGATGGATTCTTTACCACTGCACCATCAGGGAAGTCCAAACTCGTCATATGAGCTCTATTTATCATCTGTGTTTTGGGGGTTGGGGCTTCCCTGGCAGCTCAGACAGTAAAGAATCTGCCTGCAATGCAGGAAACCCAGGGGCTCTGCAGTGATCAAGGTTGCCACACCTGGGAATCTTTGCAGCCAACACCCTGGTCAACAGCCCCTGGTAAAGGAAGGATCCTGTGGCAAGTGGGAGATGGGTGCGAGTGGGAATTTCATCTCCGCAAGGACGAAGGGGCCGGAGGGACAGCGAGGCCAGAGCTGGCAGAGAGAGGCATCAAGCTGGTCCAGGAGGGGCCATCATGCAGAAGGCGACAGGCTTTTTTGTAACACCGCCAGAATTCACACCACTGAGTGAAGATCTATGTTCAGATTTCCAGATACTGAAAGAAAGGGAGAGTGTGCAATGATTCCTGAGAAGGCCACAGTCCCCTTTTCTGCTCATGTTTCCTGCCAGCTCTTTCCTCTTTAAGATCAATGGTCCATACACAGGTGCCCCCACATCTTTTTAAAGGCCTGCAGAAAGGAGAAGGGAATGCGCCATTCTGGGAGGTTTCACTGGCTTTCCTAGGTCACCCCCGAAAGGTCTCAGACTCCCTAGTCTCTCCCACCTGCAGTCTCAGGACGTGGCTTTGCTGGACATGGGGAGTGGACCTCGCCAGGAGAGCAGCCCCGTGGAGGGAACGAGCCCACCTCCCTGCAAGGAGGATGAACAATCTTTCCACTTACTCCATTTATTTTGTCATTTCAGGTGGAAGGACTCACACCATCACTGTTGCTCTGAAGCTCGAGTTTAAATGGACTGAGCAAGTTGCATGAGATTACACCTGGCGGGAAGTGCAGGGCATGGAGTGTGGATTCTGTCATAAAGTTGGGGCCGGAAGCTGCAGCAGGCACTGAGGGGGAGGAGAGCACAGGAGTGAACGTTCATGGGAAAGAGCAAGCCCTTTGCAGTTACTGTTACTGCTGTCACTGTTGTTGGGTGAGGGAGCAAGCAGCGGAGGACAGCCAGTGATGGAGGACCAGCCTGGTAGGTGGTGAGTCACTAAGTCTCTGGAGGCTTCCCCATGGCAGCTGTCTCTCTGGGGTCTCAGTAGAGCGTGGTGTCTTGGGTTAGCCACAGTTAGCTTCCAGTCTCCAGAGAGCCACTATTGCTCCTGGTGGTATCCATGCACGTGCCATATTACCTGCCAGCCACAATATCCACCTGCCTGGCCCCAAGAAGAGGCCCTCCAGTTCTGTGTCCTATACCCCAGAGCTCACCTAAGGTGGGCAGTACAGGAGAGCTGATGGTTCTGAATGGAAAGAGGTCACTGTGAGGTTGGCTGGACCTTCTCTTCTCTTCCCATTGTTTCTGGGTCATCTGTGCTTGTTGGAAAACTCAGAGCGTAGTAGCTGAAGCAGATGTCTCTGCTCAGTGCAGAGTGCGTTCAGGAGGTTGAGTGCTATTATGAGCTGACTTGCATCTCCCCAAAATCCATAATATTCAATTACCCTCAGTACTGCAGAACATGACTGTATTTGGAGATAGCATCTTCACAGAGGTGATTACGTTCAAATGATTTTCCAAAGGCAACAGCAACAAATATGTGTGAAAAGAAGCAAAACAGAAGCAGGGCTATGCAGGAAGAACTAAGACACCAGCAAGAGACAGAAAACAAACGAATAAAAGGCCAAGCAGATGTCATCACTGGATTGAAGCTCAATAATGGAGCCGTGTCAGTTCTCATCAAACGTATAAATTAAATGTGGATGTACTGGTGTTCCAGAAAGGGAGGCATTTAATCTTCATTTTTAACATGGACATTTGTTACTTCTGGTCAAGAGTCAGAGACACTCTTTCCTTTAATAATTAAAGCAGATGTACAATGCTTGTTTGATAGGCGGCAAACAGATTGTTTTAGTTAGCATAATGTTTAGTTAGTATAATGTTCAAGTTAACTCGTGGACAAGCCAGAGTGTCTTGACCGTACCTCAGTATGTGACAGTTTCTTTTATCAGGGTGCATCAGTGTTCAGCGCCACTCACAGGCGGTAGACCACCTGCCCTGTATTCTGACCCCAGCCCCCTATGCGGAGAGCCCTCAGTGTGCATGCATTTTAATATTTTGTCAATAAGCAAAATTTCCTATGCCATCTCTTATTATTTGCCCTCCTATGATTTAAACTGATCTGCTTTTCTCTTTCTCTCTTTTTTTCCTTTTTACAGAAAGCTCACAGAAATGCACGGCTGATGGAGTCTCACATGGTGCACACACTGTCACGAGCACCCCAGGGGCACCCTTGAGGCCCGTTTCATTTCCAACCCCCCCACCTGGGCAATGGCCATCCTGATTTCTAACCACTCAGATCCATTTCACCTGTTCATAGCACTGTGTCAAAGAAAACATACGTCTTGGTCTCTCTGTGTCTGATTCTTTTCACCTCCTACTAACTGTTGAAATGCATCACTATTCTTATGGGGGACTGCACATCCTTGCTTTGTAAATATACCTCAAAGGATTACCCATTCTGCTACTGATGGCCCATGAGCCTCTCCCAGCTGGGGACTGTTAACAACAGCGTTGCTATGTACATCCCAGTTTGTGTTTTCTGGTGATGTATGATCTCTTGGGATAGACCTTGGCATCCCTGAGTCACAGGCCGTGCAAAGTTTCAGCTTTAGCAGAATCAGTCAAACCAGTCGGTGAAACGACTGCATCAATCCACACTCCCCAAGCAGTGCTCGCTGCTCTTGAAGTTGTCCATCTTATTAACTTAGTCATCCTGATGGATATGGCTGGTGTTAAACCTTGAATTTGTGCATTTCATTTTCTATCCTTTGGGCAGAGGTCCATGTGCAGTGTTATCACTGGCCAATATACGACTCACCTCTTAATTTTTATTTCTCCGGTGTTCATGCCCCCTTTTAACTCCACACCCCTCCTTGATCACCAGAAACTCACTCTGTGGGTCTTATTGTGCATATATTTGTTTGCATGTGTTTTGGAACATGTGTGGAGTTTTCTCATGTGTGTATGTTCAATGACATAAATGATAATACTGCTTATCCATCTCATAATTCACTCTGTATTTTACTGTCTTCACTCAATGTGATGTTTTTAATAGCCATCCATGGTGTTTGTACTCAGGTCACTGCTGAAAATGTGTTGGAAACTGACCACCTGGTTCTCAGAGGGTCAAGGCCAGAGTCCTGTATGTGATGCTGATTCCAAAGCAAGGTGACCTGCGGCAACATCCCCAGGCACCACTGCTACATCCTCTTTCTGCTCTTCAGTCTTCCAAGATCTGCAGAATCAAGGTATCCTGCCGTGTGGAGTGTGATTTACCTATTTGAGCCTCTAATGTGAGGCCTCTAGTTGCTGCTTGTCCCACCCTGGTGCCATCCACCATGTTGCCCCTCCACACTGTCCAGGCAGCCTTCCAAGCCCAGCTGGGCTCTTGTGGTTTGTATCCAATGACTGTGGGGGTTAATGTCTCCAGAGGGGCCTGTGAGCCTCTTGGTCTTCTCTTCGGTAAGACGCCCGTTCATGTTTTTATCACATTCCCCATGTCCTTTCTTGTCACTTGCAGGAGCTTCATGGACAACGTGGGAAGGAATCTCGTGTTGGATTCAACCACTGCAAATGCCTTCTCTATTAATCACTTGCTCACTAGTTCTGTCACAGAAATATTCATTTTTTATGTAAACCAGTCATGTGTGTGTGTGCTCAGATATGCCTGACTCTGCGACTCCATGGACTGTAGCCCGCCAGGATCCTCTGTCCATGGCATTTTCCAGGCAGTAATACTGCAGTAGGTTACCATTTCCTTCTCCAGGGGATCTTCCCAGACCAGTTACTGAACCTGCACCTCTTGCGTCTCCTGCATTGGCAGATGGATTCTTTACCACTGCACCATCAGGGAAGTCCAAACTCGTCATAGGAGCTCTATTTATCACCTGTGTTTTGGGGGTGTTGGGGCTTCCCTGGCAGCTCAGACAGTAAAGAATCTGCCTGCAATGCAGGAAACCCAAGGGCTCTGCAGTGATCAAGGTTGCCACACCTGGGAACCTTTGCAGCCAACACCCTGGTCAA
Organism: Cephalophus harveyi; assembly: GCA_006410635.1. Lineage (NCBI taxonomy): Eukaryota > Metazoa > Chordata > Mammalia > Artiodactyla > Bovidae > Cephalophus > Cephalophus harveyi. The sequence goes on along the minus strand of SJYT01016315.1, from coordinate 46,174 downwards.
CAGCCCCTGGTGAAGGAAGGAGCCTGTGCCAAGTGGGAGATGGATGAGAGTGGGAAGTTCATCTCCGCAAGGACGAAGGGGCCGGAGGGACAGCGAGGCCAGAGCTGGCAGAGAGAGGCATCAAGGTGGTCCAGGAGGGGCCGTCATGCAGAAGGCGACAGGCTTTTTTGTAACACCGCCAGAATTCACACCACTGAGTGAAGATCTATGTTCAGATTTCCAGATACTGAAAGAAAGGGAGAGCGTGCAATGATTCCTGAGAAGGCCACAGTCCCCTTTTCTGCTCATGTTTCCTGCCAGCTCTTTCCCCTTTGAGATCAATGGTCCATACACAGGTGCCCCCACATCTTTTTAAGGGCCTGCAGAAAGGAGAAGGGAATGCGCCATTCTGGGAGGTTTCACTGGCTTTCCTAGGTCACCCCCAAAAGGTCTCAGATTCCCTAGTCTCTCCCACCTGCCGTCTCAGGACGTGGCTTTGCTGGACATGGGGAGTGGACCTCCCCAGGAGAGCAGCCCCGGGGAGGGAGTGAGCCCCCCTCCCTGCGAGGAGGATGAACAGTCTTTCCACTTACTCCATTTATTTTGCCATTTCAGGTGGAAGGACTCACACCATCACTGTTGCTCTGAAGCTCGAGTTTAAATGGACTGAGCAAGTTGCATGAGATTACACCTGGCGGGAAGTGCAGGGCATGGAGTGTGGATTCTGTCATAAAGTTGGGGCCGGAAGCTGCAGCAGGCACTGAGGGGGAGGAGAGCACAGGAGTGAACGTTCATGGGAAAGAGCAAGCCCTTTGCAGTTACTGTTACTGCTGTCACTGTTGTTGGGTGAGGGAGCAAGCAGCGGAGGACAGCCAGTGATGGAGGACCAGCCTGGTAGGTGGTGAGTCACTAAGTCTCTGGAGGCTTCCCCATGGCAGCTGTCTCTCTGGGGTCTCAGTAGAGCGTGGTGTCTTGGGTTAGCCACAGTTAGCTTCCAGTCTCCAGAGAGCCACTATTGCTCCTGGTGGTATCCATGCACGTGCCATATTACCTGCCAGCCACAATATCCACCTGCCTGGCCCCAAGAAGAGGCCCTCCAGTTCTGTGTCCTATACCCCAGAGCTCACCTAAGGTGGGCAGTACAGGAGAGCTGATGGTTCTGAATGGAAAGAGGTCACTGTGAGGTTGGCTGGACCTTCTCTTCTCTTCCCATTGTTTCTGGGTCATCTGTGCTTGTTGGAAAACTCAGAGCGTAGTAGCTGAAGCAGATGTCTCTGCTCAGTGCAGAGTGCGTTCAGGAGGTTGAGTGCTATTATGAGCTGACTTGCATCTCCCCAAAATCCATAATATTCAATTACCCTCAGTACTGCAGAACATGACTGTATTTGGAGATAGCATCTTCACAGAGGTGATTACGTTCAAATGATGAAGTTAGAGTGGTCCTAATCCAAAATGACTGATATCCCTATAAGAAGAGATTGGGACACAGACACCCAGAAGGAAGACCCCCGAGGACACAGGGAGAAGGCGGCTGTCTACAAGCCAAGGAGAGAGGCCTTGGGAGAAACAACCCTGCCCACATCTTGATCTTGGACTTCCAGCCTCCAAAACTCGATGTGTGCCACTTTGTTAGGCAGCCCGAGCTGACTGGTACAGGTACATAGAGGTGAATGTGGAGACAGGAAGCCCTGTGAGTATGGAGTGACTTACCACCTGAGAATAGAGGGCCTGTCTCCTCCCCTTCTAACCTAGGTCCTGGGAAGCCTTGGCAGGAGGCAGGACAAAGAGGCACTATCATCTTTCCATTGAACAAGTCCTCAAATGACCTTTGCTCTCACTGAAGCGAGGGAGGGCAAATAACCAAAGGCCAGTTCCTGAAATGCGGAAGAGAGAACTTTGCCGCTGGAGTTTACTATAAAACGAGAGGGTGAACTGACCTCTCCTATAAATTTCCTTTCCCTGGCTCAAAGGTTCTTGAGTGGAGAGGGACACTGTTGAGTTCCTTGTTCACTGGTTTCACCTTACTTGCTTTGGGTGGGTGAGGCTTCAAAATGCATCTATAACCACACAACCAACTGGAGTCTGTTTTGGAATAAGCTGGACATGCTGGGGCTGGGTTTCCCCCCTCATCTCAGGTTATTGGTCAGAGTCTCCCCACCTGCACACAGGGAAGGAGGAAAAGAATTTCTAACCCACCGATTCTACAGATTGGGATGAACTACGACAGCAAACATGGTTTATTTATGTATATATTTGTCTGTATAATCAGGTTTAAGAACATTCTCACAGTGTAAGTGCTCCAGAAATCCTGATCCAAGTGGCTGCAGAGCCAGGAACCTCACCACAGAGGCTCTTGAAGGGAGCTCTGTCTGACCCCCACCTGGAAGGGGAGCCACCTAAGCCTGTGGTTTCTTGGGTCTCTTTTGAAGCTGGGAGAGGGAGGAGGAAAGAGGAGGCTTGTCAGCTGAGATGTACAAAAACGCAACCTGTAAAGATATTCGCTGCAATTAAAAATGTTGCCTCTCGGGACTTCCCTGGTGGTCCAGTGGCTAAGGATCCACACTCCCAATCCAGGGCATCCAGGTTCTATCCCTCGCCAGGGAACTAGATCCCACATGCCGCAACTAAGAGTTCACAAAAGATCCTGCCTGCTGCAACTAAGACCCAGCACAGTCAAATAAATGAGTAATCTTTTTTTAATGTGACCTCCCTTCTCCTGCAATCTCAAAGCCTCACACACTTTTTGCCACAAAATCTGTTTCATGAACCCAGAAAATCCCCAGCCTGTCCCCCTTGTCCTGTCAACCTGGGGCTTTATTTCAACCAATTGGTTATGTTAATTCTTCCAGGAAAACCCACTCAGCACCAGCATGATGCTGGCCTGACAAAGGATGCCTGGTGAATCTGTCTTGGAGAAAATGTCATGGAGCAAAGTCTGCCCCCAGAGGGAAAGAGAAACCCGCAGGGCCCCGTCCGGAGTGTACTTGCTGTCCTTCAGTGAATTCTGTGACATGTCATCACCTCCAGGGCCCTCCAGCACAGAAATGCTCCTGGATGACTTCCTTCACTCCAGAGAGATTCTCCCGTCCGACTCACAGCAGACGGTCGTCACTCACATTGAGAAGTAATCACACCCCGGGAATGGCCTCAGACCCACTCTCTGAGGTCCTGATTGAAGGGCTGTCATGTCAGGTGAGCAGCTGTCCTTGCCAGTTGCACTAACTCCACCCGCCTCTCTCACCTCTGAGCCTAAACCCTGCCTGAGATCCCCACGCTCTGTCACAGACCATTTAATGACACAATTAATGTCTGCCAGCCTAGATGCCCGGTGAGCTTCAGATGCTTGTTGAATGAATGGATGAATGAATGCATTGGTTAATATCCAAAACCTTGTATCAGTATATGCATCTTACCCCCAAACCGAAGCCGCTTATATGTAATAAAATTATCATGATACCTATGTAAGGGAAAGAGACTAAAGATAATGACTCTTTGTCATTGAAAGGAAAGCAAGAAAGTAAAAGAACATAAGAAATAAAAATGATTTATCTTCTGCCCAATCACTGAGAATGCTAACCCTCAAATCTTAAGACTTTAACCCAGGGATTTACATTTCCCTGGAATAACAAGAGACGTATTATACACAATGTATGAGAGAGGCGTGTTTTGCCACGTCCCTAGCCAGCCTTCTCTCTGTTATTCCACAGCCAAAGTTCTCTGTACCCTGTAAACTCACCACTTCCTACAGCCACCAGGCGTCCTCCAGGTCAGCAGAGACCCCAAGTGAGGAAAGGCAGAATCTGGAGAACAAGGAAAGCGATGCAAATGGAACCAGAGATGCCAAGAAAGAGCATTCGAAACTGAGAGGGAGAGAGCAGAGCTGTGGGGAACCAGAGGTGTGGGAGTGGACAGGAGATTTTGGAGGGAGCTTTGGGGAGCAGAGGCAAGGTGAGTTTTCCATGTGTAGTTTGGGACTTTGGAAAGGATCTCCTTAGTTACTTTTCAGTGATGTCAGAAACAAGTTGAATTCCTTTTCTTTTTTTTAATATTTATTTATTTGCCTGTGCCGGGTCAGGTTTCCCTGATAGCTCAGTCAGTAAAGAATCCTCTTGTGATGCAGAAGACCTGGGTTTGGAGAATCCCCAGGAGAAGGGAATGGCAACCCATTCCAGTATTTTTGCCTGGGAAATCCCCATGGACAGAGGAACCTGGCAGGCTACGGTCCATGGGGTCCCAAACACGACTTAATGACTAAAACCACCACCACCACGTGCCGGGTCTTCTTTGCAGCATGCTAGACCTTCGATCTTCATTGCAGCATGTGGGATCTCTTTAGTTGAGGTGAACTCTTAGTTGCAGTATGTGGAATCTAGTTCCCTGACCAGTGATCGACCCCTGGTCTCCTACATAGGGAGCAGAGAGCCTTAGCCACTGGACCACCAGTGAAGTCCCCTCCTTTTCAATTATTATTGCCTACAAGCAGTTGTTCTTTGAAGGATAGTCTGTTCCCACAGGATACTGGATTACAGATGGTTTTCATATGGAGTAGAGAGCGTTCATCCAGGATTTCTGGACCTAAAATTCATATCTAACTGCACCTGGATTAAAATCATCCTTTTAGATCCTAATCCAGGGCACATCATCACTGCTCCCCATCCATGGTGTGAAGCATCTGGGTCCAACCAGGCACAAGCATTTTCATTCTCATGCTTCAGTGGCAAAGGCAGAGAGGTGTTGTAGAAGTAATACTGGATGTGCAATTACAGCTGTGGAGACATTGTCAAAGTTAAAATTCATGTTGAAAGCAGAAAGCTAGATTTACACAGCATTTTGTCAGTTCACTAAATCCAATAAAAATTTCAAAGAGATCGTCCTGGTGGCATTACAAACTTAAAATGGACACTTCTCAACTCTCAGGCAAACAAGCAGTTTGAACACCTGCATATAATTTCACTGCTTGACAGAGTCATTAAAATGACAATGAAGGGATTTTTTAAATGATGGGAAAACAAAGAGGGAACAAGAAATGTTTGGAAGTTCTAAAAGTGGCAGGGGTGGTGGCTGCCTCTACACACACACATAACACACACACACACAACACACACACACATACACACACACAACACATACACACACACATAACACACACACACACACACATGGAGGATCCTGGCTAGCACTGGGGAAGCAGAAACCTACTGGTTTTAGCAGGGAATCCTGAAGACCTGAGACCTGGCAGCTCCAGAAACCCCTTGAGGTGGACACACAGCACCCAGGAGGACTGGGATCTGTGCATGAAATCTGACCTAGATTCCCTTCCCTGGTGAAGAATCTGCCTGCACTCTGCCTGCAGGAGACACTGGCTTGATCCCTGGGTTGTGAAGATCCTGTGGAGAAGGGAATAGCAACCCACTGCAGTATTTTTGCCTGGAGAATTCCATGGACAGAGGAGCCTGGCAGGCTACAGTTCATGGGGTCACAGAGTCAGACATGACTGAGGGACTAACACAACAGATTACCTCTGCACCCTATTACCCTGGGTGTCCCACCTCACCCAGAGGTGGTTGGTGGTCTTTCACGGTGGGAGAGACACAGCTGAAGGCAGGGTGCTGAAGTGAACTCCAGGAAATCATGGGAAAATGTGTTCTCCCTGCCAGCCCCCAGTCCCCTCCTGCCAGTGGGGATGGGAGGGTGTTACCTGATCAATGTGACCAGCCCAGGAAGAAAGTCTCACTGGCAAAACGGCCCAGGAAGATCACTCTAAAGGGAACTCAAAGTTAGCAAGCCCACTGGGGTTCCATCTGGTCCCCCCAAACCCCATCAGTGTCCTGTGAGGAGATAGGAAGATCCTGCTTTCATGGAACTAGAACAAAACACTATGAGAGAAGAAGAGAAAGGAAGGGAGGACAGAAAGACTCAGAAAACAAACGTGATGTGAGTATGGTATGTGTGTTTGTGGTGTGTGTGGTGACGTAGTGTGTGTACGTGTGTGTGGTGTTGTCTATGTGTGGCATGTGTCTGTATGTATTACGTGGTGTTTGCATGTGATTTGTTTGTGTGTGGTGTGTAGTGTGTCTGTGGTGTGCTTTTGTGTGTGTGGTGTTTGTGTGCTGTTTATGGTGAGTGTGTGGTATGTCTGTGTGATGTGTAGTATGTGCATGTGGTGTGGTATAGTATGTGTGATATTGTGCATAACTGGTATACACATGATGTGTGGTGTGTATCTGTGTGTGTAGTATGTGATGTTTGTGTGTGATATGTATCCATGTATGGTGTATGTATAGTGTGTGATGTGTGTGTGGTGTATATGTGGTGTGGTGTTTGTGTGTTGTGTGTGTGTCCACATGTTCTCCCAGTGGCTGCCCCACACAGGCACACAATAAGCAACATCTTTCTCAAGTGAAATTGCTGCGGAGACCTCCTGGGATTTGCACATGGTTTTGGACCTCCCCAGCCTGCAGCTAATACTTCCTGCTTATTGGGCAGCCCAGGTGTGAGAAAAGATGCCACAATTGTAGCCTCAGTGTAAATGATTTCAAAAACTTTAGTAGACAGACACCTGGTAGAGCAGTGCTTCTGTAAAATCAGCATACACAGAGAGACCCAGGAATTTCGATGGAATGCAGGGCTAGGGTGGGGCCACTACTGTGGTCTGAATATTCCTGTGCCCCTAAAATTCACATATGGAAACTCTAACCCCCAATGTGCTACTTTGGTGCAGCTGTGGGGTGGCCTCTGCCGGGACCTCTCCCTCCCTCCAGGCACTGAATGCTTACCACACACACAACCCCATGCAGCTCCCAAGCTGAAAGCAACGTGATGCTCCAGCCTCAGGGGTAAGCACGGTGCTCAGACTCTGTCATGGCAACTAATGAGCATGTTTACCAGGAGGAACTTATCTACACTTTTTAAGACATCTGGTTGTGGTTAACACACACACACACACAAAACATGCATGCTTATGTGTGTATCCACCCACCAGGATGTTACACCTACAAGAAATGTCCACATACACACCCCCAAATGTGTGATTTGAATTACTATAATCCGGTCTTAAATTACTTCATCACAAAAAAGCAGTGGTGCTCTACTTTGGCCATCTCATGCGAAGAGTTGACTCATTGGAAAAGACTCTGATGCTGGTAGGGATTGGGGGCAGGAGGAGAAGGGGGCGACAGAGGATGAGATGGCTGGATGGCATCACGGACTCGATGGATGTGAATCTGAGTGAACTCCGGGAGTTGGTGATGGACAGGGAGGCCTGGTGTGCTGCGATTCACAGGGTCGCAAAGAGTTGGACACGACAGAGCGACTGAACTGAACTGAACTGAACTGAACCGTTGTTGTTGCTGTTTAGTCGTTCAGTCATGTCCGAATCTTTGCGACCAGATGGACTGCAGCACGCCAGGTTTCCCTGTCCTTCACCATCTCCCAGAGTTTGCTCAAACTCATTTTCACTGAGTAAGTGATGCCATCCAACCATCTCATCCTCTGTTGCCCCCATCTCCTCTTGCCTTCAGTCTTTTCCAGCATCACGGTCTTTTCCAATGAGTCTGCTCTTCGCATAAGATGGCCAAAGTATTGGAGCTTCAGCTTCAGCATCAGTCCTTCCAATGAATATTCAGGGATGACTTCCTTTAAGATTGACTGGTTTGATCTCTTTGCTGTCCAAGGGACTCGCAAGAGTCTTCTCCAGCATCACAGTTCAAAAGCATTAATTCTTCATTGCTCAGCCTTCTTTACAGTCCAACCCTCACATCCGTACATGACTACTGGAAAAATCATAGCTTTGACTAGATGGAACTTCGTCAGCAAAGTGATGTCTCTGCTTCTCAGCCTTTTGGATAAGATCAAGTGGTAACCATGTGATATGATAAAGAAAGTAGCTAACACTATTGTACTGGGGAAAATACCAAAATTAAGTGAAATATGCCATCTTTTGTTTTGAGAAGAAAACTGCACTTTAATGCTTTATTTCTGGGGCAAATAATGACCAGGTTAGCTTCATCAAATACATCTTTAGTCAATCCATGGGGAACGTGACCATGGGGAGAGCACACCAAGGTAACTGCGCTGTGGAGTTCCCTGGCCCTGATACAATTAAGCCAGTGGCACAGCCTCACCCTCTTGGATTCAACTCTCACTTTCTGGGTTACCTGAGCAGCCCAGCAGCCTTCTTCACTTCGCCCAGCATTGCTCTACAGAGGGCCTCCTTAGGGGATGTGGGGGTTCCTGGGTCCTACAAGGGACAGCTTTGCTCCAGATCCCCGGTGAGGAACCCAGTGACCCAAGTGGGTTGGCAGATGGGAACTGGGCTAGAGGTGGGTGCCTGGTATTTCACGACTCCAATCATGTGGATCAGATCACGGCTGGCCACCTCCAGCAGGCAGGCACTGCACACAACCCTCCTGTTATCAGCAAAGGATACACGCAACTGTATATAAAATAGATAACCAACAAGGACCTACTGAATGGCACAGGGAATTCTACTCAATATCTTATAATAACCTTATAATAATAATAATATAATAATCTTATAATAAGGGAAAAGAATGTTAAAAAAGAATATATGTATATTTGTATATATACATGAAGAAGTGAAGTTGCTCAGTTGTGTCCAACTCTTTGTGACCCCATGGACTGTAGCCAACCAGGCTCTTCTGTCCATGGAATTTTCCAGGCAAGAATACTGGAGTGGGTTGCCATTTCCTTCTCCAGGGGCTCTTCCCCACCCAGGGATCGAACCCAGGCCTATATGTATATATCCATATGTATGTATAAGTGAGTCACTTTGTTGTACACCTGAAACTAACACAACATTGTAAATCAACTACATCTCAATAGAAAATTTTAAAATATGAAAGATTGTGTGTGAACTTTTGTCTACCTGGATTAATCAGCATGGGGAAGATTTAGAAGATGGGGAGATTTGATCTTGAAGATATGAGTATGCAGCCTTGAAATTTTCTTTTCTAAGATATGATGCTACTAAAAGTGTAAGAAAACAAAGAGAAGAAAAATTCCCAAGAAGACCCATAATTAAAAACTATCCCTTTTGAAAAACAAAACAAACTGTTTGAGAATGGTATTTCTTGAGTGCTTCACTTTCCTCATAAGGGCACTTGGTTTTCTGGGAAAAAGAAGGAAATCGGAGGACTCCAGGTACAGAAAGGTGTGTTTATTAAAGCGAACAGACTGTGCAAACTTTAGTAATAGTCATGAGAGCGTATCATTAAAATAAAGATATCTCTTTTGAACCTCCCCTTCCCTTCCCCTCCCCATTCCACCCCTCTAGGTTGATATAGAGCCCCCGTTTGAGTTTCCTGAGCCATATAGCAAATTCCCGTTGGCTCTCTATGTTACATATGCTAATGCAAGTTTCCAGGGGAGGGAGGTTCAAAAGGGAAGGGATATATGTATACCTATGGCTGATTCATGTTGAGGTTTGACAGAAAATGAGAAAATTCTGTAAAGCAATTATCCTTCAATAAAAAAAATTAAACGGAAAATAAAGACATCTCCAGAAAAATTGTATCAATAAATATGCCATTTTACCTGAAGAGCTTGTATAATAAATACATGTTTTGCATAGATTTCCAATAGCTCATTGTGAACACACTTAAGCTCATGTGGAGAAAGCTATGCTAAGAATAATAAAAATAACTACCAACAAAGCTAGAGGGAGGGCATTCCCTGAGCAACATGTTCTTTCCATCACAGATGAGGGCTTCTGCTCTGAAACAAACCAGCAACACAGAGAAACAGAATGCTCTCCTCGGCCGGGTTGAGGCTGCAGCAACAGCAGTGACTGCACACCTGTCCAGGCCCTCCGGAGACCCGCCCCCTGCTCAACCGGAGAAATTCTGGAAGATGTCGGCTGCCTCCACCCAGTTCTGGAAGCAGGCCAGCCCCCGCTCCCGGATCTGCTTCCGCCCTTTGTCGGTGATGACCTCCCCGCTGGGCTTCAGGATCACAAGCCTGGGGATGGCCGTGATGTGGTACCTGGTCCTCAGCTCGCTGTGGGAGAGAAGAGGACGGCAGAGAGTCAGCGTGGGACAGGCCAGGCCGCTGCACGTCTGCAGGGACCAGCGCCTCCCCAGAGCCAGCTGAGCCCGCAAAGCCTTAGCACCCAGCCTGCCCGGCGAGCCCTCCCACTGGGCTGAGGATTCCTGTGGGCTCTTCTTGCTGCTGGCTGGTTCTCAGCCAACGCTGCCCCAGAGGAGCATCCCGTGATGGGACCGTTCTGCATCTGTGCTGCCCAGCGTCATAGCCATGGTCCCCTGTGATGACTGAGCACTTGAAATCTGGCTGGTGAGCTTGAGGAACTGAATTTTTGGTTTTAGTTCATTTGTTTGTTTATGTTTTTGGCTGTGCCAGGCGGCTTGCAGGATCTTAGTTCCCCAACCAGGGACTGAACCCATCCATGGAAGTAAGACAGAGAAAGCAATGGCACCCCACTCCAGTACTCTTGCCTGGAAAATCCCATGGACAGAGGAGCCTGGTGGGCTGCAGTCCATGGGGTCGCTAGGAGTCGGACACAACTGAGCGACTTCACTTTCACTTTTCACTTTCATGCATTGGAGAAGGAAATGGCAACCCACTCCAGTGTTCTTGCCTGGAGAATCCCAGGGTGGGGGGAGCCAGGTGGGCCGCCGTCTATGGGGTCACACAGAGTCGGACACGACTGAAGCGACTTAGCAGCAGCATGGAAGTAAGAGCACCAAGTCATAACCACTAGAAAGTGAAAAGAAAGTGAAGTCGCTCTGTCGTGTCCAACTCTTTGAGACCCAATGGACTGTAGCCTACCAGGCTCCTCTGTCCATGGGATTTTCCAGGCAAGAATACTGTAGTGGGTTGCCATGTCCTTCTTCAGGGGATCGTCCCGACTCAGGGATCGAACCCAGGTCTCCCTCATTGCGGGCAGACGCTTTACCCTCTAAGACACCAGGGAAGTCGACTACTAGACCACCAGGGAATCCCCTATTTCAGTCTATTTTAAATTTAAGTAGTCACATGTGGCTAGTGGCTGCCGAATGACACAGTGCAATTTTAAACCCACAAGTAACCCAATAAATTTGGATCCTTCCTACATCTCAAGAGGTTTAAATACATCAGGTACCTATAATGGTAAAAGTTAAAATTCCGTTAAGTTTTAGACAAATGCAAAGGCTTACTAGACTTTCTACCCTATAAATTCAAGGACATGCTGATTAACATTTTACCTTCACATGTAATAACCCCTCATGTGACCATTTTACAAAATTATTTGTATTCATTTAGGGAAAGAAGCGTCTGCCTTCTCAGTTTTGCAAATCTCCCCATAACCTTCACAGGGATTATTGCCCTCAGGACAGGACAGCTGGGTGCAAATCCCGTCCTGTTACCAGCTTGCCAGGGCCTCAGGTTAGCAGTAATCTGATTTCCTTTATCTGTCGCCCTCAGGGTTGTGAACCTGAGCAGAAGAAGAAATGCATTTGAGACCCTCCTGTTATCAAACCTCCCCTGTGACACCTCCATCAGGTCCTTCCTGCTGCTTTCTGGTATCCTGCTCCAAGACAAATCTTAATTCAAACTAGAAAAAAAAAAACAAAACAGTATCTACACCCAACAGAGAAAATATGCCTTGCTTTCACATATCTATGAAATGATGACAAAACCAGCCATGTTGTTGGTCATAAAGGGATCTTAATAAGTTTCAAGTAATCAGTGCAGATTGCTTAATCAGACCATAACATAATGGAATTGGAAAGCAACAAGCAATAATTTTTGGAATGAGTTAAAAACTAAATAACCATATGTTATCTATGAAATTGTAAAGCAGAATTACAAAATAATTAGAACAGGGCAATATGAATATACTATGGGTCCCAAGCTATAGGTACAATTAGACACAGAGAGTTATCTTACATATTCTTGTCCAAAACTAAAAGGCCTCTATGTAGATGAGTTCTGCGTTTAATTCAAGAAACTAGAAAAACAATGATGAAGCAATTATAGAGAAAGTAGAAAGAAGGCAAAAGAAGACAGAGGACAGAAATCACTGGACTAGGAAATGAATCCACATGGGGTGAGCAACAAAACAAAACCTGGTTCCTAGACTAAGAAACAGAGAAAAGCTCTATCGAGATTGAGAAGGAAAAAGGGACAACATAGGGACATCAGGAGTCAGGTAGGCCTTCGAGGAGTGAGGAGGAGGTCTGAAGACATTTCATTGCCCCAGCTTCTCTTCAAAGAATCACCCAGTGTGGACCCTACATCCCCACCCTGGCAGTCTCTGCCTGGTGACAGGTGTTACCCTGGAACCATGAAGTCATCTCTGTCTCCTCTGGGAGCTGTGTCCAGAGAGAGTAGACCAAGCCTCAGAAAGGAAAAAGCCTTGTTGCTGGGCAGAATGAAGTGATAACTCAGCATTTTAACCATTTCAGGGAAATGTGAGAGTCCATTCCCTCCTCACGCTGCATGCAGTTGCAGCACTGGCCCCCTCCCTTCATCTAAAGCAGCGCATCCTTATCCCTGGCACAACTGCTTCTGGGTTGTCATGGCAACTTCTGGCTCCAGTCTCTTTCCATCTCAGCCACTGATAGCCAGGCTGTTACCGAGCAAATCTCTCTACTTGCTTCAAGTATCCAGCAAATAAGTGCCCTGCAGGTGCCAAGCCCTGAACAATGTCTAGTTCAACCTCTGGGACTACAGAGACCACCGCCCCCACCAGACACACACTCCGACAACAGGAGTGTTGCTGGCTCAAGCTATGGAGGGCATAGGCCTCAGGGGCCAGACATGCGCCCGGTGCCCCCAGGGGCACACAGGAAGAGCTACTGGGAAGAGAAGTGGGAGGCTCCAGGGTTGGAGGATGCCGCATGTGTAAGACCTTTGGAGGTGGGAAAGTGTGTGGAGTATTCTGGCATATGAGTTGTCAAGTCTGACCAGAACACAGATGAGACAACAAGAAATAAAATGAGTGAGGGTCAAATACTGGAGGGGGATGTGTGAGACATGGACTGAGTGGGTCTCGCATGCCTGGCAGCATGCAGCAGAAATTCCTGCTGGCAAAGTCAGGGATTTTTCTTTATTCCTTACTTGGCTCTTTGGCTCATAAAAAAAAGGGAGGGAAGGCAGGACAGAATCTGTCTTCAATGCTGCTCTCGCCCAGCTGCACACACAGGCATCAAGGCAGGACCTGAGAGCCTACCCTGGGCCCCCACTGCCCCTGGCTATAGGCACGTCACTAGATATTTGCCTCTCTAGGCGGAGGGGGTTGGCACTCGGCGTTGGGTCTTGTGTGCACTCTTCACTGGACAGCCAAGATCTGAGTGAGCTTGAGGTGAGCGGTTCTAGAAAGTTTCTTCTTGCAGTTGCACCTGCAGCATCACCGCCTCCAGCTATGCCCAGGGTAAGCTTAGCCGGGGGGAGTGCCTCTGTGGTGATCTACCACCTCCTGAGCCTAAGGCGAACCTTCCCAAGTGGTGCTAGTGGTAAAGAACTGATCTGCAAATGTAGGAGACGTAAAAGATGTGGTTTCAATCCCTGGATTGGGAGGATCCCCTGGAGAAGGGAATGGCTACCCACTCCAGTATTCTTGCCTGGGAGAATCCCCTGGACAGAGGAGTCTGGCAGGCTATAGGGTGGCAAAGAGTCACACACGAACTGAAGCGACTTAGTATGCATGGACGCATGAGCCTCAGGCAGGTCATCAGAAAACCAGAGGACAGCAGATGACGCGTGTGGACCACTGAAAAAAGACAGCCTGGGCCCCTCACCTTCTCACAGCACCAAGAAGAATGCCATGCTCTGCACAAATTGAGAACTTCTCAAAAGGCCTCCTGGAGGCTTCCTACATTCTTTAGTTCTCCTTGGTGGCTGTTGCTGCTGCTGCTGCATCGCTTCAGTCATGTCCGACTCTGTGTGACCCCAGAGACGGCAGCCCACCAGGCTCCTCTGTCCCTGGGACTCTCCAGGCAAGAACACTGGAGTGGGTTGCCATTTCCTTCTCCAATGCATGAAAATGAAAAGTGAAAGTGAAGTCGCTCAGTCGTGTCCGACTCCTAGCGACCCCATGAACTGCAGCCTGCCAGCCTCCTCCATCCACGGGATTTTCCAGGCAAGAGTACTGGAGTGGGTTGCCATTGCCTTCTCCTGGTGGCTGTTACTTGCATTTTTGCTCACAATCTGATTTCAAAATGCAGGCTGGGATAAGCAAAATTTAGGGCTTAGCTCCAAGAATTTCCCACAGAATACCACATTTCTTAATTTATAAATTGCAATGACAGGATTAACAAAGTTTAATCTGGGAAAGGTAGGCCCCAGGAACTAACTTCTCCCCAAACTGCTGCCTCCCACCCTCCCC
>SJYT01016315.1:0-31702 GCA_006410635.1 Cephalophus harveyi | reverse complement strand
AGGCTGTGCTGAGGCTCAGTGTCCCCTGGGAGAGGAAGCTGGAGCAGAAAGGACTGGCTCCAGAGCCAGGGGCACCCATCTCTGCACTTCAATAGCACATCTGTGAAATGGGCAACACGGAAAGTGCTGCTGCACAACCAGCTGGCATAGCTCTGAATTCGTGCATCTGTGCAGTTCTCATCCATCACGTGCCCTGCCATTATACTCAGCAACTGAATACCTTGCCTACAGTCACCCACAAATAGATCCCACAACTGGACTCTGCTGAGGGCCTGAGCTCTTCGCTTGATTACTAACACTATCACTTTAAAAAATAAGTGTATTCTTTCAAAAGTGGTGTGTAACTTGAACGCTAAGCAAATCAAAACTCCTTTTACAACCACCACTAGATGTGAAGCTATAGGAAGTTTCAACCAAGTAAATCATGGTCATTTGGATGTATCATGGATGACTTTTCCTAGTCGCCTTGAGTGAGGCCTTGGGAAGCAGGTAACCTCCCTTGAAGGGCCTGGGCCTCACCTCTTGCTTGGCATCAGCAAAAGCATGTGCTGGGGAAAAATTACTCCTCCAGGGAACTTTCCAAAGTTAGCTTTCATTTTTAAGTGTCCAGAAGGAAAACCGTTTCAGAATAATTAATTTGGGGGAACGCCACAATTGAATACTAATTCCCAGAAAAATGTACCACGTGGTGTTATAAAAAAAAAAAAATCCAGAAATTCACCTCCATATCTGTTAAGGGGATGGTGGGGTAATGCACTTGGTGAAGAACAATTAACCTCAGTCTGGACTCTTACACCACAGGTGACCCCAACATGCCAAACAATCGGTGCCTGTGCCCCACTTCCCTCTTCCAATCCTCCACAAAGTCCTCCCATGTCCTCTCTCTTCCCTAACACACTACCCCCACCTTCTCCCTCCTCCCCGCCATAGATCCCATCTCCACAGCCAACAGAACACCAGGGTTGGGACTTCCCTAGTGGTACAGTGGTTAAGATTCTGAGCTTCTAGTGCAGGGGCTGTGGGCTCAATCCATGGTTGGGAAACAGATTCCACATGGTACACAGAATGGCAAAAAAAATTTAAATTTAAATTAAAAAAAAAAAATAGAGCGCTAGGGTCAACTTCTAGTTTGTTCACAAATTCCAAAATCCATGTCACATATATTTCTAAAAGCAAGGGTGGGGCAAGATCCCTTCAGAGAGCATGGATTTTTGTCACCTCTAACATCTGTCTCAAGAGTCCAGGAAGCTGCTGCTGCTTACAGGCATAGGAGCAGGAGACACCTTTATGAAATTTCGGTCACTGCCAATAAAACTGAAATTGCAACCTGGCTTGCAGTAGGTTCCTCCAGGACTTGAGTCCTGACCCTTCTCCCCAGCACCTGGTACCCAGGCCCAGGCTACTGGGACAGGGTAGTCCACCCATAGTCTCCAGTTCTGACCCGAGCATCCATTCTGGATCTCCCTCTCCTACTCTCCAGATAAGGGTCGGTGTCTGCCCTGTGCAGTGCCAGTGTGCTCAATGCTGTGTCCTAATCTTTGAGGACCTTACAGCCTGTAGCCCGCCGGACTCCTCTGTCCATGGGATTCTCCAGGCAAGAATACTGGAGTGAGTGGCCATTTCCTCCTCCGGGGGATCTTCCCAAGCCAGAGATGGAACCTGCGGCGATTGTGTCTCCTGCATTGGCAGGCAGATTCTTTACAGCTGAGGCACCTGGAAAGCCGTCCCTGCACAGTAGGGTGCAGCACCTCAGGGCTGTGATTTTTCGAGTGGGCTCCCTGCCACAGAAAAATCACCACCAGAACTTACACATTCAGATTCCCAGAGCCTCAGATCCACTCAGCCAAAGGCGAGGCTGGACCAAGGTCTGCGCCCACCGAGTTCCCCGTCAGCCAATGCTAGAGCCTTCCTGGGAAGCCAAAGCAAAAAGGCTCAAACACGACAGGGTGGGGATGGAGGTTATCAAAGAGGCCCTGAGAGTTGGGAGAAGCCCGGGGATGAGGGATTGGGATGGGGGTCGGTGTGGGAGCTCCCAGCATCTCCCACACACATGGTCTCCACTCACTGCCGGTAGGGGTCGTGGAAGGGCAGCGCCAGCCAGGCACCGTGCAGTTCCCGCATGAATTCCAGCATTTCCTGCGCGCTGCCGTCGGCGGACACGAAGACCACCTCGAAGGGCGCGGGCGGCCGCGCCTCGTCCACGAGCTCCTCGTAGAAGTCGCAGAGCAGCGGCGTGAAGTCGCGGCTGGGCGCGCACCGGCCCGCGGCGAAGTATAGCGCCACCACCTTGTTCTGCAGCGCCGCCTCGGCCTCCACCCACGCGCCGTCGCAGGTCACCAGGCGCCGCCCGCCCAGCACGTCCACCATGGCCGGGCGCGGGGACACCTGCGGGGGGGACACCTGCGGGGAGAGGCGGGGCGGTGAGCGCGGGGCACGGATACTAGCGGAGGAGCGGACCTGGTGAATGAACTCAGGTGGCTGATCCCTGCGCGGGAACGGTCACCTGCGGGCGGGCAGCGATGTCTGGCTCCCTTCGCACCGCCGGGCGCCCGGACCTCGGCACCAGCCTGAGCCTCGGCCTCTGGCGGGAGCAGGGACGTCTGAGCTGGGATGAGGGGGAACACTCACAAACACCCGCGACCCCAGGTGTAGCGTCCGTAGCACCAACAACCGCAGCACCGGCCTCCAGGGACCCGGGCCGCTCTGCAGATGTGTTCTGCCTCTGCCCCGCCCCTCCTGCCTCTGCCCCGCCCCTCCTGCCTCTGCCCCGCCCCCTCCTGCCTCGGCGCCCCGCCCCACGCCTTCCGCCGCGACCCTCTGCACGGCCCACCTACGCAGCTCTCTGTCCTGCGCTGCTCGCCGCCTCCGCGCTCCCGGACGACGCACTCTTCCCCGCCACCTTCTCATGCCCTCCCCCTCCGCGCCCTCCCCTGGGCCCCGCCCGCCGCGCCCTCGCCCTAAGTCCCCGGGGCGCTCGCCCCACTCGGCGCTCAGTCCCTCCTACCTGCCCCAGGGGTCCCCCCAGCGAGGAAAGGTAAGAGCGGTTCGATCTGTAGTGGGCAAGGATCCGGCGCTGGGGAGTCCTGGGCCCTGTTCTTTCTCGAGGTTTGCTCCAAAGTACTACGCCCTGGCAGAGAGGGTCCCTGCAAGAAATTAGGGGCGGTTCTTAAGGAAGGTTTTATTCGGAGAACCAGAGTATTACTGTGCCCGGCACTGGGATTCAGTAGCGAGCAAAACAGTTTCAACTTCCTGCCCGGGATGGGTGAGGCATTCGCGCGGGGCTCATTTTAAAAGATTTAGCGCCAAAAAAAAAAAGTTCAATGGTCAATTTAAACAGCATTCTGATGTTAATGCAAAAAAAGTTTGTGATGAGCAAAACATCAAACATGTAAGGACAGGATCCCACCACCCTGCCGTTGGACGCCGACCGAGCTCCTCTCGCCCTGAGTCCCGACTCGCGCCCTGCCTCGCGGTGCTTATGTTCCCGCGGGGACAAGAGGAAAAAAAAACAAGGTGAATGAGGAAAACACAGAGCCCTTGCGATGGTGCGAGAAGGAAAAGGAAGCGCGGATGGTGAAGGCGGGGTCGCCCGCAGATGAACTTCCTCCAGCCACCCGCTGTCCCCTCGGCTTCCCAGGGAAATGGGACGAAAACGCGCGGACAGTTTTCATCACTAGCCCCACCTCCACGGTTGGTTGTGTACGTGCGCTTGGCAGAGCCAGGGCGAAGGGAAATTCTGTCCGAGGGTTGATGCTGTTCCATGAAGCGTGCTGCCAAAGCCCCGATTCACTGTCCTCTTGGAAAAAGGGGGGATTTGTAGGCGAAACGGAAGGGAGGAAAAGATTGAGAGGAACTACAAGCACTATAAATCTTGCATGTACAGGTCCCTGACATTTCTTAAAACTCAGAACTAAGATGAATGTAGCGAAACTAAATATCGTGAAGACTGTATTTTTCATCTGTTTGGCTTTTCTTCGTTTATCACCATAGTGAGGAAAGTAGGGAACATTACTTTCAGTGATGATGCCACCTGCCCACCGACAAATTCCCGATTTTTGGTATAAGAATTATGTGCCCTCCGAGTGCTGGGGAAGGGGTAGATATTCCTTCCTGGGAGCATAGCCCACTCAGTTACCATGGTGAAAGGGGCACAGCCCTCCAGGGAAGAGAAATCCTGGGGAGAGGAGCAAGCTAGCACCTCTCCGCACCTAGCGACCCTCCTCCTGTGACTGCTGTGAGTGAGTGAGTGAGTGAGTGTGTGTGTGTGTGTGTGTGTGTAAGCAAGCCGGGTACCCCGCCCTCAAGAAGCCCTGCAAGAGGAACATAGACACAGCTCAGCTCTCCTCCAGCTCTCGATCTACTGGGTGTTCTCAACCAGTCTGTGAAGGGACTTTCCCAGGGCCCTTCCTGAGCCGTGATTCTGTGTCATTTGCTTCTGACCCATCGCACTGGCTGATCCTTAAGGTGGGAGAGGGCTGCAGATGCTGTGAGAGGAAGCCTAGGACCCTGTGCTTGCCTCTTCTGGAACCAAGTCTCCCCCTTTTCCTCCACTGAGCACAAGAACAGCCATAAATGGAGTCCTGGAAACAGGATAGGGTGACTAACCCCAGCTGACATGCAGCATCCGTTCATACGTGACTTCCTTCCAGGGCATCAAAGGGTGGCTGGATTGCTGGCCTCTGCTAACCAGCTTTATGTGTCCTGGATAATCTCGGCGGAACTGAGCAACATTCTTACTCCTGATGCTTGAGAGCAGCTCCATGAGGGCCTCCTCACACCTGCCTCCCTCCCCGTCCCCTCTCCCAGACCCCTGCCATTACTCTAAAAATAGTTTACTGTTCACATACTCTACCTTATTACCCATTTCCCACCTGAATTTAAGGGCAACATTTTCTGCATTGTCTCCTGTCCAATAACTTCAGTTTTTTTAAAGGCTTTCCTCGATCAAACTTTAGACAGGCTCCTCTGAACCCGCTTCTCCACTAGGCCTTGTCCTCATGATAAGTCTAGAGTAAGATAGTCAAATAGCTAGTTTAAAAATCCCACTAGGAAATTATAAATAGACGGGGAACTTTGGGGGGCTTTGAGAGACCATTGTAAGTTAATGATCATCAAGAAAGCAATCAGAAAATTGTGAAACAAAGCAGGCTTGCTTAATAACAAAACTGTATGTCAAGTCAGTGACACCTGCATCCTGCTGGTTGAGGCCAGTAAGTTAATGACCCCTAGAATATGTTCCTCTGTGTATGAACTAAAAACAAAAATAGGGCTTCCCTGTGGTCCAATGGTTAAGAATCTGCCTGCCAATGCAGAGGACACAGGTTTGATCCCAGGGTTGGGAAGATCCCACATGCCTCAAGGCAGCTATGCCTGTCTACCACAACTACTGAGCCCATGCTCTAACACCCAAGAGCCACAACTACTGAGCCCATGCACCACAACTATAGAAATTCAAGTGCCCTAGCCTTCCGCAAAGGCAATGGCACCCCACTCCAGTACTCTTGCCTGGAAAATCCCATGGACGGAGGAGCCTGGTGGGCTGCAGACCATGGGGTTGCTAAGAGTCGGACATGACCGAGCGACTTCCCTTTCACTTTTCCCTTTCATGCATTGGAGAAGGAAATAGCAACCCACTCCAGTGTTCTTGCCTGGAGAATTCCAGGGACGGGGGAGCCTGGTGGGCTGCCGTCTATGGGGTCACACAGAGTCGGACACGACTGAAGTGACTTAGCAGCAGCAGCAGCAGCCTTCCGCAACAAGAGAGAGTAAGCCCTGCTCCCCTCAACTAGAGAAAGCCCTCTTGCAGCAATAGAGACTTAGAACAGCCAATAATTAAATAAATAAAAATTATATATATATATATGGGAAAGGTGACATTCCAAAGTAAAAGACCCTCATTACACAGAAGCCTGAGATGATTAACCATATTTTAGCATATGTTACCACCTTTCTGCTGATTTGAATAGCACCTTGACAATCCCAGTCTGACTACGTAGCGATCAAAGAGCTGTACCACCCAGGGTGGAGGAGAAGCTGATGATGGAAGCTTGATGTCTATTCAAGAATGAGGAAGAGGGGACTTTCCTGGTGGTCCAGTGATTAAGAATCTGCCTTGCAATCCTGGGGGCACAGGTTCAATCTTTGGTTGGGGAACTGAAATGCCACATGCCACAGGGCAACTAACCCCATGCACCACAACTGGAGAGAGCCCACGTGCCCCAACAAAAGACCTTGCATGATGCAGCAAAGATCCCAAATACAATCAAGGCCTGTGGCAGCCAAATAAATAGATGAATACTTTTCAAAAAGAATGAGAGGGCTTTCCTTGTGGCTCAGTCGTAAAGAATCCACCTGCCAGTGCAGGAGACATGGGTTCAATCCCTGGTCTAGGAAGATCCCACCTGGAGCAGCTAAACCCTGCATCACAACTTCCAAGCCACTGTTCTAGAGCCTGGGAGCCATCCTGGTGAGCCCATGTGCCACAAATACCGTGTGATTAAGAATCTGCCTTGCAATCCTGGGGGCACAGGTTCAATCTTTGGTTGGGGAACTGAAATGCCACATGCCACAGGGCAACTAACCCCATGCACCACAACTGGAGAGAGCCCACGTGCCCCAACAAAAGACCTTGCATGATGCAGCAAAGATCCCAAATACTGCAATCAAGGCCTGTGGCAGCCAAATAAATAGATGAATACTTTTCAAAAAGAATGAGAGGGCTTTCCTTGTGACTCAGTCGTAAAGAATCCACCTGCCAGTGCAGGAGACATGGGTTCAATCCCTGGTCTAGGAAGATCCCACCTGGAGCAACTAAACCCTGCATCACAACTTCCAAGCCAGTGTTCTAGAGCCTGGGAGCCATCCTGGTGAGCCCATGTGCCACAAATACCGAAGCCCACACACCCTGCAACCAGAGCCTGTGTCTGCAACAAGAGAAGCCACTGTAATGAGAAGACCATGCACCACCCCTGCTTGCCACAACTAGAGAAAAGCCCACACAGCAGCGAAGACCCACCATACTCAAAAATTAATTAACTGACTGATTTTTAAAAAGAATGAAGAAGAGATGGTCTCCCCCATCCCACTTTTCCTTTGATTGTAAAAATGTAGCCTAAATTCTCAGAGCAGAGCCCTTTGACCTGCCTGTGTGTGTCCTTCACAAGCATCTTATACAAATAAACCACTTCTTTTTAAAAAGTTTTATTATATTTTTAATTGAAGGATAATTGCTTTACAGAATTTTGTTGTTTTCTGTCAAACCTCAACATAAATCAGCCATAGGTATACATCAGTTCAGTTCAGTTCAGTTGCTCAGTCGTGTCCGACTCTTTGCGACCCCATGAATCGCAGCACACCAGGCCTCCCTGTCCATCACCAACTCCCGGAGTTCACTCAGACTCACGTCCATCGAGTCAGTGATGCCATCCAGCCATCTCATCCTCGGTCGTCCCCTTCTCCTCCTGCCCCCAATCCCTCCCAGCATCAGAGTCTTTTTCAATGAGTCAACTCTTCGCATGAGGTGGCCAAAGTACTGGAGTTTCAGCTTTAGCATCATTCCTTCCAAAGAAATTCCAGGGCTGATCTCCTTGCAGTCCAAGGGACTCTCAAGAGTCTTCTCCAACACCACAGTTCAAAAGCATATATCCCCTCAAATAAATCACTTTTTATCTATCACTTTGCCTCTCCCTGAATTCTTTCCACACTGAAACATAAAGAACATGAGAGCCACTGAGCTCTGAGATGTGTTCTGTGGTTTCATTCAGGGCCCATCATCAGCCTGTGTCAGCCAGTCCTCGCCAAGAATCCTGCTGTCATCCCTCACCCCTGAACTGACCACTCTGGCCTGCATTCAGCAAGAATCCTAGGTAGATTTAGCAACAGTAGCTCACCCTTGATGTCTCCTCTCGATAGTTTTCCATTTGATAACTCTTAGTGACGGACAGGAAGGCCTGGTGTGCTGCAGTTCGTGGAGCTGCAAAGAGTCGGACACGACAGAGCAACTGAACTGACTGACTGACTGACGGACTCCCCTTTCTTAGCCATAAATCCCCGCTTGTCCCTGCCTTAGGAATTGAGCTCAACTCTTTCCCCTTATTGCAGTAGTATGAATAAAATATTATTTGCCTTTAACTAGGGTCTGGCTCTATTTCTTTTGAACAGTCATCAAAGACTGTGACACCTCAGTTTGCTTATAACCATAACATAGACTGACAGGCAGAATGTTTCCAGAGCTGGGTATGTGGGGTCTTCAAAGGCTCTCCAAGGAGAAACGCTCCAGTAAAATCATGGCTCTGCATTCTGTGTTCAGCATGCACACTCTCTCCACTTCTGAATGAGGCTATTTCTCACTAGAGAAATTCCTTTTCTAAGCAGGAATGTTTGAGAGGTTCCCATCAGGGCACTTCTGCTCTGTCCTGTCTTTTGTTGACACACTGAATTGCTTCTGCGTGACAAAAGAGGAACGTGTGAAGAACGTGGTACCCTCAGCTGCTTGACATAAAGTTGACTTTTTCTTTTCATTGCCAAAATGTACAAATGATGGTTCATTTCTGTGTACTACTACTTATGAATATATAAATAGAACTATGAGAACTTTTTTTTCTGCTCTGATCAGCATAGCAAACAAATTAGATATCCTAGTGTGCAAATATTACATTCTGAATTTCCTGGCTTTAAATATTCATGCTTACTTATTTTCCTGTATTTAAATATTTGTTCCTAAGGATTGGTATCATGAGGTTTTCGTGACTCATTTTTCAAAACAGTGGTTGGCCCATGGCAGGGAAAGGACGGTGAAGTGACAAACAGAAGCCGGGCTTTATCACTGATGAGCTGTGGGGCCAGGGGCAAGTCATCCTCAGTGGATACCAGCTTCTCAGAGATGATAATGTTTAGCAGTTCACACAGGCCTCGTGATGGACAAGGAAGTGCTCCTTGGTACCATTAGTTCTTCCCAGTGATGCTTTTAGATAATTCTAGAAGCAGTTGGATTGCTCCACCAGATGGCTTAGAACAGAAAAGTGCAGGTGCAGAAGATGGCAGTGTGTCTCACTTAGCTTGGGCTACCACAACCAAGGACATGCACTGGCAGATCAAACAACAGAAAGTTACTTTCTTACAGTTTTGGAGTTGGATGTCCAAGTTCAAGGTTCTGGTGAGAGCTCCCTTCCTGGCTTTCCAGCCATCTTTTCACTATGTCCACACATGGCAGAGAGAGAGAGGTGAGTGAGGAGAGAGGAGGAAGAGATACCTTCCTTCTCTTATAAAGCCATAGTCTATTGGATTAAGGCTCCTTAATCCAGTGACTTCTTGTGATATTGTTAATAACAAAAAAAAATCTTTATTTGGTCTTTGTCCCCCAATCCTGGTGCAGAGCTGCTAAAACCCTTGGGATTTCCTAAATAATGAGAGGAATAAAGGTATCTTTTTTATGTTAATGAGATGATTTTTGAAATGCTCCAGAGAACAGGGCCTGGTTACCAAAGGAATTAACCAGGTGCTTAGAAGGTTTGAGCTTTCAATCCCAACCATCCTGTCCCGTGGGGGAAGAAAAGGGGAATGGAGATTGGATCAATCGCCAACAGCCAAAAGTTTAATCATTCTCTCAGCAAGTTGGGAGTGTGACCAACTATATGATATTACTCTCAGTTCCCACTGTTGTTGCCACCAGGGTGAAAAATCAGATATTGGATGTTTCAGCTAATTGAATCATCAGGACAGAGTTGTAGTCACTGTTGCCAACAGTTGCATCAGCATCATACACATTGGATGTCAATCATTAAGTTTGTTAGGTTGTCCAATCCTGACAGATGTCATTTGAAGTGTGAGTGGCTACCAAAAGGTATTGAAAACCCTTGAGAGAATACAACAAACTATACAGGCTAATATGATGAGGATGAGGAGAAAAATAGCCAAGGATTGAAAAATTCCCCTGAGCAGAGATTCCCAGAAGCCAAGATTTGTTTTTAAGCCAAAATTTCACCAATAAAATAACTTAGGTTATAATCAAATACAGGTTTTACTTGTCTAAGTCAATCTATATTATTTTTATTTATTTATATAGATACAGCATGATGTATTAGCAAACACACATCATTACTATTTAGGAAAGGATGAACATGGGAATGTTTTCTTTCAAGAGGCGATGTTAGGTGAGCATCCACCTAAATTTGGCCTCTATATTATGTGGGCAAATAAGTATACAAACAGAAGAAAAACAAAGGTTAAGAGTTCAAGCAAATTATAAATTCAGTTTCCAAGCTTGGAGAACAGCTAGTTGAGAACGTTTCTAGATTTGCGTTTGAAGCATCTTTAGATGATGGAATGAGGCTGGCAGTTTCAATCCGATGGATTTTCCTGGTTTGCAGTTTGACAGTCTTTAATCATGTCCTCACGTGTACTGTACAGCAACGGAAATGGAGGTTGTCCACATATGATCTGTTGTAGTGAGTGCTCTGAGGTCTGTAAGTGGTGATGAAATAAAATTCATATTCTATAGCAAGATGAGGAAAAAAAAAAACCTATAAATTTTCTTTCCTCTTTTGGGCTTCTCCCTCCATTTCACTGTGTACTGTGCATTCACATTAATCAGACCTTGTTAGGAGATAACTTCCCTCCTTAACCTTTAAGGTACCACGATGACCCGTTATACATGGATGTGGTTGCATGAACTGTCAATACTTCATTCAACGTATAGCCCTTAATCTTAAGCTTTCCTAGTGACTCAGTGGTAAAAGATAATGCAGAAGGAGACCAGGGGTTTGATCCCTGAGTTGGGAAGATCCACTGGAGAAGGATATAGCAACCAACTCCAGTATTTTTGCATGGAAATATTCCATGGATAGAGGAGTCTGGAGGGCTACAGTCCATGGGGTTGCAAAGAGTTGGACACAATTTAGCAACTAAACAAGAACAATAGCCTCTGTCTCAAAAGCTTAAATAACTTCGCTCTGACCTCTAACAGGCAGAACAGTTCTTGGAGCTTTCTGGATGGCTATTCCCATGTTATCTCTCAATTTGACTCAAAATTTTTCTTAGATCACCTGATCAATTTTTCATGATATGTATGGTGTAGTCAGCAGAATATCAGAGCTATCCAACAGAGGACACCTGGAACCTACCTGAAACCAGCATAGGACCCATTGAACCCCACTACCTTTTTAGTACTGCTCAGGTGTTCTGATGAGTTCTCCTGATATTGCATCCCGTTGTTTGAGTGATGGTCCTGAAAATTTTATTCCAGCTGTTTTCCTTAAGACTTGAAGTTGTAATGGGCACCAGTGCATTTCCTAGGCAGGGACCTAAAGGCATCAGGGCAAGACATCCAGGGAAACATGGATGGCTGGGGTTTTGTTAAGTTTGTTTTAAACTAGTTGATATATGGTCTGAGTAAAAGTTCTGCTGATGAAATGAGAGACTGAATTATTCAGCTCCAAAGAGCAAGAGAGACTGACCTCTACCACCATCAAGTAAATACTGCTCACAGTGAGGTGAGGAGGTTCGAGGGCTGAGGCAGAGGCTGATAACCTAGCACTTGGAGCACCGATGGCAGTTTTAGACTGTCACAGGGAGAAACTGAGAAATATTAGAGTTGAATTGATCCAAGGGTAACCCCTTGAGGATTTAGACTCAGAAACAGCACACATTTGATCTACCACACTGTCCTCAGAAAGTTGTTCAGATCATATCTCATATCTGAATTAGCCTATCAAATTAATAATGGGAAATTGTACTTAGAAGCCAAACAGCTCCCATGCAGACAGTCACCTATGGGAACACCAGCTGGGTTTAAGTATGCTTACAAGTACTTGATTAGAAATTAAAGGAAATCAGACCCTGAAATGGCAAAATTTGGGTTCTTCTGGCTCTCCAGAAATTTTTCACATAAAATTCTTGTTTAGTTCTTGTTTAGTTGCTAAGTTGTGTCTGATTCTTTGCTACCCCATGGACTGTAGCCCTCCAGGCTCCTCTATACATGGAACATCTCCAGGCAAAAATACTGGGTTGCAGTCTTCTGGATCTCTGTCTGCAGGGTCTATTGGAAATAACAGCGGTAAGTTTTTCTCTTTGCTAAAATTAGCAGAGGAAAATATTTGTAGGCAAGAGCTAGCTCCTTGGATCCTCTGAATTCAAAAGTCTTCAAATTGTTAACATTTTAGAGAGCTCTTATTTCAAACCACTATATCGATTTTAATTGGTATACAGAAGCCCCCAAAGGCTTCAGAATTCCAAAATAGCCTAATAGAAAGATTTGCAGATGGTTAACTAAAGGTTAATGATAAAAGGGACAAAAACTTTAACTCCTACTCCTTTTAATACTCCTTTATTTGAGTACTTATCCTAATAATCCTCTCTCTCAATTGCCTTTCCACTCTAAAGACACTATTAAATGGTTGCTTTTAGAAATGGGACTGAAACCCTGTAACTCAGATTGCGACTTGAACCAACAAACCAGTTAGAGTACTTGTCATGTTGTCAGGGTCCTTTCATGAATCTCTTTGAAGATGAAGCATTTTCATCTGTAGTTGATTGTAAGCGCATTCAGAGAAGAATAGAGAATGAAAAATACCTGTCTGTGAGTGACAAAAGGCTTAAAAATAGCCATGGTTAAAACTGACCAAAATAATAATAATCATAATGCAATTGAGAAGCAAACGTTTATTTTGTGATGTTGGGCTTCCCTGGTAGCTCAGCTGGTAAAGAATCTGCCTGCAATGCAGGGGACCTGGGTTTGATCCCTGGGTTGGTAAGATTCCCGTGGAGAAGGGAACAGCTACCCACTCCAGTATTCTGACCTGGAGAATTCTATGGACTGTGTAGTCCATAACTGAGCGACTTTTACTTTCAATACTATAAAATAATAACTGAAATTATGACAGAGAACATTACAGCAGGACATATTGGATTTTTAGGAATTTCACATAATTTCTGAATTACTTATGTTAATATATAACCAGGTAAATAAAATCTAAGAAAGTTAAACAGTTTTTATTTTGATTATGTTTCCCATGTAACTTAACATGTCAAATAAGCCTAATAACCTAATAAATTAAGCCTAATAAATTATAGGGAGGGAGAGTAACTCTCTTGAGATCTTCCAGGGACCCGCTGGAAAAAATCTCAAAGTTACTTTGAGGTCAAAAAGACTTTCATAATTGATTTTGGGAACTGTGTCAAAAATGTCAAAATGTTTAAGACACTTGATCAAATAAGATCACCGTTCACTGTAAAACAACACTTCGATATTCATTCAACCAAAGTGACAATGAAAAGATTTCAAATGCAAATACAGAAAGTTATATACAGCTGACCCTTGAACAACGTGAAGGCAGGAGCACAACCCCCTGTGCAGTCAAAAATCCACATGTAGCTCTGCAGCTGGCCCTCCAGATCTGAGAGTCTGTATCCTTGGATCCAACCTACCTTGGAATTGTAGTATCATAATACCTAACTACTTTAAAAATATAAGTGAACCTCTGCAGTTCAAACCCATGTTGTTCAAAGGTCAGCTGTAGTTGTAAAAAACCCTAGCTCTTTTAATAGAGAAGACTCAGTTTTCTTAAGTAATCAGACTCAATAAAGACAACATGAAGCACAGGAAATTATTTTATAAACAACAGAATCTTTGTTTTCTAGGCAGACTACTTAAAAAGTAAAGAAAAACCTTTCACGATCAGCAAGAGCAGACTAAGAGTCTAACAAAACTTTGTCCTGTTAGCAAATGAAAGAACACTGTTTTAGTTTTACATAAGCACCCTATTTATAGATAGCATATTCAAAAGCAGAGGCATTACTTTGCCAACAAAGGTCTGTCTAGGGTTTTTCCAGTGGTCATGTATGGATGTGAGAGTTGGACTGTGAAGAAAGCTGAACGCCGAAGAATTGATGCTTTTGAACTGTGGTGTTGGAGAAGACTCTTGAGAGTCCCTTGGACTGCAAGGAGATCCAATCAGTCCATTTTAAAGGAGATCAGTCCTGGGTGTTCATTGAAAGGACTGATGCTAAAGCTGAAACTCCAATGCTTTGGCCACCTCATGTGACGAGTTGACTCATTGGAAAAGACTCTGATGCTGGGAGGGACTGGGGGCAGGAGGAGAAGGGGACAACAGAGGATGAGATAGCTGTATAGCATCACCGACTCGATGGACATGAGTTTGGGTGAACTTCGGGAGTTGGTGATGGACAGGGAGGCCTGGTGTGCTGCGATTCATAGGGTCGCAAAGAGTCAGACATGACTGAGCAACAGAACTGACTGAACTGAACTGACTGATCCTATTTATTAAAGCTCATTTTTTAAAAACCCTTGTATCTGTTAATTTTGGCCAGTTGTAACCTCACAACATAAAATTTATTTTCCATAAACCTGCAGTTTTCTATATCCATTTAGGTTTTCTTATTTTTTCTCTTCTTATTCTGGAACAACCAGTCATTTTATTTTAGACAGTATCCCTCTCTTTTAACAAAAACACATCCTATATTACTTGCATTCTCTTCATATAAAAATATATCCCATTTTCTTCCCATATGTATACAAAGTTGTTTTCCTTTGTTCTTATTGTTACCACTAGTTCTATTTTTACATATTGATGATAAATTTTAACCATTACAATCTTTACTTCCCAGTGAAAACTAAGAAACAGGCACTAGTGAACTATCACCTATTAACATCATGTAAATTAGCAAACGTATAAATACAATGACTCCTCTGTATCCTCTAGGGATTGACTCCAGACCCCAGTGGATACTAAACTTGGCAGATGCTCAAGTCCTCTACAAAAAATGATGTATATCATTGCTGTTGTTGTATAGTTGCTAAGTCGTGTCCAACTCCAAGACCCCATGCACTATAGCCCACCAGGCTGCTCCATCCATGTGATTTTTCCAGGCAAGAATACTGGAGTGGGTTGCCATTTCCCTCTCCAAAATGGTGTATATTTGCAAAATCTACACACATTCTCCTATACAGTTTAAATCGTCTCTAAACTACCTACGATACTTAATGCAGTATAAATGCTGTGTATATAGTTGTCAACATGTGGAATACTCTCTGAAATTTTTTTCTGAAGATTTTCGATCCACATTTAGTTGAATCCATGCTTGCAGAACCCAAGGATGCACAGGGCCAACTGTACATAATTATAAAAATCTATACTTTGTAGAGACATGTTTTTCATAGCATCCTTTTTTTAATGTGTCAAATGATATATTGATTACAGACCCAGATATCCACTGTCTCTCCATAAAAATCAAAAAACTAAAAGTAGACAAACTTCTGTTTAATGATCAAAATCTCAGTATACTACCTAATTTCAATATGACCTAAATATTCAAAATATATCCATTATATAGTTAAACTTAGTGTAAATTTTATCTTATTTAAACTATTCTTAACAATTATGCCTAGATTAGACATCAAACAGCTAACCATTATCTTATTTTTCTTGTTGACAATTTTGTAATGTAGAGATAGCATGACCTAATTTGAATAGTAAACCCAGGTAGGAAAAATTGTATGTTTGTGTTACAGTTAATGCTGACAAATTCTGAAGACATTCCTGTTTCATTAAACCAACACATTTAAACTAGATTTTATTTACCCAAGATTATCCCAGATCAACTTAAAAAATATTTGTGTTAGATTCTATATTTCTGTATTTTACAAAGTACTTTTTATAAGCACTTATTCTTCTTTTAGCCAATTAAATAGAACACTTTAAAAAAATAACTCATACATAATATAAATACTTAAATAGATACATATAAAAATATAGACCCACACAAACAGAGACCTTATAGCTTTCATTTAAAAATTTTAGCCATGTCTCAGTTACAATAATACAAAACCCAAAAGAATAGCTGGATACTAACTGTGTTTCTGGCTGCTGGACTAAGTTACCTACTCAGGTGACCAGTTTTCTGCTAAAGTTTTTTTTTCTTTTTTTTTGCATGCTGTAAGGATTCTTTTAGAAAAGATATTTTTGGAACCATTTTGTCTTTGTTTTTGCATACCAATCAAAGACTGCTTTCCACTGTCTCTGAAAGATGTGAGGTTCTTTTTTCAAGGGTGCCTCTTCAGGTCGACTTGTCTAAATTGAAGTTTCCCCAAAGTCGCCATTAACAGTTCCACATTATCCAAAAGTCCACCCATTTCCCAAAAAGGCACAAGGCACAAGTTCCTGGTCCATAATGGGGATACATGTGGGAAACAGGATTGTTTTTTCTTTTGGCCATACCACACAGCCTGTAGGATCTTGATTCTCCAACCAGGGATCAAATCCAAATGCCCTGTGTTGAAAGCACAGAGTCTTAACCACTGGACTGCCAGGGATGTCTCCAGAAACAGGTATTCTTGAGGACAGTGAAGAAAGAGTTTTATACCAGGTAGAACCCGTCTTTGCCTTTGAATTCCCTAAAACAATCTCTGAGGAGAGTAATCCTGTTGCTGTTAAGTCACTAAGTCATGTCTGACTCTTTTGCAACCCCATGGACTGTAGCACGCCAGGCCCCTCTGTCCATGGGATTCTCCAGGCAAGAATACTGGAGTAGGTTGCCATGCCCTCCTCCAGGGAGGGGATCTTCCCGACCCATGGATTGAATCCTCCTGCATTGCCAGGTGGATTCTTTACCACTGAGCCACCAGGGAAGCCCCAATAATCCTACTGCTGCCTAAAGCACAGGGAACGACAGATTTCTGCCCTTCAGATAAAAGAGGGACTTACCAAGAAGCTTCAACAAACAAAATACAGGTATGTAAAATAAAGTCAGAGAGTTCAAAATGGAGATCCCAGTAGAGCTGGGATCCAAGAGGAACGCTTGCCCTCTGAAGCCCGTAGTGGAATCCTTCTGGCCTCTTTCTGCCTTCCAGTAGTTTGCAGCAATCGTTGGTGTCCCTTGGCTTGAAGATTCATCTCTCCAGCCCTCCACCTTCACAGGGCCTTTTTGTGACACCAGTCACACTGGATCATGGGTCCAGTCTCCTGCAGTAGAGCATCATTTTAACTTGAATCACATCTGCAATGCCCCTATTTCCAAATAAGGTCACATTCTGAAGTTCTGGGCATCAGCACATCAACATATATTCCTTGGGGGACATGATTCAGCCCATTACATGAGTCTAGAGGAAGGACAGTTATTTCAAGGAGGAGGATTGGGAGACTTTGTAGAGAGAGGAGCCCAAGAAAGAGGTGGTGGGAGTTGAACTCAAGCAGACTGGGGAGAGGAAATGGCAAGCATCTCGATTTGGCTTGGGTGGACATTTGTCGGGAGGGTGGATGGAGGGGATGGTGGAAGGCTGATTGTGCCAACTCAGGCAGGGCCCTGGATGCCTGGTATGTGTGATCACGATGGCATTTAATCCATGATATGTGCTAGGCACTGAGTTATGTGCATTCCCTATTTCGTGTTATCTTATTCAGTCCTCCAAAAAGTCTCATAAGGTATCGCAGAAACAAAGCAATATATGTAGCTCCTCTTTTTAAAAAAAGAAACCACAAAATCAGAAATGTGGACTTTTGTTTTATTAAAATGAGAAATGGTCAAGCCCAGAAATACTTTCCTTTTTCAGGCACTGAGGCTTCCTCTCACTAACCCCATCCTCCATTTTTGCTGCTGCCACTCCCCCATCCCCAAGAAGTATGAAAACCGAAATGCTTCTTTCTGAGCCTCCTGCAGGCCTGACCAGTGTGAAGTAAGGCTTTTCCTGGAATCTTCCTCTCAGTGATGCAAAAGGAATAAGCAGAACCCCCTGTCTGGTGCTTACCTATTTCCAGAAGCCTGGATAGACGGCTTATGAGAAAAATAAACCACTAATTAATATTGTTGTATGTTATATATGGTGGGACTTCCCTGGTGGCTCAGACCAAAAAGAATCTGCCTGCAAGGCAAGAAACATGGGTCCAGTCCCTGGATTGGGGAGATCCCCTGGAAAAGGGAATGGCTACCCACTCCAGTATTCTTGCCTGGAGAATTCCAGACAGAGGAGTCTGGCAGGCTACAGTCCATGGGGTCACAAAGAGTCAGACACAACTGAGCAATTAACATGTTATATGTGAAAGTCATTAAGAGAGTAAATTCTAAGAGTTCTCATAACAATGAACATTTTTTATTTCTTTAATTTTGTATCTATGAGATGAAGCATGCTCACTAAACTTATTGTGATGATCATTTCATGATGTATGTAAGTCCAATCACTACACTGTACACCTTAAATTTATACAGTGCTATAACAGATCTCAACAAAACTGGAAGAAGAAATAAAAGTCAAAAAGAGAAAAAGTAAAATGAAAGAAAGAAAAAAGAAAAAACCTATCTCAGGAGTTTTCAAAGTATGTTCTGCAGAATACTATGTGACCCAAGAGCCTTTCAGATGGCTTACAGGGTAGAAACTTTTTTCATAATAACACTAAAATGGTATTCACATTCATTGTGTTGACATTTGCCCAAATGGTACAAAAGAAACAATGGGTAAAACTGCTGGCACAACCTCAGTCAAGCCAGCAGCACCAGACTGTATTGTAGATCATATTCCTCCCTCACACGCATTCACACACTTAAAAAAAAAAAAAGGCCATTTTCACTCATGATGATGCTATAAGAGTTATTAATTTATTAACTCTCAATCTCTGAGTACAAGTCTTTTGTATTCTGTATGACAAAATGGGAAGTTCACAAAAAGGACTTTTGTTGTATCCCAAAACACTAAGGTTTTCTTGAGGGAAAACACTTGTGCAATTGTTTGAATAGCAAGCCAAACTAGCCACTTTTTCATGGAACATCATTTCTTCCTGAAAGAACAATTGGCAGGCAAACTGAATATTTAGACTTGGGTATTTGGCAGATGTTTTCTCAGAAATGAATAAATGGAGACTGTCGATTTGAGAAAAACAACTGACATTTCTTGTTGCCTGTGATACCATTCAATCTTTCAAGCAAAAATTAAAATTTTGAAAAGCTTATACCAAGAACCATGAGCTCAAGAGCCTTTCAATCATTAAAATACTTGAGAGGTGGGTGGTGATGTTAACAACTGTGATTTGTTTCACGTTCTATAATAATGAGATCAACATTTGGAAGTTCCATGTACCTCAGTGAACCAATATTTCCAAATGGCCAATGCATTTTGGTACAAAACCATGCACAGATTGAAAAATCTGTTCAAAGTGCAAGATAACTGATTTTATTTTAATGGAGGACAAAAAGTCCATTGATATGATTTCAGATTGCATATTGCAGCTAACCTTTAAGAAGCTACCACTAGTCAAGTGTTGATGCCATATCAAAGAAGGATATTCACAACTATTTGAAAGGCTCTTAAAATTCTCTTCTCTTTTAAAACTACAGATCTAAGTGAGGTTGCATTTTCTTCATATACTTCAATCAAAACAACCTATCAGGCTTCCCTGGTGGCTCAGTGGTAAAGAATCTGCCTGCCAGTGCAGCAGACCTGGGTTCGATCCCTAACCTGGGAAGATCCCATATGCCATCAGTTCAGTTCAGTTCAGTTCAGTCGCTCAGTCGTGTCCGACTCTTTGCGACCCCATGAATCGTAGCAGGCCAGGCCTCCCTGTTCATCACCAACTCCCGGAGTTCACTCAGACTCACGTCCATCAAGTCAGTGATGCCACCCAGCCATCTCATCCTCTGTCGTCCCCTTCTTCTCCTGCCCCCAATCCCTCCCAGCATGAGTCCTTTCCAATGAGTCAACTCTTCGCATGAGATGGCCAAAGTACTGGAGTTTCAGCTTTAGCATCATTCCTTCCAAGGAAATCCCAGGGTTGTTCTCCTTCAGAATGGACTGGTTGGATCTCCTTGCAGTCCAAGGGACTCTCAAGAGTCTTCTCCAACACCACAATTCAAAAGCATCAATTCTTTGGCACTCAGCCTTCTTCACAGTCCAACTCTCATAGAATAGCAAGAAGAGATAAGAAAGCCTTCTTCAGCGATCAATGCAAAGAAATAGAGGAAAAGAACAGAATGAGAAAGACTAGAAATCTCTTCAAGAAAATTAGAGATACAAAGGGAACATTTCATGCAAAGACGCACTCGATAAAGGACAGAAAGGGTCTGGACCTAACAGAAGCAGAAGATATTAAGAAGAGGTGGCAAGAATACACAGAAGAACTGTACAAAAAAGATCTTCATGACCCAGATAATCATGATGATGTGATCTCTAATCTAGAGCCAGACATCCTGGAATGTGAAGTCAAGTGGGCCTTAGAAAGCATCACTACGAACAAAGCCAGTGGAGGTGATGGAATTCCAGTGGAGCTGTTTCAAATCCTGAAAGATGATGCTGTGAAAGTGCTGCACTCAATCTGCCAGCAAATTTGGAAAACTCAGCAGTGGCCACAGGACTGGAAAAGGTCAGTTTTCATTCCAATTCCAAAGAAAGGCAATGCCAAAGAATGCTCAAACTACCATAGTATGCAGCAAAGCAACTAAGTCCATGGGCCACAACTACTGAGCCTGTGCCTTAGAACCCTCAAGCACCAACTGGTGAACCACATGCTGCAATTATTGAAGCCCGCACGCCTAGAGCCCATGCTCCACAACAAGAGAAACTGCAGCAATGAGAAGCCTGCACAGAGCAACTAGAGAAAGCCTGTGTGCAGCAACGAAGACTCGATACAGCCAAAAATAAATAAAATGAAAAATAAAATCTATCACAGAAGATTGGATGAAGAAGTAGATATTATAATCCAGCTATCTTTTATTAAGCCAGACATTAAAGAGATTTGCAAAAAGGCACACAGTCTCCAAACAAAATGATTACTGGTAAAACATCATTTTTTACAAAATATGTGAATTAACATGTAATGGGTTAATTAGTGTTATTTTAGATAGCGCTAGTGCTAAAGAACCCACCTGCCAATGCAGGAGACTCAGGTTCGATCCCTGGGTCAGGAATCTCCCCTGGAGGAGGGCAGGGCAACCCACTCCAATATTCTTGTCTGGAGATTTCAAAAGACAGAAGAGCCTGGTGGGCTACAGTCCATAGGGTCACAAAGAGTCGGACATGACTGAAGCAACTTAGCATGCAGCACACACAGAAAAATTTTTATTATTTTTAAGTTCTAATACAGTAAATAGTAATACATTTACCACACATGAATAAAAGGTCTTTGGCTCCTCAATCATTTATGAGACTACAAAGGATCCTGAGAACAGAAGTCTGAGAAGTCTCGGGTCAACGTCAATGCTGGTGCCTGTTTCATGCTACAGAAGAATTCATCTTTGTAAGCAGTGCTGGAAATCCCTTCTCTTGTGCTGATCAGAGGAGCTAAAGAATAGAGACTATTGATGATCCAGGGCTAATCATGATGAAGCAAGCCAATTCCACTAATCAAACCGAAGAAACAGAAGCAAGAGAGAGCTTACCTGCACTCTCTCTTCCAAAGACACATTTTGCTGCTGTGCTGCTTCTCCTTTCACTGCAGAGATCCACCCGTCTCTGCTGCTCCCACCTGTGCATAAACCTTTAATGTCTGTGTGATTGTCTAGGAAAAGTGAACCGTATTTTACAGAATTACGTGAAGTTACAAAATACACCTAGTGTAGATGACATTGATTGCTGTAAAACCACTTCTTAATCACTTCACATTAAATTTACAGTGGAGCTGGACTCCCTGGGCTTCCGGCCCCATTCCCAGGCCCCATGAGCCTGACCTCAGCATCCACCTGCCAGCAGCACCTCTAGCTCTCCTCTGCTCCTGGGCGGGCCTTCACATCCAGTCCAGGCCATGCTACCCATTGAGGGCACTTTCCTCACTTCCAGTGTGTTTGGTGATTGTTGGTCTTTTTATTTCAAGATAACTAATCTAAATAGGATTTGGAGATAGTTCAATGCAAAGGGAAAAACAGAAAAAAAAGCTGCAACTCCCCAGGAGCACGGGTGCCTCAGTGGCCAAGCAGAACTCAGGGGCCCTACACTGATTCACAGCACAGATGGGGATCCAGCCTTGGGGAACCCCAAAAGTCAGGGCCCTTTCCCTGGGGACCCAGGCTCAGATCAGCCAATGTGCCAGCCAGGCTTCCCCACCCTCATTTTCTCTATCCAGTTTCACGCTGTCTTTTTTTAACTTGTCTATTTCTATTGGTTGATTTAAGTCCCTTCTGGAGCAAGGAGGGAGGAAGATGAGTGGGCTGTGAGACTGCTGGTGACTTAACACATTATTGACCTGAGACATGACAATATGTTTTGACAGAATGATACAATTAACATCACTGTGTGAAGCTGCTGGAGCTTAACACTGATTATTATACAACTTATGATTGTCATTATCATAAACGTTTTGCTCTGTTGGGTTTTTGTTCCAACGTTGTGTATATTATAAACATAAGTTAATTACCATAAAATTTTCAAACATGATGCATTGCAAAATTTTGAGTGAAGAAGAATGTTTCAGTGAATTTTATTCAGATACTTTCTCTGATTATCTGAGAGACATATATACCAGTGTCTCAGAAGATGATAGTTCCTGAGAACATAGTTCTGATTCAGATGATGTGAATATTAGACCAACAAAAAGACAAAAAACTTCAGTGATTGATTCTTATATGGAAAGTGAAAATGAAACTCATGGTGCTGGAGAAGAGCACCATGTATCAGGGGTATCAGGGGTAACTATTGAATGCAAGAACCCGCAAAGTGTTAGTGAAGTAACAGAATTAATTTTCGGCCAGCCAAAATAAAAATCACTGGCCACAGGTATTACTTTCTGCAAAAATCTCCCAGTTAGTAATGAGTTAATAAAGAGCTGTCCAGTTTGGGCAGAGATGGAAGGATGTATTTCCAGCTCTCACATTTAGCATTCTAAGGATCCCCATCTCTCCAGTCTCTCACGTCTGTCCTGAGGGTTCTTTCAGACACGTTGGGAGAGCAGTTGGCCTGACTTTGGCAGGAAGTTTGATAAGCTGGGTGGGAGTAAGAACAGGAAGCATGAACACAGCTATAATATTTGATCTTACTTCATCCTCACATCCATCTATAGAGGAGGCTCCGCATCAGACCAAACTTGGTGGCCTCAAGGAGCTAGCGTTTGGACAATGAGAAAACCATACAACTCCCAGGCCTGCTCACATTTTTATCAACACCAAGCACAAAGCAATCATATCCAGAAGCCAGTGGTAACCCCACCAAGGAAAACTGTCTTCAATTCTGAACTAAAAGGTCAAAGACAAAGGCAAGTATTCTTTATGTAGAATTTTTCCATCCCAACTTCTGACATGTAGAGGCAACAGCATCTGGCATCTCTCCACAGACGCTTAGCTTCTGGTGTTCTTTTTGGCCCCTCCATGGATTTTTTCTTATCTCATCTGTGTGCTTCTTTAAGATTTTACTGTAAAGAAAAAAAGGGATTTGGAAAATCACATAAAACAAAGATGCAGCTTAAGATAAACATCCCCATGTAGGCCACGACACAGCCTTGCTGCAGACCAGGAATGTCCTGCAGGCCTCTCTCCCTTCCCAGGAAGGGGACAGAAGTGTCCTGGGGTGCTGCTGGCTCAGGGTCTGCTTGCAAGGGCAGGAGACTTTCTTCCTATCTTTCCAGGCCCTCTAGGGGCCCAGTGTGCTCGTTCTTCTTCCCCTAGGTCACACAGAGATGGGAGGATGCCACCCACTGTTAAAACAAATGTGATCTGGGGGCTCTCACTCAATAGCCCCATTCTGACACATGCAGAGGGCAGTTCTCCGGGGTCTGCTGAGGAAAAGGAGTCTGAAGGCTCTTGGAGACAGCCTCAGACCACCCATAGAATACTGGACGTGGGTAGGGCAATGGATACAAAACTAAAAATACATAGTTTCCAACTTGCTGCCTTTCACTTGTGCAGGAATGAGAATTACTGACCTAGTGCAGTAACCAGACTCTGACAACGGTTGCCTGTGGGCAGAGCAGCCTGGCTTGCTACAGTCCATGGGGTTGCAGATTAGGACACAACTGAAGCAACTGAGCATGCATGCACACACGCAGCAGTTGTAAACTGCTCTCCTTAAAAAAAAAAAAAAACAATGACATGCATCTGCCTTTCAGTTTGCTGGCAGGGTAAGCCTTGCAGTTGCTACAAGTGTTGGCCTAAGGCAGTACCCTGGTTAGACAGTGAACTCTACAAATGTGTCTGCCCCCTGCAGTACACAGGGGGCCTCTCTGGGGATACTTCTCCAGCTGAGCCACCTTTACAAACTACTAGTCATGTCTGACTCTTTAGGACCCCATGGACTGCAGCACACCAGGCTTCCCTGCCCTTCACCATCTCCCAAGTTTGCTCAAAGTCATGTCCATTGAGTCAGTGATGCCATCCAACCATCTCATCCTCTGTCACCCCTTTCTCTTCCTGCCCTCAATCTTTCCCAGCATCAGGGTCTTTTCCAATAAGTCGGCTCTTCACATCAGGTGGCCAAAGTATTGGAGCTTCAGCATCAGTTCGTCAAATGAATGTTCAGGGTTAATTTCCTTTAGGATTGACTGGTTTGATCTCCTTGCAGTCCAAAAGACTCTCAAGAGTCTCCTCTAACATCACAGTTCAAAAGTATCAATTCTTCAGCACTCAGCCTTCTTTATAGTCCGACTTTCACATCTACACATGACTACTGGAAAAACAATAGCTTTGACTAGATGGACCTTTGTCAGCAAAGTGATGTCTCTGCTTTTTAATACACTGTCTAGGTTTGTCATAGTTTTCCTTCCAAGAAGCAAACATCTTTTATTAATAATTTCATGCCTGCAGTTTCTGTCTGCAGTGATTTTGGAACCCAAGAAAATAAAGTCTGTCACTGTTTCCATTTTTCCTGTTCTATTTGCCATGAAGTGATGGACCAGATGCCATCTTACTTTTTTTAATGTTGAGTTCCAGGTCAGCTTTTGTACTCTTCTCTTTCACCTTCATCAAGAGGATCTTTAGTTCCACTTGCTTTCTGCCATTAGAGTGGTATCATTTGCACATCTGGACTTGTTGATATTTTCCCCAGCAATCTTGATTCCAGCTTGTGATTCATCCAGCCTGGCATTTCACATGATGTTCTGTGTAGAAGTTAAATAAGCAGGGTGACAGTCTATAACCTTGATGTATACCTTACCCAATTTTGAACCAGTCTTTTGTTTCATGTAAGATTCTAACTGTTGCTTCTTGACCTGCATACAGGTTTCTCAGGAGACAGATATACTTCCTGATGTACAGAGAACTTTCAGATGTACAAAGTGGATTTAGAAAAGGCAGAGGAACCAGAGATAAAATTTGCCAACATTCATTAGATCATAGAGAAAGCAAGGGAATTCTGGAAAAACATCTATTTCTGCTTCAAAAAAAGCCTTTGACTGTGTGGATCACAACAAACTTTGGAAAATTCTTCAAGAGATGGGAATACCAGACCACCTTACCTGCCACCTGAGAAATCTGTATGCAGGACAATAAACAGTTAGAATTGGACATGGAGCAAAGGAGTGGCTCAAATTTGGGGAAAGGAGTACAAGAAGGCTGTATATTGTCACCATGCTTATTTAACTTCTAAGCAGAATACATCATGTGAAATGCCGGGTTGGATAAATCACAAGCTGGAATCAAGGTTGTGGGGAGAAATATCAACAACCTCAGATATGCAGATGATAGCATTCTAGTGGCAGAAAGCAAGAGGAACTAAAGAGCCTCTTGATGAAGGTGAAAGAGGAGAGTGAAAAAGCTGGCCTAAAACTCAACATTCAAAAAACTAAGATCATGGCATCTGGTCCCATCACTTCATGGCAAATAGAAGAGGAAAAAATGGAAACAGTGACAGACTTTATTTTCTTAGACTCCAAAATCAGTGTGGACAGTGACTGAAGCCATTAAGTTAAAAGACACTTGCTCCTTGGAAGAAAAGCTATGACAAACCCAGATAATATACTAAGAAGCAGAGACATACTTTGCTGACAAAGTTCCAAAGAGCCAAAAGTATGATTTTTTTCCAAAGGAACACCTGGAGCATAAAGAAGGCTGAGTGCCAAAGAATTGATGTTTTCGAACTGTGGTACTGGAGAAGACTCTTGAGAGTCCCTTGGACAGCAAGGAGATCAAACCAGTCCATCCTAAAGGAAATCAACCCTGAATATTCATTGAATGAACTGATGCTGAAGCTGAAGCTCCAATACTTTGGCTACCTGATGTGAAGACCCAAATCCTTGGAAAAGACCCTGATGCTGGGAAGGATTGAGGGCAGGAAGAGAAGGGGACAGAGGATGAGATGGTTGGATGGCATCACTGACTCAATGGACATGAGCTGGAGCATATTCAGGAAGACAGTGAAGGACAGGGATGTCTGGCGTGCTGCCATTCATGGGGTCGCAAAGAGTCAGACACGTCTGAGTGACTGAACAACTGGTGGCTCAGTAGTGAAGAATTCATCTCCCAGTGCGGGAGACCCGGGTTTGATCCCTGGGTTGGGAAGATCCCCTGAAGAAGGATATGGCAACCCACTCTAGTATTCTTGCCTGGGAAATCCCATGGACAGTGGAGCCTGGTGGGCTACAGTCCGTGGGGTTGCAAAAGAGCTCAACACAACTTAGTGACTAAACAACTGACTTTCTAAAGTGATCTTCAATAGTTTCCTACATTTGCCTTTCCTATTGTGATTTTCCCTTTTCTATGGATTCTTGCTCCTTTTCTATTCAGAAAACACCTTTCAATATTTCTTTTAGAATAGGTTTAGTACTGTTGTGTTCTTCTAGCTTTTGCTT
Organism: Cephalophus harveyi; assembly: GCA_006410635.1. Taxonomy (NCBI): domain Eukaryota; kingdom Metazoa; phylum Chordata; class Mammalia; order Artiodactyla; family Bovidae; genus Cephalophus; species Cephalophus harveyi. The sequence goes on along the minus strand of SJYT01016315.1, from coordinate 4,997 downwards.
TTCTGAGAAATTCTTTCTCTTTATGCTAAATGATACTCTTCCTGGGTAGAGTATCCTTGGTTGTGGGTTTTCCTCTTTCAGGACTTTGAATATATCATGCCACTCCATTCTGGCCTGCAACATTTCTGCAGAGAAATCAGCTGATAGTCTTATGAAGGTTCTCTTGTGACTGACCCATTGTTTTTCTTTTGCTGCCTTTGTTCAGTCATTAAGTCGTGTCCAACTCTTTGCAACCCCGTGAACTGTAGCACATCAGGTTTCCTTGCCCCACACTATCTCTTGGAGTTTGCTCAAACTTGTGTTCACTGAGTTGGTGATGCCATCCAACCATCTCATCCTCTGTCCCTGCTTCTGCTGCCTTTAGAATCCTCTCTTTAATTATATCAACTCTTTATTTTAATTATAATATCTGTGTCTTAGTGTGGGTCTGTTTGGGTTCATCTTATTTGGAACCCTCTGTACTTCCTACACCTGAATAGCTATTTTCTTCTTGAAGTTTGGGAATTTTTCAGCCATCATTTCTTCAAATACATTTTTGATCCCCTTCTCTCTCTTTTCTCCTTCTGGTACCTTTATTTTTCATGCTTTATTCAGTTCAGTTCAGTCGCTCAGTCGTGTCCGACTCTTTGCGACCCCATGAATCGCAGCACACCAGGCCTCCCTGTTCATTACCATCTCTCAGAGTTCACTCAGACTCACATCCATTGAGTCAGTGATGCCATCCAGCCATCTCATCCTCTGTCGTCCCCTTCTCCTCCTACCCCCAATCCCTCCCAGCATCAGAGTCTTTTCCAATGAGTCAACTCTTCATATCCCACAAATCTCATATGTTGCTTTCATTTGTCTTTCTGTGTGCTGTTCTGATTGGGTGATTTCCATTATTCTATTTCCCAGATCACTTACTTGTTCTTCTGTGTTACTTAGTTTGGTATTAACTGCTTCTGGATTGGTTTTTTATCTCAGCAGTTGAGTTGTCTAATTTTGATTGGTTCCTTTTTATAGTTTCTAGTTTCTTGTTAGAGCGATCTGCATTTCTATTTAAAATCTTTATTACCTTCAGCATTTTTATTACCTCTTTTCTGAGCTCAGTGTCTTGTAGACTGGTGAGGTCTGTTTCCTTATTTGTTCTTTCATGGGATTTTTCTTGTTCTTTTAATTGAGAGTGAGTCCTCTGATGTTTCATTTTGCTTCACTTTCTCTGCCTATATAACTTTAGGAGAAAATGATCTGTTATGGTCCTTGAAGGGGTGTTTTTCTGTGGAAGCACCTCTGTGTAGACTGCGTGAGTCCAATATTTTTGATACGGGTGTCTTTTGTGTGTGCTGGCTGTTTCCCACGTGATGTGCTGTGCTCAGTTGCTCAGTCATGTTCAACTTTTTGCGACCTCAAAGACTATAGCCCACCAGGCTCCTGTCCATGGGGTTTTTCAGGCAAGTATACTGGAGTGGGTTGCCATTTCCTCCTCCAGGGGATCTTGCCAACTCAAAGATCGAACCTGTATCTCCTGCATCACCTGCACTGCACATGGATTATGTACCTCTGAGCCATCTGGGAAGCCCTATCCACTCGACAGTGGGTGTAATTAATGCTGCGATATCCAGAGCCAGCACTGGTTATTGGGCAGGGGCTCCTCTCTGTTCTATAGCCATCACAGCCCTGTCAGGGGCAGGGTCTGCTCCCCAGTTGTTGCAGTAGAAGCCCTGATGGATGGATTAAATAGCATTCTGTTGCCTTTGACTGCATGCTCTGTCCCAAAGGAGGTGAGTGCTGAAGCAGCTGAGGTCCCCGTGGTCACAGTGAACCCCCTCACCACCTGTGCTGTAGTCCATGGTCACGTGGAAGCAGCCCAAGGTCACATGCTTTTTTCCACTGTGTTTATCCTACACCGTGTCCTGGGCTGGTGCTGGGGGCCAGGGTGCTGTGGCTACAGGGACCAAGGTGCTGTGGCATGGGACCTGGCCGCCTCTATAGCAGGTCTCTCCCAGGACCTGATCATCCCAGATCCAGCTCTAAACAGTGGTAAGTGGTGGGCAGAACCAGAGCACTCCTGCCAGGAAAGGAACTGCTGCATATTCCTCCCCAGGGGCTGTCCATGTAAGACATGTGTTTCTGAGGCACCACCCAGATGTGCACGCCAGCAACCCCTGCTTCTGCTGGACCTGTGCCCCACTGTTAATGCACTGACAATGGGCTCCAGTGGAGGACCACACTTGTCATTCCCACGCTAACGATGGGCTCCAAGGTTCAAACCATATCACACCCCAGCCCCCCAGGCTGTCTCTGTGCAGCTAGACCGAGTCTTCTCCCAGGGCCCATCCACCCCAGATTCAGTGCCTCGTTGCTGCTGGTACTGGAAGCCCCATCTGGTATGCATTTCGGGCTGGGAAGTGCAGCAAGGTAGCAGTCTCTCTCTCTGCCCTGATTGTTGGTAAGCTGGCATGCATCCTGCGAGCAGGGTCCTGACCACTCCAACCCCTCTGTCTGGCCTCCCAGCAGGCAAGGGGGATCCCCCAGAAAGTATCCATCTGTGTGGACTTTCTCACCTATGTCCTGATCCTCTTGCCCAGGGTCCTACCATTCCTTAACAGACTTAGGTCCTCGGGACTGGAAGAGGAGTGGACCTGATACCTGGGACTGCAGCATCCATCTTGCTGTCAGGCTATGGGTAAAACTGATCATGGAGAAGACAGGCGACCCTGATGTACTACGCCTCATCACACCTCCCCTTCTGAGAGCCTTCAGTTATGGGAGATGATCCATTCCTGTCTGAGCCAATGTTTTCTATCACTGTTGTGGAAAATACTAAGGTGGTACTTTGTCTAAAATTTCTATCTTGTGTAAGGTATCATGCCAGATACTTTTCCTACTGAATGTGATGGAATCTCAGGAAGACAAGGCAGTTCAGAATCATGATTTGACAGGTGCGTCTAGTCAGATCGGCAGTGCCTGTGCCCCTTCCCGGGGTCACTCTGGTGGAGGTCACACACTCCCTGTGACAGCCCCTTAAAGAGGTCCTAAAGGGGATAATGAGCCCATTTTAAAGGTAGAGATCTGAAGCCTGACCACCACAACCTGCGTGACAGGGCATGAAGGCAGAGATGAGTCGCCTGTTAGGACATGAAGAGCTGAAATGATTTCTTGCTAAGAGATGGTTAGTTTCCAATGAGAGATTCCTCATGTACAATAATGGAAACTATGAGCTCAAGGTACCTGTGTCAACTGTCTCCAGATTCCCCATGTACGTCCTTCAAGTCTCTAAAAGCACGTGGTGAATGGCTGGCACTCTGTCCTTTCCTTTCCTTTCCTTTCCACTGCTCACTCGTGCGTGCGTGCTCTCTCTCTCACACACACACACATATACACGGGACCTCGACCTACTGTCCTGGCACCCAAACTTGTTTTGCCAGAACAGAATATATATTATGTTGTTGCTTTGCTTACAGAGGATCCCCTAAAACACAGGGCTCTGTGTACTACCCCCTCGCCTTCTCTGCTGCAGAGATCTGGTCCACAGGCAATGACTCTGTCAGAGAGGACTATTGTTTTCAGAAGCCAATGGGCAGCCCCATAGACATCAATTGTAACTACAAATGGAAATCCTGTAACACCCTTGAAAGAAGTAACAGTGCATGGAGGGCTCTCTGATAGATCACAAACATGTGGCATGAGGAAGTTCATGCTTATGGTCAGCTGCTTAGCCCTGTCTGACACTTTGTGACCCTATGAACCCTAGACTGGCAGCCTCCTCTGTCCATGGCTTCTCCAGGCAAGAACAGTGGAGTGGGTTGCCATTTCCTCCTCCAGGGGATTTTCCAATCCAGGGACTGAAACTGAGTCTCCTGTATCTCCTGCGTTGGCAGGCAGATGCTTTACCACTGAGCCCACCAGGTATGCCCCCATGAGGAAGTTAGAAAGTCTTTATTGATAAGACCTGATCTTACAAACAGGTCTGTGAGTGCGTGTTGGAGGATACAGGACACAAGCAGGTGTAGCTCTCACTGGCCCCCTCCGGCCTGAGTACACTAACACTGACAATTAATTATATTACCTGAGATGGTTGTTGAGATCAAACTTCATCCTGTTCAACTCTCTTTGCCACCGTCACTGCCCACCCTCCAGTTTCTCTAACATAACAACCCATGTGTTCCTCACCCCAAGGCCTTCGCACATGCTGTTTCTTCTGCCTCTCTTCAGCTCACTAGTCCTCCTCCCGCTTCAGGACTCGGACTCTGCTTAAATGCCCTGTCCCAGCAAGTCCACCTTCAACCTCTGGACCACGTCAGTTCAGTTCAGTCGCTCAGTCGTGTCCAAATCTTTCTGACCCCATGAACCACAGCACGCCAGGCCTCCCTGTTCATCACCAACTTCCACAGTTTACTCAAACTCACGTCCATCGAGTTGGTGATGCCATCCAGGCATCTCATCCTCTGCCATCCCCTTCTCCTCCCACCCTCAATCTTTCCCAGCATCAGGGTCTTTTCAAATGAGTCAGCCCTTCGCATCAGATGGTCAAAGTATTGGAGTTTCAGCTTCAGCATCAGTCTTTCCAATGAACACCCAGGACTGATCTCCTTGAGGATGGACTGGTTGGATCTCCTTGCAGTCCAAGGGACTCTCAAGAGTCTTCTCCAACACCACAGTTCAAAAGCACCAATTCTTCGGCACTCAGCTTTGTTCACAGTCCAACTCTCACATCCATACATGACCACAGGAAAAACCATAGCCTTTGTTGGCAAAGTAATGTCTCTGCTTTTGAATATGCTGTTTAGGTTGGTCATAACTTTCCTTCCAAGGAGTAACTGTCTTTTAATTTCATGGCTGCAATCACCATCTGTGGTGATTTGGGAGCCAATAAATAAATAAAGTCTGACACTGTTTCCACTGTTTCTCAATCTATTTGCCATGAAGCGATGGGACCAGATGCCATGATCTCAGTTTTCTGAATGTTGAGCTTTAAGCCAACTTTTTCACTCTCCTCTTTCACTTTCATCAAGAGG
>SJYT01016312.1:97261-325583 GCA_006410635.1 Cephalophus harveyi | reverse complement strand
CCCCCACCCCCAGTCCCAGGCGTCGGCGTAGGGGTTCTCGGGCCGCCGGCCGAGCCACCACGGGGGCGCGGAGGCCGCGCCGGGGCGGAAGGAGCGGCGGAGGGGCGCTGCGTAGACCGGCACCCTCGGGGGGAGAAGGCTCCAGGCGGCGGGCCTCGGGCCCCAGGGTCCCGCGGAGGGTGCCGGGGGCGGCGGGGGCGCGAACGGCGGCGGCGGGGGCGCCCAGGGCCTCACCATGTCCAGGCGGGTGGGCGTCAGGCGGCCCGAGGGGTAGGGCGGCCCCAGCACGGGGCCCAGCAGGCCCGGGGAGTGGGCGCGCGACGGGCTGCGGCTGGCCTCCGACTGCTCCTTCCACAGCAGCACGCGGTTCTGGAGCATCCCCCGGGCCTGGCAAGGGGGGACGCGAGGGTCAGCGAGGTCTGAGCAGCCAGCCCCCAGACTGCCCAGGGGACCGAAAATTGGCACCTTCGACCTGGAAACTCGGGCCCTGCAAGCTGAGGGTGGCCGGAATTTCTAGCTGGAAGGAACCAGAGATCGCCGTGGTCACTTTGGGGTCACACACCGTCCAGGCCTCCCGGTCCTTTGTCGAAGGCTCTTCAGTTTTCCTTCAGGAGCCTCCCCTGGCCCCTTTCTCAGCCTGTGTGCTTTGAGTGGGGCTCCGCCTCGATCTGATACCGGGGTAGGGGTACAATACAGGTTTGACCACTTGGGTTGCTCCAAGACTTCCCTGGTGGCTCAGACGGTAAAGTGTCTGCCCGCAATGCGGGAGACCCAGGTTCCATCCCTGGGTTGGGAAGATCTCCTGGAGAAGGAAATGGCACCCCACTCCGGTATTCTTGCCTGGAAAATCCCATGGACAGAGGAGCCTGGTAGGCTACAGTCCACAGGGTCGCAAAGAGTCGGACACAACTGAGCGACTTCACTTTCACTTTCACTTCATCCTCCTGGCTACAGAGAGGGAGTCAGGGATGGGCACCTACCCAAAAACTGTGCCCGAAGAACCAGTCCCAGGACTTGCCCTGGAATAATCTGGAAAATTTTATTCTCTCACCTCATGGAGTTTGCTAGATGTCAAGAGAGGGTGAAGGCAGAGGAAACCAGCTAAGCAACAGAGAGCGGCAAATTTCTGATGACAGCTTGTGTACTCCTGGATCCAACTATACCTGAAAGGCTCGAACTTCCCAGTGACTAATAAACACTTTTGTGTAAGCCAGCTTGAGTAGTTGTCTAGAAGAAGCCTTTCAAATAGTTCTTCCAGTAAGCATCCCTTTTCTAGTATCCCCAATACATGGGCATCTAACTCTGTTTGAATACCTTCAAGGACAAGAAACTCAGCAGCTGACCACATAGTCCATAAAAACGTGGGATAGGGGAGGGTTTTAAATGTTAGACCTGCTATGCTTATTAACCATGTTTTAAACTTTCTGTATTTTGTGTTTTGACATCCTCTGTGTGTGTGTGTGTATGTGCTCAATCACTCAGTCGTGTCTGACTCTTTGCCTCCCCATGGACTGTAGTGCGCTAGGCTCTCTGTCCATGGAATTTTCCAGTCAAGGATACTGGAGCGAGTTGCCAGACAATGCTTTGACATCCTGGGCCTTGCTAATTCTGACAAGACTGCACCTCCAAGGGCTAGATAATTCCTAGAGTTAGTAAACAATTTGAGGACTCTTCATCAACCAATCAAAACCCCATAATCCTGGGACTTCCCTGTGGTTAAGACTCCACACTTCCACTGCAGGGGGCGCTGGTTACATCCCTGGTCCCGGGAACTAAAATCTCATGTGCTGGGTGGTGCAATAAAAAACAAACAAACAAAAAAAAAAACACAAACGAAAAAGCCTGCATCCTCAATTATCTCCTTCTAACACACACCAACCTAGACAGCATATTCAAAAGCAGAGACATTATTTTGCCGACTAAGGTCCGTCTAGTCAAGGCTATGGTTTGTCCTGTGGTCAGGTATGGATGTGAGAGTTGGACTGTGAAGAAAGCTGAGCGCCTAAGAATTGATGCTTTTGAACTGTGGTGTTGGAGAAGACTCTTGAGAGTCCCTTGGACTGCAAGGAGATCCAACCAGTCCATTTTGAAGGAGATCAACCCTGGGTGTTCTTTGGAAGGAATGATGCTAAAGCTGAAACTCCAGTACTTTGGCCACCTCATGCGAAGAGTTGATTCATTGGAAAAGACTCTGATGCTGGGAGGGATTGGGGGCAGGAGGAGAAGGGGACGACAGAGGATGAGATGGCTGGATGGCATCACCGACTCAATTGACGTGAGTTTGAGTGAACTCCGGGAGTTAGTGATGGACAGGGAGGTCTGGTGTGCTGTGATTCATGGGGTTGCAAAGAGTCAGACATGACTGAGCGACTGAACTGAACTCAACTGAACTGAACACACACCAAGCCAGTATTTCCCCTGCCCTAAATCATCCAAGCCAGGTACAACTAGAGACAACTCCTATAGCCCAGAGCTCACTGAAATCATTCAAATCATCTAGTCCTAAACCTGCCGACCCTGCTTTGCCCATCCCTTCTCACAGAAACCATAATCAAGGTTCTGAGCCATACTTTCCCTTGGCTCCTTCTGCCTCTTGACCAAACCCTGGTGCTACCCCAACTTGGCCCTGCATGTCGTGGCGTGGCCCTTTCTCTTGGGAAGTGTGATATGTAATAAAACTTCTTTCAGTGGCATGGATCTCTCTGCGTGGTCACTCAGGTCATCCTAGGTACAATCAGAACACCCTGCTCTCCAGTTATAAATGTCTCTCCATTTTCTATTCAAACATTCACTCCCTCAAGGTCAAGTTTGGGACTGTCACCTTAGGAAAAATAAAAGCTTCTCTTTGGGGATCTCCCTGGTGGTCCAGTGGCTAAGACTGTGCTTCCAATGCAAGGGGTCAGAGTTCAACTTTGGTCAGGAAACTATATCCCACCAGTGGCAACCAAGGACTTTCCTGGTGGCACTAGTGGTAAAGAACCCACTTGCCAATGCAGGAGATGTAAGAGACTTGGGTTTGATTCCTAGGTCTGGAAAAATCCCTGGAGGAGGGCATGGCAACACACTCCAGTATTCTTGTCTGGAGAATCCCATGGACCGAGGAGCCTGGTGGGCTTATAGTCCATAGGGTTGCAGAGTCGGAAACGAGTGAAGCGACTTAGCATGCACACCACAAACCAAGAGTTCGCATGCCAAAACTAAAGATCCCACGTGCCACAACTAAGACCTGGAATGGCCAAATCAAAAAAAATAAAAAACAAGCTTCCCTTTGTTGAGCATCAACTCTGTGCCAGGCCCAAGGTTAAAGGCTTTACCTCCATTATCTTACTAGATTCTCCCAATGCCTGGGAGGTAGGTGTCATTATTACAAAAGAAGATGCTGAGGGTCAGAGCAGTTAATGATTGTCTCAAGGTCTCGCATCCAGTAAGCAACAGAGTGGCTTGTACTTACTTGTCTGTCCTGAGGAAGCTTCCTGTGACTACTTTTCAGTGATTGTTCCCTTCAGTCTGGCCCAGTTGCTGAAAATCTGATCTCAGGCAGCAAAACAGAGCTCACGTCACAGGAACAACTAGTCCAGTTGGTCACTAGGTGTCCACCCACTCTTTGCCTTGCATAATTAATTAGCAAAACAACAGAAAGACAAAATGCCAAAGGCCTTTGTACACTTGTTTCGGAGGCAGTAAGCAAAGCAAGAGCATACAATTTTGCTTACCATAAAAAGGGTTTTTGTCCAATCTGAGAGCACCTGCCAGGGTACTAGAGGAGTCTCAGAATCTTGGCCTGGACAAGACTCAACTTGACTGGGTCCCCTCAGCCCTGCATTTAGACAGTTTAGTTAGTGGTTGGGAAGAAACATAGAGGAGACCATGGGAGAATTAAAAAAATCATAACAGAGAGCGAAAGCCATTCTAAGTATGAGACAACTCCCCTAAGCATAGAAGATGGGTAAATCAAACTAAAAATGCTTTTTTAACATGGCAAAACTCACAATAAGCAAAATCAAGTGATCAATGACAAATTGGGAAAATGTCACCAAGAAAAGGCTACTTTCAGTAACATACCAAGAGTTCCTATAAATTCATAAGAAAAATGGAGGAGAAGACACTGACCTGTCACAGTAAAGGAAATCAAATGGCTCTGAAACATGAAAAGATGTCAGTCTCACTTATAAGACAAGTATAATATAAAACTACACCGAGATACCATTTTAATCTTTCTGATTAGTGAAGATCACTGTTATCAAGGAAATAGGGAATCTCCGCCCTTGCTGGTGGAAATATAAATTGGTATAGCCAATGTTTCTATCCCTGGACACACTAATCCCATTTCTAGGTGCTTATCCTAGAGATCTACTTGAACAACTGCGATAAACCCAAGGTATAAAGGCGTGTTATTCATTAGACTTGGGCTAAGCAAGGGCTGATCACTGGAGATGGAGGAGAAAGACACCTTATTGAGCTTTGGCACCTAGAGTTCTTTCAAGTCTTGTGCATTCTGCATATAGAAATAGTTAGCAGGTACATATTTATATTTTATTGCCTTAGGAATTAAATCGTGTATGTCCTAAAGCCCAGCTGGCTCAGAAAACATGCTACATATACCCCTACGGGAAGTCTGGTTCATTCAATCAACTGCTTCCTCCTGAGAGGTGATCACTCAGCAGGAAGCAGCCAATGGAGAGGTCAGCTCTCCTCTTTTTTTTTTTTTTTTTAGTTTTCTGAATGTTGAGCTTTTTTTTTTAAATTTTTTAATTTTTTTAATTTAATTTTTACTTTATTTTAGTTTACAATATTGTATTAGTTTTGCCATACATTGAAGCTCTCCTCTTAATGCTGGAGTTAACTGTTCAGGATATAGGCAGAAAGAGGAGCTTCCTTCCAAAGAAAACATATACATGGCCAACAAGTAGGTTGGATCATTGAAAAAGCAAGAGAGTTCCAGAAAAACATCTGCTTTATTGATTACGCCAAAGCTTTTGACTGTGTAGATCATAACAAACCAGAAAGTTATTCAAGAGATGGGAAAACCAGACCACCTGACCTGCCTCCTGAGAAACCTGTATGCAGGTCAAGAAGCAACAGTTAGAACTGGACATGGAACAACAGACTGGTTCCAAATTGGGAAAGGAGTATGTCAAGGCTGTATATTCTCACCCTGATTATTTAACCTATATTCAGAGTACATCATGAGAAATGCGGGGCTAAATGAAGCACAAGCTGGAATCAGATTGCAGGGAGAAATATCAATAACCTCAGATACGCAAATGACACCACCCTTATGGCAGAAAGCAAAGAAGAACTAAAGAGCCTCTTGATGAAGTGAAAGAGGAGAGTGAAAAAGCTGGGTTACAACTCAACACCCAGAAAATGAAGATCATGGCATCCGGTCCCATCACTTCATGGCAGACAGATGGGGAAACAATGGAAACAGTGACAGACTTTATTTTTTGGTTGGGGGCTCCAAAATCACTTCTGATGGTGACTGCAGCCATGAAATTAAAAGACACTTGCTCTTTGGAAGAAAAGCTATGACCAGCCTAGACAGCATATTAAAAAGGAGAGACATTACTTTGCCAACAAAGGTCCATCTAGTCAAATCTATGGTTTTTCCGGTAGTCATGTATGGATGTGAGAGTTGGAATATAAAGAAAGCTGAGTGCAGAAGATTTGATGCTTTTGAACTGTGATGTTGGAGACTCTTGAGAGTCTGCAAGGAGATCCAACCATTTTTTTTTTTTTTTTTTAGTTTTCTGAATGTTGAGCTTTTTTTTTTAAATTTTTTAATTTTTTTAATTTAATTTTTACTTTATTTTAGTTTACAATATTGTATTAGTTTTGCCATACATTGAAGCTCTCCTCTTAATGCTGGAGTTAACTGTTCAGGATATAGGCAGAAAGAGGAGCTTCCTTCCAAAGAAAACATATACATGGCCAACAAGTAGGTTGGATCATTGAAAAAGCAAGAGAGTTCCAGAAAAACATCTGCTTTATTGATTACGCCAAAGCTTTTGACTGTGTAGATCATAACAAACCAGAAAGTTATTCAAGAGATGGGAAAACCAGACCACCTGACCTGCCTCCTGAGAAACCTGTATGCAGGTCAAGAAGCAACAGTTAGAACTGGACATGGAACAACAGACTGGTTCCAAATTGGGAAAGGAGTATGTCAAGGCTGTATATTCTCACCCTGATTATTTAACCTATATTCAGAGTACATCATGAGAAATGCGGGGCTAAATGAAGCACAAGCTGGAATCAGATTGCAGGGAGAAATATCAATAACCTCAGATATGCAAATGACACCACCCTTATGGCAGAAAGCAAAGAAGAACTAAAGAGCCTCTTGATGAAGTGAAAGAGGAGAGTGAAAAAGCTGGGTTACAACTCAACACCCAGAAAATGAAGATCATGGCATCCGGTCCCATCACTTCATGGCAGACAGATGGGGAAACAATGGAAACAGTGACAGACTTTATTTTTTGGTTGGGGGCTCCAAAATCACTTCTGATGGTGACTGCAGCCATGAAATTAAAAGACACTTGCTCTTTGGAAGAAAAGCTATGACCAGCCTAGACAGCATATTAAAAAGGAGAGACATTACTTTGCCAACAAAGGTCCATCTAGTCAAATCTATGGTTTTTCCGGTAGTCATGTATGGATGTGAGAGTTGGAATATAAAGAAAGCTGAGTGCAGAAGATTTGATGCTTTTGAACTGTGATGTTGGAGACTCTTGAGAGTCTGCAAGGAGATCCAACCAGTCCATTCTAAAGGAAATCAGTCCTGAATTTTCATTGGAAGGACTGATGCTGAAGCTGAAACTCCAATATTTTGGCTAGTTTATGCGAAGAACTGACTCCTTGGAAAAGACCCCAATGCTGGGAAAGAGTGAAGGCGGGAGGAGAAGGGGACGACAGAAGATGAGATGGTTGGACGGCATCACCAGCTTGATGGACATGAGTTTGAGCAAGCTCTGGGAGTTGGTGACAGACAGGGAAACCTGGCAGGCTGCAGTCCATGGGATCACAAAGAGTCAGACACGACTGAGCGACTGAACTGAAAAAGTACGTGGAAGATACTCTGCATCATCAGCCATCAGGGAAGTGCAAATCAAAACCACAATGAGATACCACTCCACACTTACTAGGATGGGTATAATCAAAAAGCCCCAGGGGCTTCCCTGGTGGCCCAGTGGTTAAGAATCTGCCTGCCAACGCAGTAGGACACAGGTTTGATCCCTGCTCTGGGAAGATCCCACACGCCACAGCGTCCATGCTCCGCAACAAGATAAACCACCCAAAGAGAAGCCCGCGTGCTGCGGTGAGGAGTAGCCCCGACTCAGGGCTACTAGAGAAAGCCAGCCTGCAGCAGCGAAGACCCAGAACAGTCAAAAAGAAATAAATAAATGCATCTTTTTAAAAAAAGTGCCAACAAGTGTTCGCAAGGATGTGGACAAATTAGAAACCTCATAAACTGCTGGTAGGAATGTAAAATGGTAAAAGAACCTGGAAGTTCCTCAAACAGTTAAATAGAGTTCCTTAAACAGAGATACCATATGACCCAGAAATTCCACTCCTATATACCCATGAGAAATGAAAACACACATCCACAGAAAAACTTTTAGGTGGATACCCATAGCAGCATCATTCATAATAACCAAACCGCAGAAACAAGCCAGCTGTCCATCAACTGATGAATGGATAAATAAATGTGGTATATCCAGATGATGGGATCCTATTTGGCAGTAAAATGGAATGTGTATGGATACACGCTCTAACACCGATGAACTTGAAAGACATGATGCTTAGTGAAAGAAGCCAGTCACAGAGGGCCAGATATTGCATGATCCCTTTTATATGATCTTCCCAACCCAGGAATCAAACCCAGGTCTCCAGCATTGCAGGCAGATTCTTTACCAGCTGAGCTGCCAGGAAAGCACAAAATGGCCAGAAGAGGTAAATCTATAGAGACAGAAAGTAGACTGATGGTTGCTTAAGGCAAGGGGAAATGGGAGGATTGAGAAATGACCAGTAAGGGGTACCGGGGTTTCTTAAGGGGTAATTAAATGCTCTGAACTTGAATGTGATGGGACTTCCCTGGTGGTCCAGTGGCTAAGACTCTGCACTCTCAATGCTTAAAGATACCACATGCCACAAGCATGACCTGATGTAGCCAAATAAATAAATATTAAACAAAAAACCCTTGTGGCATGGATGCACAATTCTGTGAATATACTACACCATTGAACTATATGCATTAAATGGGTGACATGCATGGTGTGTGAATTATATCTCAATAAAACTGTTGAAAGGAAGAAGGGACTTCTTGGTTCAGCAGCTAAGACTCTGCACTCTCAGCGTAGGGGGCCCAGGTTCAATCCTTGATCAGTTCAGTTCAGTCACTCAGTCGTGTCCAGCTCTTTGCAACCCCATGGACTGCAGCACGTCAGGCCTCCCTGTCCATCACCAACTCCCGGAGTTTACTCAAACTCATGTCCATTGAGTTGGTGATGCCATCTAACCATCTCATCCTCTGTTGTCCCCTTCTCCTCCCGCCTTCAATCTTCCTCAGCATCATGGTCTTTTCAAATGAGTCAGCTCTTCACATCAGGTGGCCAAAGTGTTGGAGCTTCAGCTTTAGCATCAGTCCTTCCAATGAAAATTCAGGACTGATTTCCTTTAGGATGGACTGGTTGGATCTCCTTGCAGTCCAAGGGACTCACAAGAGTCTTCTCTAACACCACAGTTCAAAAGCATCAATTCTTCTGCACCCAGCTTTCTTTATAGTCCAACTCTCATATCCATATGTGACTACTGGAAAAACCATAGCCTTGACTAGACAGATCTTTGTTGGCAGAGTAATGTCTCTTCCTTTTAATATGCTGTCTAGTTGGTCATAACTTTCCCTCCAAAGAGCAAGCGTCTTTTAATTTCATGGCTGCAGTCACCATCTGCAGTGATTTTGGAGCCTAAAAAACAAAGTCTGCCACTATTTCAACTGTTTTCTCATCTATTTGCCATGAAGTGATGGGGCCAGATGCTATGATCTTCGTTTTCTGAATGCTGAATTTTAAGCCAACTTTTTCACTCTCCTCTTTCACTTTCATCAAGAGGCTCTTTAGTTCTTTACTTTCTGCCATAAGGGTGGTGTCATCTGCATATCTGAGGTTATTGATATTTCTCTCAGCAATCTTGATTCTAGCTTGTGTTTCTTCCAGCCCAATGTTTCTCATCATGTACTCTGCATATAAGTTAAATAAGCAGGGTGACAATATACAGCCTTGACGGACTCCTTTTCCTATTTGGAACCAGTCTGTTGTTCCATGTCCAGTTCTAACTGTTGCTTCCTGACCCGCATACAGGTTTCTCAAGAGGCAGGTCAGGTGGTCTAGTATTCCCATCTCTTTCAGAAGTTTCCACAGTTTATTGTGATCCACACAGTCAAAGGCTTTGGCATAGTCAATAAAGCAGAAATAGATGTTTTTCTGGAACTCTCTTGCTTTTTCCATGATCCAGCGGATGTTGGCAATTTGATCTCTGGTTCCTCTGCCTTTTCTAAAACCAGCTTGAACATCAGAGAGCTCACGGTTCACGTAATTGCTGAAGCCTGGCGTGGAGGATTTTGAGCATTACTTGACTAGCACGTGAGATGAGTGCAATTGTGCGGTAGTTGGAGCACTCTTTTGCATTGCCTTTCTTTGGAATTGGAATGAAAACTGACCTTTTCCAGTCCTGTGGCCACTGCTGAGTTTTCCAAATTTGCTGGCAGATTGAGTGCAGCACTTTCACAGCATCATCTTTTAGGATTTGAAATAGCTCAACTGGAATTCCATCACCTCCACTAGCTTTGTTCATAGTGATGCTTTATCTATCAGATCTAGGCCCTTAAATCTATTCCTCACTTCCACTGTATAATCATAAGGGATTTGATTTAGGTCATACCTGAATGGTCTAGTGGTTTTCCCTACTTTCTTCAATTTGAGTCTGAATTTGGCAATAAGGAGTTCATGATCTGAGCCACAGTCAGCTCCCGGTCTTGTTTTTGCTCACTGTATAGAGCTTCTCCATCCTTGGCTGCAAAGAATATAATCAGTCTAATTTCGGTGTTTACCATCTGGTGATGTCCATGTGTAGAGTTTTCTCTTGTGTTGTTGGAAGAGGGTGTTTGCTATGACCAGTGCGTTCTTTTGGCAAAACACTGTTAGCCTTTGCCCTGCTTCATTCTGTACTCCAAGGCCAAATTTGCCTGTTACTCCAGGTATTTCTTGATTTTCTACTTTTGCATTCCAGTCCCCTATAATGAAAAGGACATCTTTCTTGGGTGTTAGTTCTAGAAGGTCTTGTAGGTCTTCATAGAACTGTTCAACTTCAGCTCTTCAGCATTACTCGTTGGGGCATAGACTTGGATTACCGTGATATTGAATGGCTTGCCTTGGAAATGAACAGATCATTCTATCGTTTTTGAGATTGCATCCAAGTACTGCATTTCAGCCTCTTTTGTTGACTGTGATGGCTACTCCATTTCTTCTAAGGGATTCCTGCCCACAGTAGTATATATAATGGTCATCTGAGTTAAATTCAGCCATTCCAGTCCATTTTAGTTTGCTGATACTTAAAATGTCCACATTCACTCTTGCCACCTCCT
Source organism: Cephalophus harveyi (assembly GCA_006410635.1). Classification (NCBI taxonomy): domain Eukaryota; kingdom Metazoa; phylum Chordata; class Mammalia; order Artiodactyla; family Bovidae; genus Cephalophus; species Cephalophus harveyi. The sequence goes on along the minus strand of SJYT01016312.1, from coordinate 314,941 downwards.
GTTTGACCACTTCCAATTTGCCTTTATTCATGGACCTAACATTCCAGGTTCCTATGCAATATTGGTCTTTACAGCTTCAGCTCTTGCTTCCATGGCCAGTCATCCATGATGGATGCACTGGTGCTGGAAGCAATCCTTGATCAGGGAACTATTAATAGATCTCACATGCTGCAACTAAGAGTTCACACGCCACAACTGAAGATTCCGCAGGCCCCAACTAAGACCTGGAGCAGCCAAATAAATACATAAACAAATATTTTTAAAAGAGGAGGAAGCAGCAGCTCGTCCCCGGAGGATCACTCAGTGAGAGGGGGGATATGGGAGAAGGCCCAGCCCTGAGTCGAGGGCTGGGTGTGGTGGTGACAACTGAGAATGTCGGCCATGGCCAGGGCGGGAATTAGTCACTGGATCCATTCACGCCTCCTACCTCTGCTCAGCGCCAGAGGGCCCCTGGGCTCAGAACCAGAGACTCAGAGAGGGCCTGGCAAGGTGAGGACGCTGAGGTGGAGAGGCGGGAGGGCGCTGCTGGCTGCTGGGGGCAGCTGACCGCAAGGAGTCAGGTCTCCTGAATGGCAGCCTTTGTTTTCATCTTTGGAGGGGAGAGAGCAGGGGCAGCAGGCCCTAATCCCACTGGGCTCCTGCCTATGCCAAGCTCCACCCTTGTGCCAACCTTCTTCAGGGGCAATTATTTCCCTTCTTTTCCAGATAAGAAAATAAGACTCAGGTCTGAAATCACTTGCCTGAATTGGCAGCCAGGGTGCAGTATTTGGGAGACTAAAGAAGAATACAGGGAAATGGAAAGAGAAACTAAACAAAGCCACAGAGAAATCGGGACTTCCCTGATGCCCCAGTGGCTCAGACTCTGAGCTTCCAATGCAGGGCACAGGTTCAATCCCTGGTCAGGGAACTAAGATTCTGCATACCATGCAGTGCAGCAAACAAACAAAAAGACAATAAATGAATGACTATCTGATGATACAAATAAAGAAAAAGAGTGAGGTGAAGTTGCTCAGTCGTGTCCGACTCTTTGCGACTCCGTGGACTGTAGCCTACTAGGCTTCTCCGTCCATGGGATTCTCCAGGCAGGAATACTGGAGTGGATTGCCGTTTCCTTCTCCAGGGGATCTTCCCAACCCAGGGATCGAACCCGGGTCTCCCGCACTGGAGGCAGACGCTTTAACCTCTAAGCCACCAGGGAAGCCCATAAATAAATATCTAATATCTACATAGTGGAAGGAAAGAAGGGGATGGGGAGGGAGGGAGGGGAATTCCTGTGCACAGCCGGCTCACAGAGAGCACAGCCCCTAGAAGGTTCCATCGGTGCTTCCCCAGCCCCAGCTCACCCGGCCAAAAAATTGCAGGAAGGTGTTGGAAAGCAGCAGGTGCTTCTCGGCCAGGAAGCGGTAGCGCCGCTTCTCCTCCAGTTCAGCGGCCCGCTGACTCTCAGACACGAAGGCCTGCATCTGTGCGTGCAGCCGGTTCACGCTCTCCTGGGGGAAAGGGAATTCAGGGATGGGTCCCTCATCCAGCCCCGAGTGCCAGCTGTCTGAGGGCTCCCTCTCCTTCATGAAGCAGCCACCTCATCCTGGAGGCCTCCCCTGAGCACCCAGTCCCCACCCTCACTTGGGAGCCTGCCCTCTCCTGTGAGTCTCGACTCTGCCTGCCTGCCAGCCCGAGGGCACTTCTCCCAGGTCGGGCTGGTGTCTGAGCCACCCCTCTGTCCCCAGAATCGAGGACCGAGCCCAGAAGTGAGGCCTAGGAAAGTTGGTTTAATGAAAATGCAAATTAATGGATTAATAACCCCCTGCTTGGGAGGAAAGATTCCAAAGAGGAGAGAGATGAGCTTAGTAAAGGAGCCAGGAGACGAGGCAGGAGAGGAGATAAGGTCTTGGAGATGGAGGCCAGGCATGGGGCCCTGAACTAGGGAGGAGGGGCTGGGCTTAGCCGGGGGCAGGAGGTGTGTGTGCCGGGGAGAGTGACGGGGCTGCTGGTGGGTTACGCCTTTGCACCGTGATTAGGGGCGGCATGACTGAGGACCTCAGGTTTTCCCAGTGAAATAGGAGAAAGCGGGGAAGCCAAGGAAATGCGCGAGGAGGACCACACAGTGACGAGGCAAGGAGCGGTGTTGACAGTGTCCCTGGGACCAGGGATACCCGCCAGGGGCCGGCTGACCCCTCCAGCTATGCTCACCACACGGGGTGGGGCAAACCACACTCCTGGAGTAGGGCCGGTGCTAGGTGGGGGAGCTCGGGTGGGTGTCGGTGATCCCTGAGAAGCCCGGGGTCGTCCCTAGTCCCTGCACCTTCATCTCTCGTGCATTCTTGTCCCTCTTGCGTTCCATCCGCCACAGCTGGGACATGCTCTTCTCCAGGTTGGCAGCTCGGTGGCGGTACTCCATCTCGTAGTGCTGGCGGCTGTCCTTGGATGGGGTGGAGAGAGGCAGGAGATCCCCATGTCAAAGGGCTCAAGGCACCTGGCCTGTGGGCCAGAGCACTGGATAGGGGCAGGGCGCTCAGCTGAGAACGTGTACAACCTGGGGCCAGTCAGTGCCCAGCACTAGCCTCAGTGTGCTCATCTGTCAAATGGGGAGAGGCAGGCCTGCTGGCAATGGGCTGGGGGGGGGGGCAGGATGGGTGGCCAGACTCACTTTGATGAACTGCATGTCCAGCTTGGTGTTCTTCTCCATGTGCTGCAGGAGGTCTCCATGGAATGTCTGCACCTGTGTGGAGTGCAGGGTGGGGTTGATCAGGGCGACCCAATCATCCCCCGCCCCCGGTGTTCCATTGCCCACTCTGCTCCTGACATACCAGGCTCCTGACCAACCATCAGAGAAATGGGTATAACAAGAGACCTGGTTGGATGCAGGATTAAGCAATTAGACATACAAAATACTTAGTGCAGTACCTGGCTTGAAACACACCCTCCATAAATGTGTGATACCTTCCGTTTCTCCGTGCCTTGATTATGCCTACCAATCTTCAAATACCAGTTTCCCTACCGCCTCTGCTGGGAGGCCCTCCTGACTTCTTAGGCAGAATCCATTACTCTTGCTTTTTGTTTCTAAAATGTGTACAGCTTCTTTGGTAATGACCAGATTTCATTCCTCCAGCCATAGGTTGGAATTTGTTGCTGGGCCCCTGGTCATAGCCCCATTTGTGGAAGCAGCAGGAACCAGGTATGTCCCATCTCTGCATTCCTGGCACTGTGGGGTGGGCATGGCCCAGCAAAAGTGCTCACAACTGTTCACAGGAGTGGCAGCTTCCCATGGCAGGTGACCAGAGAACCAGGAGGGCTATTGGGCTCAGGCTCAGAAGAGCTTCATTCTAGAAGTTTTAGTTCTTCCTCCAATTTGCTCTGTAACTTTGGATGAGTTGCTGTCCCTCTCTGGGCCTCTGTTTCCCCACCTGTAATGGGAAACGTTTGGCCAGATGCTCTCTAGGGTCCAGCTCTAGAACCCAATGAACTTTAATTCTGTGAGCCTTTGTGATCAGCTGGCATGCTCCCCTCTGTCCCTATCAGTGCTCCCTGGGTCACTCGGTGTTGTTGGGACATTGCACCTAAATCTTCCCAGCTGCCCACTTTGCTCTCAGGTTCAGACTGACCACTGCCACCTCGGGGGACCCTTCTGCCTCTGCTCAGCCTTCTCTGTCTTCCCGGCCTTTCCCTGGGGAACCCCTGCTCAGGAACCCTCGGTGGACCCTGCCTCCTGCCCCAGGGGTCCCCAGGCTATACTGTGGAGCTCTGTCCCTCAGGAATGCTGGTAATCAGAAAGGCCAGCAAATTATAAAAGTTATCAGTGTTTCTTCCTCAATTGTTTCTGAAATCTTGTTAACTGGTCTTTAAGGGAGCCTGGGTGTGACCTCCTTGGCGCTGACCAGGCTTTACATCCCTGATTGTGGCTGTCAGTGTGTGTGCTGGGGGTGGGAGTATTTCAAGATGCTCTGAGTCCCTGTTTCTGCCCCAGAGGGGCCCTTTTTTGCTGGATCCAGGCAATAAGGAAGGGAGACCTCCGATCTGTACCTGCGGGACATCCCACGTCAAGGTTTCTGCTCAAACACAAGATGTATGTTCCTGAAAATTCCCACATCTGACAAAATCACCCAATATATAAACAGGGCTTATGGAAGATGCAGGGTTGGGGCTGACCCTCGAAACCCTGGCAACCAGAGCACTACTAGAGACAGTGAATGGTACTGGAGGGATCAACTGGAACCACACCAAAGGCCATGGAAAAGATTAAACATGCAGAAAAGACACACCAGCAACACCTTAATGACTGCAGAGCTGGCATGCTGAGGCAACACAGGAGGCGGTGGGGCTGCCACACGGTGAGCGTGGGAGGCGGTGACACCGGCTCCCAGCTTAGAGCCCCGGGGGGCTCGGAGCCCTTGCTGTCCCCAGGGAGGCCTGGGTGCAGGAGCTCTTTTAAAATGTTCTTAAAATACAGCTTAAAGGGCTCTTGCTGTCAGTGCAGTGACAAGTTGGGGGCTTTCCCTTTCTTCTTATTTCTGTTTGCCCTGTTCCCTTCCTCAATACTTAGGAGACATCACTTCTGAATCAGCCACTCCCATGTCATAGGATACGGCTCCTTCTGCTTCCAGTCACATAGGAACTGAGTCACACCACAGAAACGAGTGTTAGGGCAGGACAGGTGGATTGCAATTCTTCCCATTACCAAGGCTTGGCTGTGATCACCGAGAGTGCAGAGGACACAGACCCAGGATGCCTCAGTCAGACAGGGCGCCAGCACCACTGGGTTAATGGAAAGTCATCATCAAGCTCCTAAAGAAATGGATCTAATAAGAAGTTTGATACTTGAAGAGACCTTGAGCTCTTGCTTTTGGGGAACCAGAGGGCTGCCTATAATTAAGCAGGTGCTTCTGAAACAAGGAAGTTGCCTACTCCAGCACGTGCTGAGAATTCCCAGCAAATCTAACAGAGACTGCGGTCCCCTGCTCCCCTTCCCATGGGACACGCTCCATCAGCAGGTCCTGTGAGCTCCTCCGTACAGAAGATGAGAGCAGACCCGCTGTCACGAACATGCCCTGTAAGTTCCACATGTCGAGGCAGTCCAGTAACTGAATCCATCGATACAGGAAAAACCCCTTTCAAAGAACTGTCTCTGGGGGCTGACCACAACTTTCGTCCTCCCATTTGCTCTTGAACACTCTCCGTCAGGTTACGGCCCCAACCAACTACACCACCAAGAGTGTTGTCAAAATCACCATGATTCCATGCGAATCACTAGGTCCCATGATCAATTTTCAGGACCCACCCAGCTTCTCCTGTCATCATCATCAGACACGGCTGACCGCTCCCTCTTCCTAAGACACCTTCCTCCCTCAGCTTGCAGCCCACCCCCCATCCTTGTTTCCCTTGCATCGCCCCCTGACTGCTTTTCTCCATCTTTTTCTGATTCCTCATCTCTCTGGTCCCCGAAGGTTGAGTTGCCCTGGGCTCAGGCCGTGAGCCTCTTCCCTTCCCTGACTACATGGTGAGCTCATGCGGTCCACAGGCTGCCGACTCCCAGATATATATCCCTGCCCAGACCTTCCCCCAAATTCCAGTCTCATCCGTACGTTATTTGGGCTCCATTCAGCCAAGAGGAAGAGACCAATACTGAAGGTAGGCTACAAAGGTATTAACACAACATACAGATAATAAGAGTCCCTGAGAAAGAAATGCAAAGAAAGAACAAAACATTTTCTAAAAAACTGTGATTAAAGAAAAAAGATATCAAATTACATATTGAAAGAGATCACATAACAAAGAATATCGTCCCAGACTGACCAATATCAAGATATATTCTGGAAAAATAACTAGGTTTGAAAAAAAAGAAAAAAAAATGGGGTCATCTAAGGCAAAAAAGATGGTTGGATGGCATCACTCATGACTCATGACTCAATGGACATGAGTTTGAGCAAACTACGGGAAATAGGAGAAGACAGGGAAGCCTGCTGGGCTGCAGTTCGTGGGTTTGCAAAGAGTCAAACACAATTTAGTGATGAACAACAACAACAAAGGCAAAAAAAGCAAATGATTTGCAATGGAGAATATAGATTATTAGACTTTTCAATGGCAACATTCAAGATGCAAGATAAAGAAAGGAGAAAGTAAGAAAGGGGAGGAGGAAGAGAATGAGCGAAAGAGGAAAGAAGGAAGGAATGTGAGGCAAGGATTTTATATCCAGCAAAACTGACATCCCCCAGTACAAGGAGAGCTGTTATCTTGGCGTCGCAACTCAGAACATTGTTCACATGAGCCCTTCCCATGGGGACAATCAGAGAACAAGACCAAAATACCAATCAAAACATGGACATGGGGTTGGAGGTGAATATTAAAAGTATAGCTACTTGTAAACAAGGATCAGTGAGGGTGAAAGGGGAGCAGGCGTGGTGCAGCGGCTCTGGGTTCCGGCCGTGTGGACAGAGCACGGCTGCAGATACTGCGCTTTTCACATGTTGAAGATTTACGGCAGCTTTATGTCGAGCAAGCCTACTGGCGCCATCTTTCCAACAGCATCCACTCGCTGCATGTCTCTGTGTCACACGTCAGTAATTCTCTCAATAGTTCAAACGTTTTTTTATTATTGTCACAATCTGTTAAGGTTATCTATGATCAGTGATCTTTGATGTTACTCTCACAAAAGATTGTGACTTGCTGAAGGCTCAGATGATGGCTAACATTTTTAGCAACAAAGTACTTTTAAATTAAGGTATGTACATTGGGTTTTGTTTTGTTTTGTTTTACATAATACTATTGCACACTTAATAGACTACAGTGTTGTGCAAACATAATTTTTATATGCACTGGGAAACCAAAAAATGTGGCTCACTTTATTGTGGCATTTGCTTTTTTGCAGTGGTCTGGAACAGAACCCACAGTGTCTCCAGAGCATGCCTTTGAAAGTAGGGGGCGGGGGAGGCTGTGGAGAGCAAATGTAAAACAAACTTTAACTGTTTTCAGAAATCATATTGGTGGTGGTAGAATTAGTTTCATTATTCAGCGACTGTTGTGTCTATGTAGCATGTGGTATAGCAAATGGTAACTGTGGGATATTCTTCTTCTTTCTTTTTCTGTGTGCTTGGGAATCAGGACTTTTGGAGGGAGGGCACACTGTCAGCTTGCAGGACCTTAGTTCTCTGACCAGGGATTGAATCTACACCCTCAGCAATGAAAGCATGGAGTCCTAACCAATGGATTGCGAGGGAGTTCCTCAGTATCAGGACTCTTGATGTGGAACAAAAGAGATACTGGTGGAATAGAGAAGAGGTTAACTAAAAACCCAGTGCTAAATCTGCATTGGAAGTATCAGTATTAATTATGAAGAATTCTATCTTTATATATATACGTGTGTATATCTATGGAATGAGGTTCGGGACATTGTACAGGAGACAGGGATCAAGACCATCCCATGGAAAATAAATGCAAAAAAGCATAATAGCTGTCTGGGGAGGCCTTACAAATAGCTGTGAAAAGAAGAGAGGTGAAAAGCAAAGGAGAAAAGGAAACATATAAGTATCTGAATGCAGAGTTCCAAAGAATAGCAAGAAGAGATAAGAAAGCCTTCCTCAGCGATCAATGCAAAGAAATAGAGGAAAACAACAGAATGGGAAAGACTAGCGATCTCTTCAAGAAAATTAGAGATACCAAGGGAACTTTTCATGCAAAGATGGACTCGATAAAGGACAGAAATGGTATGGACCTAACAGAAGCAGAAGATATTAAGAAGAGTGGATTGGGGGCAGGAGGAGAAGGGGACGACCGAGGATGAGATGGCTGGATGGCATCATGGACTCGATGGATATGAGTCTGAGTGAACTCTGGGAGATGGTGATGAACAGGGAGGGCTGGCGTGCTGCGATTCATGGGGTCGCGGACAGTTGGACATGACTGAGTCACCGAACTGAACTGAACTGATATATATGTGGTTTGTACAAATGTATATATGTATCTATGTATGCATGCATCTGTGTATGTATCTAGGCATATGTATCTTATCTATTATATACACATATATTTTTATATATAGCATTGGCCACTGAAAAAGTCTAGGAACAGTGATGAAACCCAGTAGCAATGGGCACCCCTAGTGAGCAGATAATGGTCTTGAATATCACTTTCCACTAAAAGCAGAAAAACTGTTAAAGGGGCTTCATGGAGAGATGACTGATTTCATTTGTAGAGCCGCAGAAGTACCAGACGAGAACGATCTTGTCAGGCCAGGCAGCGAGGCAACTGTCAGAACCATGAGGGTTGTGCCAAAGAACTCACGTGCCAGACTGCAGAGGCTTCTGCTGGTCAGAGGGGACGCTGTCAACTTCAACGAAATAATGATTGCAAAGGAGTAAAACACGTCCCCTCCAGGCATGCCAGACGGATGGAACCCGAGTCTGAGCCATCCTCTGGATCCAGAGGACAAAGCAACAGCTGAGCTGCACCAGGAATGCTCAGAAAACCAAGTCAAAAGGCCCCAAGTCCTTCGATGGATAAATTGTAAGGAAAAGAAAGGGATGGTGGAGGAACCACTAGACTAAAGAGAGACTCAAGAACATATTTTAAAAGAGAGAGAGAGCAAGACAAGTTCTCGTGTCCAGGGACATGGGACTGGGTGATCGGTTATGAAGAAACCCAAGGCAGTGTCAGACCAGTGGTCACTTTTGGAGGAAGAGAGGGTCTGCGATTTGATGGGGGCCCATGGAAGGGCTTCAGGGAGGCTGACAAAGTTCCTGACCAGGATGGGAGTTTCAAAGGCGGTCTGCTTGATAATGATTCACTGAGCTCGAATTTGTTCCGTGACATTTTCTGTGCCGGTATTTTATTTTATTTTTGGCCACAAGCCATGTGGGGTCTTAGTTCCCTGATCAGGGATCAAGCCCGTGCCCCCAGCATTGGACTACCAGGGAAGTCCTGTGCCTGTATTTTAGTTTACAATAAAAAAAAAGGTTTGGTTTAAAAAAAACCAGTCCTGTCATTCCTTTGCTCAACACACTCAGAGGCATGGCCAGAGTCCCGACAAGGTCCACAGGGCCTGGCCCCTGTTAGCCAGGGGTCATCTCCGCCCTGGCCCTTGATGCCTCCACCCCAGCCATGTGGGCTTCGTCGAGCCTTCCTGTGTGCTGACCCCTCTGCCCAGAACACCTCCCGCAGTTGTCTCCCTGCTTACTCCCTACCTCCTTCAGGTCTCTTCACAATGTCACCTCTCTAGTGCCGTTGTCTTGAATATCTGTTAAAAATCACATCCCTCCAACACTTTCTACTCCCTTCCCTGTTCTCTTGTCCTCTACAGCGCATTTTGCAGCTAACCCATCACACATATGCTCACTTATTTGTCCTGGGTTTTGTCTGGTTCCCCCTTGGGGAGAGCAGGGGGTTTTATCTGCTGTATCCCCGCCTCAGTGCCCACTGCAGTGCCTGGCATAGGGCGGTGAATTGCTGTCAAATGAATGAGCCCGACGGGGAGATGGCCTCTGGTGTATTGGGCCCAGTGTGGCTCTGGCCAGAGGCCCTGCCCTGTTGTCAAAGCCAAGACACCAGTACCCAAAGAGGGCAGCTATCTTTACAGCGTGGGCCTGGGTGACACTTGTCTCTGTCCAGCCCAGGTGTGCCACGAGTGACGTGACAAGCCATTGGACACAAGGAGAGGAAGTCACAGGCTGCCAGGGTGGCCTGTGCTCCGGAACTCCCCACCCAAGCCCCGGGAGATGACACAGGCTTAGCACTAAGCCTCAAAGTGTCCGGGGAATGGGCCAGGGATATGGTTTTATCGAGTGGAGGTGGATGCTTGTTTTCTGCTGGTGAAACTCTTCCCCATTTCGCCATGGCTATCAAACTGGTGAGTATTTTATGGTGTCCCCAAATTGCACCCGAACGTCCAGCGTTTTCCCACGCACACGTTTGGGAGCCATGCAGTCACGGTTAGTTGAAATTTCCTTCTGAGCTTCCCAAAGCCCTTCACACCCGTCCCCAGCTCTCTCCTGTCGATGCCACGCTCTATGCATACTCAGCCCTCAGCGCCCCCCGGAAGGCCCTCTCTTCTCCTCTCCCTCTGGCCCAGCTCTGCTCCCTTTTCAGAGCTTGTTCTCTCCTTCCCAGGCAGCGAAGCCCTGCTCGGTGCCAGGCCCCCATCCCAGGCCTTGGAGCCACAGAAAAGACCACCTCCCAGCCCTGGCACAACTCCCAGTCTTGGCAGGGGTAAAGACAGGGCATCAGTTGTGCTTCTAATCATAGCTAAGGTACATAGAGGGCTACAGGTGCCAGGGTCAGTAATTTATACTTAATCCTCATAAGAATGAGGCAGTTTCGATTATCTCCATTTCACAGACAGATAAGCTGAGGCACTGAGGTTAAATAGCTTGTCCAAGGTCTCAAAGCCAGCAACTAGCGGAGCTGTGCTTTGAACCCAGGTGCTCTGGTGCAGAGTTGGTTTTCTTCACCACCACTTGCTAAGAATGGACGTGTGTGTGCTCTCGCTCAGTCATGTCTAACTGTTTGCAACCCCATGGACTGTAGCCCGTCAGGCTCCTCTGTCCGTGGGATTTCCCAGGCAAGAATACTGGAGTGGGTTGCCATTTCCTCCGCCAGGGGATCTTTCCGACTCAGGGATGGAACCTGCGTCTCCTGCCTTGAAGGCGGATTCTTTACTGCTTGAGCCATCAGGGAAGAGTAAGAACAGATAGAAGCATCTGCTGGAGTCAGAGGAGGAGAGACTGAACTCGCCTGGGTATCAGGAAAGACTTCCTGGAGGAGGGGGCGACGGTGCTGGGCAGCAAGGGTGGGGGTGAGTGGGTCCTCAGCTGGAGAAAAGTGTCACAGCAGCCTGCGGTGGGAACACCAGGCCGTGTCTGCAAGAGGGCAGCTCTTCAGAGGGTCTGGGCTGTGACTGGGCTACCAGGGAGGCTGCCAGATCAGCAGGGCCAGAATCCCTTACCAAGTGGCTGAGTTTAGTTCTGCGGGTGGCGGGGGTGTGGGAACGTTTTCTCCTGGGAGTGATAAGGTCAGATCACTGGCTGCTCCCTGGGAGAGTGGAGGGAGGGGTTGGGGAGGCCGGTAGGGGCAGGGCCCTGGGCCTGACGCACCTGGGTGACGGGCCTCTCTCTTCCTGGCTCCTCCACTCACTCTGGAATCTTGGGTGAATGACTAGATCCCTGACTGAGTTTCCTCCTCTGTGAAATGGAGATAGAAATGCACCCGCCTCCTAGGTCGCTGATGTGCAGGTGAACGTGCCCAGCAGAGCCTGGCCCTGGCAGGTGCGCCCAACGGCAGCTGCAGCTGTCATGTTACCAGAGTCCTCTCTGAGAAAGGGCGTGGAGGTTGGGCCCTTGTCCTCCACGGAATGCCGCCCACTCTCCCGAGTAACCCCTCTGGGCCGCAGGGTCTGAGACTCACCACCACCTCCAGGTCAGAGTTCAAGTGCCGCTGGGTGTCGGACATCTGCACCAAGATCTCACCTGGAGGCATGGAGGGCAGCGGCCTCAGTTGGGGGCTTGTCTCATCACCCCGATTCCCATCAGAAGGGCCTGCCCAAGCTGGGCTTGGGACCAAAGTCCAGGGATTTCCCACACGACTCTGGGACCCTGGCAGCCCCTGTCCTACCCTGGAGAACTCCTGCGGGGAGGGGTGAGGAGGGGCATGGGTTCCAGAGGAGAGTCTGGGAGCTGGGCCCTTGGGCTGCAAGGCCTGTGTCTTTGGGGAGGACTTCCTGGAAAGGCCAGGCTGTAAAAGGAACCCTCTCTGGGACGCAAGAATGGGGAGCAAGGCCTGAGGGGAGGCGCCCAGGAGGCAGAGCCTGGGCGACAGGAGGAGGTGGGCGGTGAGGCGTGTCCCCCAGAGGTCAGCAGAGCATAGGGGAAGGGGCGTGCCTCACCCAGAATCTGCGAGGTGGAGCTCTGCAGGGCCTGCTCCCCAATCTTCTGGATAGCGTTGAAGTACACCTCGGCCGCCTCGGACAGAGCTGCGTGGAGACGGGGAGGCGTCCAGCCACAGCCCTCCTCTGTGGCTCCCCACTCCCCATTCTGGAGGGCTCTCCTTTGGTCAGGAGAGTGGGGGGGCTCTGGGTGGCGCGGGGGCGAGGGGAGAGGGAAGGGGTGCCTGGGCTGTGTGTGTGTGTGTGTGTGTGTGTGTGTGTGTGTGTGTGGAAAAGTAGCGTTGGCCAGAGGAGAAGCAGCGGGGGTGGGGAGGCCTCTCCCTGGGGGCAGGACCTGGGCCCATCTGTCGTGGGTGGGGATGCAGGCATCTGTGTGTGTCAGAAGGCGGGTGTGGACAGGGGTGTCGGGAGGCTCAGGCGTAGAGGCTCAAAGTGGGGGTGGGGTGGCATGGGTTCAGGTCGCTGGTGCAAGGACTTTGCAGATCTAAAAAGCAGGGAGGGGTTGGGTGACCCTCAGCCCTGGGTGTGTCCCCGGCTTGTGGCTTGTCCGTCTGCTCCAGAGCTCGCAACCCTCTGCTGATTAGCACTGGGGGTGGGGGCGGGGATGTCGGGAAATGGTGGGGATGGGAGCTCTTTGCACAGGCACTGAGTGAGGGCCAAGGTTTGGCTGTAGGTGGGTGGATGGGGGCCTAGTCAGGGTGTCAGACTGGGGGTGCCAAGGTGGTCTGAGTATGGCTGTGGGCTCAACAGCTGGCACTGGGGTGACATGTAGAAGTGTGTGTGGTTGGGATTCCGTGAGCCTGCAGGACCAGGCACTGCATCTCTGGGAGCATCTAGGGGGCACATGAAGGTGTGGGAGGGGTCTCCGGCCGCAGGGCGTGAGGGTGACCGTGATGCATGGGAGTGTGTAGGGACGAGGATCACTGGGGTGCGAAGGTCACAGTGGAGGTTGCGATCACGTGGGTGGGGCCCGGCACTCACCGTGGAAGGCCCGGAGGTAGTTGTTCCCCAGGTACACCAGGTTCTCCAGGGCAGGGTTGAACTGCTCCAGGATGCTCTGGAGTCCGAGGGCAGGGGGAGGGAGGGTAGAGGAGGGGAGCGGAAGATGGAATGAAGGATGGGCCGCAGGATCGGGTGCCCCTCAGCCCCAGTGAGAAGCCTGACTTGGGGGAGCCCGCTTAGAACCCTGAAGTCACCCAGAATCCTGGCTCTCGGCTGCAAGGGCCGCAGAGGCCAGGATCCAGGCCAGCCATCTCCTGCTCACCACCTGCTCAGAGGGCACTTGCATCTAGAAGGTTCTCCTCTCACTGGGCTGAAGCCTACGGTCTGTCACAGTGCCCAGCTGGGCATGGCTCAACCTGCCCTGAGTCCAGGACCTGTAGGCTGCTGACAGCTGCCTCTGGGGCAGGGGCAGAGCTTACCCTGCTCAGAGTAGAGCCCCTCGGGAGCCAGGCTACGGCTGGGTCATGAGGGCCACCACATGGCCAGTGGAGAGCGCCCTGGGTGATGAACTTAAGACTTGGGTCTTGATTCAAATCCCAGCAGGCCCTCTTCCCCCCTTGATGACTTTGAGCAAGGTGTTTCACCTCTCTGGCCTCATTTTTCTTATCTGTCAAATGGAGTGATTATTTTCTACTCCACTGGCGGTGTGTTGTGAGGTTTACACATTGCAAGGGTCCTATATGCAAGAGGGGCTCAATAAATGTCTATGGAGACTGCAGCAACCTCTGTGGAGTGGGGTAGGAAGTTTGAGTGTGAGGCTCAGAAACCAGAGAGAGACAGAGAGGCAGAGACAGGGAGACCCAGACAGAAAGAGACAAAGAGAGAGACTCCTCCAGCCTGGGGGTCCAGGTGGCTCTTTGGATCCCTTGCTCCCAGCTTCGGCCACCCTGGGTCCTGTCCTGCTGTGTCCAGTGTTTGGGAATTGGGGGCTCCGGATGAGTGCTATCTCAGCAGGCCTGTCACTCATGGGATGAACCCTGCCCCCAGGGGTCCCCACCCGCAGACCCACAGCTCAGCCCAGCCTGATACTGGGCCTTCTTTCCCAGAACCAGCTGCTGCCCCGCTCACCCTGTCCTCCAGAGCCGGCTGAACTTCGAGCCCTGGGAGGGGGCCTGGACCGGGCATGCACTCACCTTGTAGATGGCCATGGTGGATCTGTAGAACTGGTCCATCTCGGGGGCCATGGAGCGGGCGTGCCCGGGCACTGAGCAGGAGGCGTTGGCAGGGCTGGGAGTGCTGGGGGTTGGAACCCTCCGATGGCCACTGCTCGGCGGGCAGGGAAGGAGGCAGCAGAGCGGGACCCAGCGAGGGAGGGCCAGCCGAGGAGGAGGTGGCAGCTTAATTATTCACCAGCCAGGGATGTCAGAATGCGATCTGGGGTGTAACCAGACCCGGCGGGGAAGGCATCCTGTGACGCGGGTGGGTTCATGTGACCTGCCCTTCAATTATTTACCCCTGAGCCACGGACCAGTGGGCACGCGTGGATGGTCACTCTCCCAGGTCACCACCTCCAGGAAGAGCCTTGCCCGGGCCAGCAAGGACCCCTGCTCACGGGGGACCCCCCTGCCCTCCCACCTGCCTACACTGGGCAGGGCTCACCCTACTGGGCTCGAGCTGTGTAGTGACCACCCTGGACCCTCCCTGACAGCCCCTCCCTGCAGGAGGAACACACCCACATCTCTTCACTGTTCTCAGCCCCTTCTCTTCCCCGAGTCCCCAAGGGCTGAGGCTCCCACCTCTGCTGCCGTCTGCAACCCCCTTCTTCCACATGCTGGAGACGGGGCGGCACAAACCTGGGAGTTACACAGACCCGAGGGCACAGCTGCTCACTCGCTGTGTGACGGTGCCCGAGCACCTTGCCCTCTCTGGGTCTCAGACCCTCTTCTAGCAAGTGGGGCTCTCCCTTGCCCTCCACTGTGGGCCAGGCGGGCCTGGCTGCCGCCTCTGAACATCCTCCAGGCCAGTTTGGGGGAGACTTAAAGGGAAGAGGTGTCCCCGCCCTGGGGAGCCTGGGAAACAGAGCTTCCATCCTTCTGGCGTGGACCCAGGCGGACGACGGTCAAGGCCGAGGGGGGCTGGTGGGTGGGGGGCACTCACACCACTCACACACACAACACAGGCCAACCGGAATCAAACCGTTTATTTCACGGTTAGGGGCTGTCCCCCAGAGCCCGCGCTACACATAAACCACTTCCTGGCGGGAGGAATAAGTGAAGTCACAGGAGCGACCACTGAGAGCCGCGGAGAGCTCGTGGGTGGGGTGGATCTGAGCGGGAGGACGGCTGGGGTGTGCAGAGGGGAAAGTCGGATGGGACACCCCACTCCGGGGTTCCCTCCTGAAGGGGCAGTGACGGCCTGTTTCTCGAGCCCCACCCCAGGGGAGAGGGCTGAGGGTGGAAGGGGTCGTGCAGCCCCAGGGACCAGGAGGAGCCTGGGGCCCTCGGGGAGGCCAGGGCTGGGCACAGGCCGCGGCACCCTTAGTGTTTGACCCGCCAGGGCAAGGGGCCTGAGGGCCGTCCTTGGCAGTCAGGGAGTGGCCGGAGCGAGGCTCGAGGCTTTCTAAGCCTGGAGTGACACAAAGTGCCAGGAGGTAAGGACCGAGGGGGAGAGAGGCCTGAGGACCAGCCTCAGGACGGAAGCCCGGCACCCCCAGGCTGGGCCTGTGGACCCAGAGCTGCCTGGGCCCGGCTCTGCCCAGCAGCGGCGTGGTGGTGGTGGGGGGAGCTGGAGGGGGGATTTGGGGGCCTGGCAGCCTCACGGCGAGAGCAGCAGCTGGACGAGCTTCTGGAACTGCTCCCGATGCTCGTAGATGTAGACCTCAGTCTCCCAGAGGGCGTTGACCAGCACTGTGTCGTTGACCTCGTCTAGCATGATGTCCGTCCCCAGCTGGGGGTTCAATCTGTCCGGGGCAAGGAGGAGGGGTCGCGACCACAGGACACTCGGCCCGGGTTGGGGGACGAGAGCTAGGACTGGGGTGGGCTTGGGGCACAGAGCGGCCTCTCGGGGAAAGGGACAGTCCAGCCTGGGGGCGGGGGCTGGGGCCGGCCGAGCCCTCACCTGAAGTACTGGATGCCGACCATCTCGCACCAGGCCCGGGCCCGGTCCACGGCCCGCCCGTCCGGATCCGTGCACTGGTGAGAAGAGGCCCCTGTGAGTGTCCAGCCCACGCGGCACCCACAGCCCCTGCCCGGGCTCCCAGGTTCCGGGGCGGCTTAGCTCCCAATCAGCAGGCTGACCCTGGACAAACCCCACTGCCCTGTGCTGCAGTGCCTGTCCCAGCTACGCACTCAGAGCGGCACGGGCTGTGCCGGGACAGGTGGCTCGGCAGGGTCTGGGGTCGGTGAGCGTGGAGGGGCTGAGTGAACAGGCCTCCATCTCCCGGCCCCGGTAGCTTTTGTCCATCTGACATTTCGGGCTTCCACATGGGCCGTGCGTGAAGGAAAGAATCCTCAGCTAAACCATAACTGAAAGCCCCGCTGCAGGCGGTCACCGAGGGTCCTGCCAGCACGGAGACTCCCTACTGGGGACCCCGCTCCTCTGAGCTGCCTAGGGAGGGTCCACAGAGCCCTGCCCTCGCCCTGACACCCAGGGTTCCCACAGGAAGCCTCATCCTGGGGCTGAGACCCCGGGGGAGTGGGCTGGGGAGAGGCCATACTCACACAGTCCACCACCATCCTGCCCAGTTCCTTGGCCCCAAACACAGTCTTGGCCAGTTCCCAGGGGTTGCTGGGTCGGAAGACGTCCACACAGGTCACAGGCACCTGTGGGGACCTCCCTGTCCCCAAGGAGACGACAATGGACAGCTTCTTCACCTTGCTGTCCTGACCCTGTGGGAGCAGGACAGGTCAGAGCGGGCCTTCCCCTTGGTGGACCTTGCCATGGATGGGGACACCCAGGGCAGAGGCTGGGGGACAGAACTCCGAAGGCAGAAGCACAGCTTCTCCTTTGCTTTGCTTCTCCTTTGCTTCGGAACAAGTTCTGCTGCCGATCTTCTGGGCGACCTTGGTGACCCACCTACCCAGGCTCCTCATCCACTAAGACAGGTGATGTCTGAGGACCCTTCTCCATCTCAGTCTCTCAGCGATTCCCTCTCTCTCCCTGCCCTTCTTCATCTGGCCTCTAGAGGGCACTCGTCTCTCTGCAGCTTGGGGCTGCCTCTGGGGCTTGGTGCTAACCTCAGTGACAACCACAGCCAGTAGGGATATAGGACACTCACGGTCAAGCACTGTGCTAAACCCTTTGCAGATAAGAGCCCATGGAAGCCTCACAACAGTCCCAGACAGGTTCTATCAGGAGCCCCAGGCAGTGGGTAAGTGAAGCATGGGCAGAGCCAGGCCCCACACCGCCTTCTCCTAACACGCGTGGGCCTTGCCTGCCTCTGCAGTAAGCTCCTTGGGCTCAGGGCCGCTTCTTTTCCTTTGGATCACTGACTCTGCACTGTCCCCTCCCCAAAGGCCTTGGGATGGGTTCCTTCCTCTGTGAGCCCTTTCTGAGCCCCCAGGCCTCTGGGAGCAGGGGATGCTCCTGGGCCCGGCACCATTCTCTGTCACAAGCATTTGAAACACTTAGATGGACGTGTGCTTGTTTAGGGACTGTCTTCCTTAAATGTGAACACCCCAAGGGCACGCGTGTGTCTCCAGGCCGGGCAGTGTGGCTAGGCCTGTGACTGGCACCGACTGGTCTGCATGCTGTCCTCCCCACAGACAGCAGATGCTGTTGACTGATCGTTAACACCTTTCACCACCTGGTCTGGACTACACCTCAGAATCCCTCTTAGCACAGTGCTTTGGGCAGACACCAAGCAGGTTCAAGAGTGAGATACAATTGCTGTCAAGGGCACGGATGAATGATCACACGAATAAAAGACATTTGCTCTCTCAGGAGTCAGTCCTTAGGAAGATCTGCAGAAACCAACTGCCATGGGCAGTCACGTCCAGCTCCCCCAACCTACGGTGGCTCTCACCTTGCGGATCAAGTCCTGGTTGTACTCATGGATCTCAGTCATGGCGTCCAGCGTGGGGTTGTTGGCCAGCAGCCCACCATCCAGGAAGCGCCCGTTGGGCCGGAAGTAGGTGGGGGCTGCCCCACTGCTTCGGGCTGCCCGCCACACCAGCTGCTCTGGGGGTGGGGGAGGAGGGGGTTCAGTGGCGCAAGAGATGTTGCATTTCAGATCTCCGGGTGTGTGTGTGCCGCATTTCAGATCTCAGGGTGTGTGTGTGTGTGTGTGTGTGTGTGTGTACACGTGATGCCATGTGAAGAGGAGAGGCTGGGGACGCTTCAGAAACAGGATGGACAGGCCATGCTTGGTGGAAGGTGGGGTGCAGCCCGCCTGAAGCCTGATGGCTCCCCAGCTCTGCCTGCCCTCAGCTGATACACTCAGGAGGGCATATCAGGGCAATGGGCAGGATGCTGGTGGGCTGGGGGTGCCTGGCAGCCAGGCTGCGTCTCCCACCCACCACCCTGCAGCCTCTCGGGCCAATCACTTCCCACAGATGCATCAAACATGGTTTTCACCTGAAGGATGCGTTGGAGGCTTGAGGTTAATGTTCTGGCTGAATCGAGGCTCCCGAACACACTCTGGAGCCTCGTAATTCCGGAAGAGATGGAGTTCAGCCGGCTGCCGGTCGGACAGCGTCCCTGTGAGCATCACCCTGGAGAAACAAGGAGCAGGACGCTGAAGCCACTGACTCATGCATCCTTGACAATCCACCCTTGGCAATCCTTATCCAAACTGCCCATGCACTAATCCTTAGACCCAGCGTTTCAACTTCTGGGGACCCATCCTAAGATGCTCCCACACATGTGGGAGATGGGCACACACTAGGCAATTAATGACCTTAAAGCAAATGACTGGAAACAACTAAATGTCCATCAGCAGAAGGGTTCAATACACCGAGGTTCACCGGGTCTGTGTTGCTGGAGAACGGCTGAGGTAGTGCTGCATGTACTAATGGGTGGTCAGCGCCAAGATCTGTGTTTAAGTGGAAAAGCAAGGTTCAGGGCAGTGTGTGTGTGTGTGTGTGTGTGTGTGTGTGTGTGTGTGTGCGTGTGTGCAATGGCTTCAGTTGTGTCCAACTCTGTATCTCCATGGACTAGCCCGCCAGGCTCCTCTGTCCCTGGGATTCTCCAGGCAAGAATACTGGAGTGGGTTGCCATGCTCTCCTCCAGGGGACCTTCCCAACCCAGGGATCAAACCCGCGTCTCCTGCATTGGCAGGCAGGTTCTTTACAACTAGCACCACCTGTGAAGGCCACATGTAATATGCCACTACTTGTTTAAAAACAAACCCCCCAAAACCCCATGTACCTATTTGCTCCCTTCCCACCTCTAGAGGGTCAGACAGTAACTCTGGAAGGACCCATGTAACAGTGAGCTGCCTCTGGGGCACGGGACTGCTTGGGGGCTGCAACTCCCAGACTGGAGTCAGGGGAGAATTTTCAGAGTGTCATCTCTGATACTTCATCAGTGTTCTACCATGCGAGTCTCCAATCTATTAAAGAAGACTCCTAACTGTCTCAAGAGACAGACATTCTTAAATACTGAGGGGAGTGTAGACTGACACAACCCCCCTGGAAACTAGTATGTATTCAGACCTTTACAAATGTCCTGGCTCTTTGATTTGGGAATTCCATTCTGGAAAATTTAGCCTAAAAGAATAATCTTAGTTACCATGAAAGCTTTTTGTTTAAGGCTATTCATGCAGTGTAATTTATTACAGTGAAAAATGAACGGTCTACATGGAAAGAATAGGAGGGAGTGTCTAAACAATGGAATGTTTTGCAGCCATTTCAAATGGCTACCAAGGAGTTTGGTCTAACACTGAAGTGTATTTGTTACACTGAAAAATATAAAGAAAAGGGAACAAAAAAAAACTCTCTGCATAGGAAAATAAGATTTGTTTTCCACTTTGAAGAATCTTGTGGAAAGGTTATTTGAACATTTCTCCCACTGAACAAAAAAATAATGTTGGAAAAAAAATTTTTTTAATTAAATATTAAAAGCATAGAAGATCTGACAAGACAGAAAGGAAAAACCAGGGTAAACTAAGGATAAGCAAAAACCCAGAGAGGTAAAAGGAGCACAAACCCAGCTTTGACCTGAAGGCAGACACCAAACTGTCGATCTGAACTTCAATTGAACCGCTGATGGTCTCACTGGGCCAGATGGACAGAAGTCAAAATCCAGGGTTCACCAAAGGTTAGGGAGGGATCTAATGGAAGACCCTCCCCACATTAGACTGTAACCCCAAAGGACTACCCACCTGGATAAGGGTAAACCAAAAATAAACCTGCCTCCTTCCCACTCCTGGAAGCTATGAGTAAAGTTGCCTGGCATTGAACAAAGGAAGGAGAAAAAAAATCCCTGAAAATGTATAATCAAACAAATCCTCTTGCAGATCTGTAGACTAAATTCACACCACCTGGGTGAAGGGGGAGTTCCAAAACCTTCACGCCAAGGATTTAGTTACAGTGGCCCTAGATGGTACTGTACATGGGTACCTGGAAGATACCACATAAGAGAGAAGATACCTCATTCTAAGCTCCATAGAATCTGCACATATTATATCTCAACACTAAGGAATACCACACAGTTTCAAAAAGATGAAGAGGGGGAACATCATGAAATAAAACACCATGGAAGAGAATAAGCATAAACCAACACAGACAGCAAAACATACCTATATAGACAGCAGTTATTTGAATCCTGAGACAAAGATTATAAATCAGCTATGCTTGTAATGTTGAAAGACATCAAAGACAAGCTCGATAATATTTTCAGAGAACAGAAAACTACAAGTAATGACCTACAAGATTTGAAGATAAACCAAAGAGTACTTCTAGAAATTTAAATAAATAAATGCTTGAATTATTTAAATGGAAAATCAGATAATGTTAAAGAGAGAATTAGTGAAATGGAAAATAGGTAAGAAGAAATCAACCGGAATCCAACACAGATAAAATGAAAGAATATACAGAAGAAGTTAAAAGACATGAAAGGCATAAAAGCTCTAACATGTTTAATCGGAGTTCCAGAGGGAGAGGCGAGAGAAATTTAGGCAGAGGCAAGGTTGAACAGAACTGAGGAAAGCCAGCAATCCAAAGATTCAAGAAGGCCAAGAAATCCAATGCAGGATAAATCAGAAGGAATTCATAGCTAGATACAGCATAGTACAACTGTAGAGCACCCAAAACAAATGAACACATAAATAAAAGCACCCAAAGGAAAAAGACTACTTACTTTCAAAGGAGTAAGAGTTAAACTGAAATTGACTTTACAAGTGCAACAATGGATGCTAAAAGATACAGAAGGCTATCTTTCATGTTCTTCAAGAAAATCACCAGCCTAGAATTCTATCCTCAGCAAGAATAAGAGAGAAAGGAAAGAATGTTCAATTGATGAGGGTGAAATAAAATCAGTTTTAAATGATGAGGATGAAAAAAACCTATTTTCAAACAACTCTGCTAGTGGAGAATTCACTACCAGCAGACCATCTCTGTGGGAAAAACAAAAGAATGTACTTTAGGCAGAAGGAAGGTGGTTGCAGGAAAGACTGTAAAGCAAAGATGTGATACACATATATACACACAGACATGCATTCTCATATACATACACACATACAGACCCAACGTGTGCTGAAGCCAGCTCATGCTGGCTTGTGAGACCTATTGCTAAATCTCATGGGCTGGTTGTTAAAATGTTGGTAGCCTGAAATCAGCCATGGTGGGAGTATTTTCACCATGGGAGTTGGCAAACAATACAAACCAGGGTGTTTCCCCTGCTAAGAGATTGAGTTTACCAGTGCACCACTGCTGCTGCTGCTGCTAAGTCACTTCAGTCGTGTCCGACTCTGTGCGACCCCATAGACGGCAGCCCACCAGGCTCCCCCGTCCCTGGGATTCTCCAGGCAAGAACACTGCAGTGGGTTGCCATTTCCTTCTCCGATGCATGAAAGTGAAGTCGCTAGGTCGTGTCCGACTCTTTGCAACCCCATGGACTGCAGCCTACCAGGCCCTCCGTCCATGGGATTTTCCAGGCAAGAGTACTGGAGTGGGGAGTGCACCACTAGATTAATATAAATAAACATCAACTCGAAAAACAGTATCTGTGAAGTTTTTTTAAAAAGATAGATTTAAAATACAGAAAAGTCATTATAAATAAGATAGGGGAAAGAAAATAGAATTAAACATTTAAAAATCCTTGATTATCTGAGGGTTTGGGTAATGGTATCTATTAAATTTAGACTTTTATACTACACAGTAAAAAAAAAAAAACAGAAATGAGTGCATAAAAAAAACAGAAATGAGTGCATAAATTTCAAACTATTAAGGTTGGGGTGCAGTGTAATGATTAACACTATTCAGTAAATCCAAAAGAAGGCAAGAAACAAAGAACAAAATAGGATGGCGTATGTCATCCCCAAAATATGAGTAATTATGCCAATATAAATGGATCAACCATATAAACTATTAGATTAACTATATGAAGGTTCTGATAGTCAAACCAAACAGCTAAATCAGACAACTAATTAGATAACTTAAATATATTACTATGCAATAAAATCTATAAATAGACAACGCACAGATAAGATAAAGAACAAATCCAACCATATAGGCTACTTGCAAGAAAGACATCTAAAACATAAGGATCAAGAAGGCTGAATTAAAGCATGAGCACAGACATACCATGCAAATATAACCATGAAAGCAGCATAACTAATATCAGGCAAATAAACTTTAAGGCAAAAAGCACTCTTAGAGATAAAGAAAGCTACTTCCAATCACCAGAAAGATGCATAAAATTTTAAATTTATATGTACTTAATCACACAGCCTCAAAATATTAATGTAAAAGTTGACAGAAAAGTCAAAAGACAAATTCCCAGACTGGAAGATTTTATCTTTCTCAGTAACTGACAGAAGACGTGGACAGAAACAGTAGTACAGATACAGAAGATTTGAAACTTTTAAATAAATTGTTCCTAGCCAGCATGACTTAATCAGCATGTATAGATACTGGCATTCAACAAATGAAGAGTCCATATTCTTTTAAATTATTCATGGGACATCTATAAAAGCTGAATGTAGAAGGCCACGAATCAAGTCTCAATAATTTTAAAGGACCAAAATCAAACAGAGCATGTCCTCTGACTATAAAGCAATGAATAATAAAGAGATAGCTTGTAAATTCCTAAGTTTAGAAACTGAGAAATGCCATTTATTAACAATAATCACAATGGTTAAAGAATAATAGTAAAAATTAGAAAATATTTTGAACTGAATAATCATATTCTAAATGCACTTAGGGGATATAATTTAAAGAGGGAAAATGCTTATTTCTCTTTTTTGGTTTTTTGGCTGTGCAGCACAGCTTATGGGATCTTAGTTCCCCAACCAGGGATCGAACCCATGACCCCTGCAGTGGAAGTGTATAGCCCTAACCACTGGATTGCCAGGGAATTCTATGGAGGAAAATGTTTAGATTTACAAACACACACACGTATAATATATAGTACAAGAGAAAAAAAGGCCAAGAAATCAATGAGCAAGACACTTATTTCAAGAAGTTAAAAAAAACCACAACAGCCAAATAAACTTTAAAAAAAAGTACAAGAAGGAATAAATATATGTACAGAAATTAATGAAACAGAAAATGTATATATAATAGAGAACCAATAAATAGCCCAGAGTTACTTTTTTGAAATACTAATCCAATTAAAAAGCTTGTAGTAGCAAGACTGATAACAGGAAAAATGGAGGTGTAAATCATCAGGAATGAAGAGGGCCGCAACAACATGCTGCAGACATTAAAGATAACAAGAGAATTTTTGGACAACTCTATGCCAACAAATTTGAAGATGTATATGAAATGAACATATTCCTAGAAAAACGTAACTTAACCAAAACTAACTCAAAAAGACATTTGGAAACCCTGCATAGTCTTATAAACATTAAATAAATTGATTCCACCATTAAAAATTTTCCTATCAACCAAACTTCAGTACTAGATGACTTCACAGGTAAGTTCTATTAAACATTCAAGGAAGAAATAACTCACTATTATATGAACTTTTCTGGAAAACAGAAAAAAAAAAAGAGAGAGAGACAGAGAGATACTCCCTTGAAATCAAAACCCTGCAATCTAAAAATGGGAATAAACAGGTCAATCTTACTCATGAACACGGATACAAAAATCCTAACAAAATATGAGCATAGGGACGCTTCCCTGGAGGTCCGGTGGCTAAGGCTCCGTTTGCTCTCCCAATGCAGGGGGCCCGGGTTTGATCCCAGGTCAGGGAATTAGATCCCACATGTCGCGATTAAGAATTCCCACGCCATAACTAAAAAAAAGATCCTGTGTGCCACAGCTAAGATCCAGCTCAGCCAAATAAATAAATATTATATATATACTTTTTAAAGGTTGGCATATTCGAGTGATTTGAGCCCATAAGAATCCTCTCTGTAAAAGGCACCAGGAAGTGAAAGCAGAGATGGATATGGTTATGACTGAGTGACTTTCACACACACACACACACACACACACGGGTGCGCGGCAGCATTATTCACAGGTGATGGACAGGGAGGCCTGGCGTGCTGCGATTCATGGGGTCGCACAAAGTCGGACACGACTGAGCGACTGAACTGAACTGAACTGAATAGATGGAAACGAACCAGATGTCCATCAAAAAATGAATGGATAAACAAAATGTGGTCTATAAATGCAACAAAATATTATTCAGTCTTTAAGGAAAAGGAAATTCTGTCACATGCTGTAATCTGTATGAACCTTGAGGATATTATGCTAAGTGAAATAAGCCAGTTTTAAAAAGATAGACACTGTGTGGTCCCACTTACATGACGTATTTAGGGGAGTCAACTCATGCAGACAGAAAGTAGAATAGCCGGGGCTGGGGAAGGGGAGGAATGGGGAGCTGTTCTTTAATGGGTACAGAGTTTCAGTTTTACAAGAATAAAGAGTTCAGGAGATTCGCTGCAGGCAGTGTGAATATACTTATCACTACTGAGTTGAAAAGTGGTTAAAGGGGAAAAATGATTAAGAGTTAATTTTATGTTATATGTATCTCACCATAATTAAAATTTAAAAAATAAACAAATGGTATTTATAAATACCAGTCACAACTAGAAGATGAAATGCTTAAAAATGCATAATTTACAGGAGCACAAAATATATGCAGGTACCTAACACATGTGCAAGATCACTGTAGATAAAATTTTAGAACTGTACTAAGAAACGAAAAACAAATGGAATGTTCTCCTATATTCTCTAATTGGAAGACTCAGAGTTTTAATGTGTCAATTCTCCCCTAAATAAGTTTGCAACAAATTATTATATCTAAAATAAGCAACAGGATCCCAGTGTATAGCACAGGGAACTATATTCAATATCCTGAAATAAACCATAATGGCAAAGAATGTGTGTGGGTGGGCGTGTACAGCTGAATCACTTTGCTGCATGTCAGAAACTAATGAGACATTGTAAAGCAAGTTGAGTAGCAGTAGCAGTGTAGTCTTTCAGTCCTGACTCTGTGCAGCCCCATGGACTGTAGCCCGCCAGGCTTCTCTGTCCGAGGGATTCTCGGGGCAAGAATACTGGAGTGGGCTGCCATTCCCTTCTCCAGGGGATCTTCCCGACCCAGAGATTGAACCTGGATCTCCCACATTGCAGGCAGATTCTTTACCGTCTGAGCCACCAGAGAAGCCCCAAATATATTTCAGTAAAAAAGTAATCATACAGACTCAATGTAATCACAAGAAAAATCCCAACAGGATTTGCTTTTCTGTAGAGTTTGACAGTCTGATTCCACTGATACAGCTTCTGTGGAAGTGCAAACAGCAACGCATAACCTGCATCCTACTCAGCACTTCTGCGTGCTGGGTGCTTTTCTTATGAACATAACGCTTTTACTTCTCATGAAAGCCCCGGGAAGCAGGTAGTGTATTATTCCCCTTTTTGAGAAAAGGAAACATCAGGGTCCAGCTCTTAACCACTTCTCTAAAGGGCCTCCAAGAAGAGCCCTGAAGAAGGGCAAGGTGGGAGGCCCTGCTATAAACTTGCTGTAGAATTAGGACTCCATGGCCAAAAACAGACCCAAGAAGGATCCTAGACCCTTGGCTTGGAAGCAAGGCCTGCAATATGGAGGGAAAGACAGACTTTTCACCAATGAGGCTGGGTAAACTGTTTGTTCATGTGGAAAACAAGAAATTGGGTCTCTCTTGATATAAAAATCAATTTCGGGTTGCTAAAAGACCTAAGTTAATAAAAGACTTTGATTGATAAAAGGGAGAACAAGGGAGCTTCATGACTGGACCCAGGAGACAAACTTCCTGCTTCCAGTTAGAAAGGGTTATTGAATGGATAGGAAAAGCACAAGTCATAAAAAGTAAAATATTTATAAATTCTACTGCATTAAGAACACCTGTTGATCAACAAAACATTGTAAGGAGAGTGAAAAGACAAGCCTAGAATGGGAGATTCCAAATCCATGTATCCATCAAAGGCCTAGGTTTCAAAATATAAAAAAGATAATTAGGAAGCCTCACAACCCCCAAATCACCCAACTCAACTGTGCCAAAAATGAGTAAAACACTTGAACAGGAACTTTACAAAAGAAGAAATCTAGATGGCCTTTAAACATATGGAAAGGTGTTCAACATCACTAGTTAATCAGAAAAATGAAAATTCAAACCAACAGAGACCTCATACCCCTCCCCCAGTTTATAAAGATATAAACATTACAAAGATAAATTGCTTTGACAGTCATCATTGTTAGCAAGAATGCAGAGCACCATGCGTGCATACTAAGTCGCTTCAGTCGTGTCTGACTCTTTGCGACCCTATGGAGTAGCCCACCAGGCTCCTCTGTCCATGGGATTCTCCAGACAAGAATACTGGAGTGGGTTGCCATACCCTCCTCCACGGGATCTTCCCAACCCAGAATTTCAAACCCAATGTCTCCTGCATTGGCAAGCAGGTTCTTTACCAGTAGCGCCACCTGGCAAGCCCATGCAGAGCACCAGGAACTCTCAAATATGCCCAAGGGGAGTGGAAACAGAAACCAACACTTTGAAAAACCACGGAGCAGAATCAAAGGGTTGAGGCCATGCCTCCTTCAAGACTTGGCAGCTCTACTCCTAGGCATGTGCCCCACAGGATCAGAAAACGAGGCCCAAAATGTCCACTGAAGACTCGAGAGGTCCAAACAGGAAAGAACCCAAGAGCCCATCAAAGGTGCCTGGAGAAATAAACTGTGGGGGTGTCGTCACATGAGCAGTGAGAATGAATGAAGCACAGAGCTTCACCCATCAGCAGGGCACTGAGGCACTGAGGAAAGGAAGGATAAAATGCAAAATGATTCTATCCAAACCCAGAGACAGGCAGGACCGAACCATGCTGGGGGCTGCATTCAGGTGCCGAAACGAGAGAGAAAATCCCGTAAATCAGTTCACACCAGTCAAGACAGCGTTGCCCTCGTGGGGGGCGGGGAGAAGGAGCTGTGATGGGGCCGGGCACACATTGTGGACTTGGCTGGTGGGCATACATAGGTGTCTGCTTTAGATTTATTCACAGAACTGCTTAATGTACTTTTCTAAATGTTCTATTTCACCATAAACCAGACAAAAAATGTCTAGGATAAAATATACAGAAAACATTTTTCAAAACATTATCTTTCAGTTAATAACTCATGGATGATATATTTCCTCTTCTTTTTGCTTTCTGTATCTTCCAAATTTTCTTAAAACACTATGCATTATTCTTAAAGGGAAAAAAAAAAAAAAAGCTTTATTATGAAAAGAAATCCTCCTAACCCTCCAGAGCTTGCTCACACCTCACTTCCTCCCTGACCACTTTATCCACAGTCCTTTCTCCCCCTCTTGGTCCCACAGAGACTCAGTTGCCAAACACTTTTCAGGGACCTGCTCTGGGGCAGGTATTGTGCTAGATGCTGGGGCTACAGAAAAACAAGACAGTCACATTCCTGCTTCAGGGAGCTCACAGTCTAGCAGGCAAACGTGGCATGAGGCAGAAAATCAAGTAAATCCAGGATGGAAAATAAATACTACAAAGAAGTGGTGGTACTGAA
This sequence comes from Cephalophus harveyi, assembly GCA_006410635.1. Lineage (NCBI taxonomy): Eukaryota > Metazoa > Chordata > Mammalia > Artiodactyla > Bovidae > Cephalophus > Cephalophus harveyi. Next base: position 286,974 of record SJYT01016312.1, on the reverse strand, counting down.
GGTTCTTCTGGAACCTCTTAAGCACATGGTACTTTGCGTGGTTGCCATTTTTTTAGGTCAGTTATCTCCCAATCAGATCATAAGCCTTCCCACCTGATGGCTGCATCACCACATCACACACACACGCAGAGCTACGCTCAGCAAGGATGTGTGTGATGGACGAGAATCAACCGGCTCTGACCCAGGGATGTGCTGTGTGGATGGAAAAACATCAGACATGGGTGGAAGGTGTTCCCCACCTGTGTTCCCCAGCACCCCCCACCCCTCCCCACTCAGCTTTAATCAGACCAGGGCAGGGAGCCTTCTGCCCCAGGAAGGGCCAAAAGGGGTGCATGGCTGGCACCAAAGCCGCCCACGTCCCACCCAGGAGGCTTACTTGGGCTTCTTGACGTCCGTCATCTTGGTGTGCTCTCCAAACTCCCGCTTCAGGAACTCCTCCAGGGGCCCCGACTCGTAGGGCCGAGAGCCCCGGAAAACCTCATCCTTCATGCGAAAGTACACACCACGCATGTAGGCCATGGACTTGCCTAGGAACGAGGAGGGCGGAGGTGGGGAGAAGACACAAGGGCTGCCCTGACAGAGAGCCGGGGCACAGGAACCGGGGGTGAGAGGGGGCACCGGCTGAGCCGAGGCTCCCGGGACCCTCCTCTGCAACTTCCCACACAGGCAGAAATCCCCTTCAGCGGCCCCACGGCTCGGTACTTAATTTTATATTCATAATTTGTGTTTTTTTCTTTAATGATGGGCCCCGAAAGTATAAAAGCTTATAAATCTAGATCCACCCCATTTGTCACAGAATAGAAGGACCGGCCCTGTCCCTTGAGAACAGACAGTGTCCCGGGGCAGGCTGCACCTCATGGGACAAAGAAACCGCTAAGCACCCCTCAGTCAGGCCAGGAGTGCGCAAGCAGGGGGCTACGGAGGTGGGGGCTTCTGCCCACTGGAGAGGATGAACTAAGCGACTTCTCAGATACCTCCCATAGCCCCAGGTAGCCTGAAGACCCTGGATGGGGGATAAACATCCCCTGAAGAAGGACGTGACCCTCTCTGGAGGAGAAGCAAGGACCTGTGCCCACTCTGCCCCACCCTCAGACCTCATGACGCCCCGGCCCTGGGCAGAGGCCGGCCCTGAACTGGCCCTTATCTCAGGGAAAACCAGAGAAGGAAGATGGGGCCCCAGAGGTCAGGAAGAGAGTCCCAGCAGCCACTGCCTGACAACCCTCCTCTTCCCGGAGCTCCATGGACGCTGCGCTAGGCCACCTCCTGGGCTGGCCGTGTCCCCTGTCCCCCCACACCCTGGACGGCCGGGCCACAGCCTCCTCTCACAGTGAATACCTAATGCCCGGGGGCTCCCTGAGGTGGGGCGTGCTCCGTCCTGACCCCTGGCACCAAGCACAGGCCTGGCCGATGTCAAGGAGGGGAGGGTCCTCTCCTGGTGCCTTCAGGTCTGGAGGACGAGTTGGAGGGCCTGGAACCCGACCGGGGCAGGGATGCTGAGATAATTCCCGCGGGATGGTAGCTGGCTCCGAGAGGGCCCTCTATAGGCAGCATCGCGCAGCCAGATAGCAGCTCCATGAAGGAGATACCGCGTGAGTTGAGACAAGGCCGACCCCGAGGTCTGTCCAGCAAGCAAAGTGCCCCCGTGACCTCGGTGAAGCTGCAGTGAGAGCAGACTGCGGCCTTGGGATGTGCTGGACTGGGAGCCCTGGGGACTCCTAGGCGTGGGCCGCATGACTTAGGGCCACCCCTCTCCCAGCGCCTCCATGTCCCTGGGGTAAAGTGAAGTGTGCAGACCAGGGTGCTGGTATTCGTGACTCAAGGTGGCTCCTAACACTGAAAGGGAAGAGAACCAGCTCTGTCCTCTGCGGCTAGGAAGGCATCACCGTGGCCCACGCTCAGCCCTTCTCCTTCCAGCCTTAGACCCCAACAACCTCTGTGCAACCCCCAACCCCGACAGAGGGCTTTGGGTCCTCCCTGCCTCCATGAACTCTGCAAAGCTCTGAAAACAAACTCAGGCAAATCCAAGGGCCGGTCTCAGCCCCACCCCATCCTGCCCCGCAGCCCAGGGGCGGCCCTCACTGTGCAGGATGGCCAGGGCCAGGATGCCCCCGGTGCTGGTCCCTGCCACCCAGTCGAAGAGATCTTTGGTGGCGATGCCCGAGGCCTTCTCGATGGCGATGAGCAGCTGGATGATGACAAGGCCTTTCACACCCCCTCCGTCCAGGCAGAGCAGGTGGTCGTGGCTGTGGTGGGAACAGCAGTGGGAGGGAAGACGGTCCCGTTACAGCCGGCACTTGGCGGGCCGTGTCCCTGAGCACCTGCCCGGTGGCAGCAGCTTGAGCCCTGGAGACCAAGCCCTGGAGCTCACGTGCTACTGGGGCTTGGGGGTGGGGGCCAGGGGCGGGCAGCACAGTCAGTCCAGGGATGAACACGGGACTTCAGGAGACCAGAGGCACACCAAAGAAGAGGATCCAGGCAGGTAAGGGCAGCGGGCGGTGGGTAAGCCCTTCTGGCCAGGTGCCACCTCAGCAGACACCTGGGTCTGTCTCCCCCACAGCTGGTAAATGTGGGAGCCTGTGACCCCTGCCTCCGGGCTCCCTCATCTTTTCCTGGACAAGCTGCCCAGCTTTGCAGTAAGCCCGAAACGTGGCAGAACAGGCTGTGCTGTCGCTGGAGGCCTGTGGGGCCCTTGACCAGGGAGGCTGGAGAAAAAGGGCAAGAGACCCTTCTGAAGACGTAGGGCTGGCAACAGAGGGATCAGTCCGGAGGAAGCAGGGCTAAGCTGTGCGGCTCGCAGACCTGCGCAGGAGGGCCCCACAGGCGTGTCCTGACTCTCTCCTCACTCCTCCTCTGGGGGAGGCGGAGGCTCTCAGGGCTGTGCAGACTCCCCTGGCCTAGCTGGAGCATCTGCAGCCTCCCTCCTCTCACTGGAAGGGACCTGTTGGTCTTCCCTGGGGTACCCCTCAGCCCCTGCACTGGTGGGGGTGTGTGTGTGTAGGGGTGCAAGGAGGGAAGCGTGAGAAGGCTGCTAGAGCAGGCGCACTCCCAGGGTGCATGTTCCAGGGTGGCTGAGGAAACGAGTGGGCTACAGCTTCTGAGGGGAAGCCGACCCTTCAGAGATGAGGCGGAACCACCGATATGGCTGCCCGGTCCTGGGAGCTGGGGCTGCGTCTGCTTCCAGGAGGGAAGGGCCTTCCCTGCAGGGGCGGGCACAGGGTTGTGGCTAGGAGAGAGCCCGCAGCGAGCAGAAAGGGCACGGACTGCGGAAGCCCCGGGCTGCTCTGACACCGACTCTGTGTGACCTTGAGCAAGTGACTTCCCCTCACTTTCTGCATCTGCCAAGCAAGGTACTAATGAGTGCCTCCCGAGGAAGGCTGTTAGGAACACAGGATAGTAAAAAATAAAAATAAAAACAAAAACAGAGAACAGATAAACCACCTCTATTATTAAAGGGAAGGGTGGAGAGAGCACAGCCGAAAGGAGGCATGTTTGTCCTGGGAACTCGCCGAGCTGGCGGGCATGGGTTCTGACAACCGTGGTCACCAGGGACTGTCCGCGGGGACAGGGTCTGGGCCTCTCTTTGCACCCATCACCCCGGCCTGCCTCCTAGAATGGGCCTGGGTGGACAGCAGGGGCTTGGGACGCCAGCCCTACTCCTCCTGGCTGTTGGAGGGAGGGAGGGTAGGGAGCAGGTGGAATCAGAGGGAAGCAGGCTCAGCACTGATGCCGCTGAGTGCTCTCTCCAGAGGAGATCTGGGCCAGCTCCCCCGACGACCTGGGACAGGGGCGGGGAGAGAAGGGACAGGGCCGCAGCCAGCTCCATCAAGTGACCGGGAGCCTGCAGGGCGATTGATGAAGTAGACCCAGGCTCTCTGAAGACTCGGTCTCTTTGCTGTGAACTGTAGGGGCGCAAGCCACCTCACAGAGCCAGACGCAGACTAGACAACAATCCCAAGCCCACTGGGTGGCCCACCAGAGGCCTCGCACATGTGCACCGCCCCCCACCCCCCGCCCTGTCCCCAACACTCACGTCCGCTTCTCGTCCCTCATGGAGCTCAGGATGAAGGCTGGCTTCCGGGCCCGGGAGATCTGCGTGATGTCCTGCAGTTCTGTGGGGCACAGGGCAGGGTGGGCAGGGCCCAAGCAGGTGCTGGTCCCCCAGCCCTCCTCCACGGGTCCTGGGGGCAAACCTGGAGCTGTGCCCTCACCCCTCTGTCCCTGGGGGGAACATCTGCCCCTCTCCCTGCAAAGGCTCTTCATCCCAGGATACAACTGGCCCCCTGGGGCGCAGTGCGCTTGGAAAGCAGAGGGGAGCCCACTGCTCCGGGCATGGCCCCCCAGCCTGCCTGGCGAGCTCTCGATTTTCCTGTATTTTCCCCCCAGAGCCCCGAAGCACAAGCACCCCTGCCCAGTGTGCTGTGTGTCCACTTCACAGAGCGTTTCTGCATGCATGCCAGCTGGCGCTGCAGACAACCACCTTCTCCAGAATCCTTATCCCCGATTTACGGATGAGGCTCGTTTAGCCAAAAGGGCTGAGTCAGACATTCCCCAGGGTTTGACTCCCTGAAGGAAGAGAGATAGCCCGACTGCTTCCCAGACACCTCTCGTTCTGATCCCAGGTCTGGAAACTTCCTCAGAGGCCTCAGAGCGGTGCCCTCACCCGCAGCATGCATGTTTTGCCTGGGTCCGAGGCCCACCCACACCCAACGAATGCATTAGCTGCTCTCCTGACAAGCAGCCTGGCCCTTCAAGGCCTCGTCATCCGGATTCTGACAGGCCGTCCCACCACTGTGCATGGAGTCTTAGAAGCAGCGAAGCAGGACAGCAGGCTTCCAGGCAATGTGTCTCCCCCTCACCAGGGCAAGGGGCCAGAGTGGACGAGATAAGCGCGAGCCTAGCCAAGAGAGGTGGTGGACAGAGTGCCAGGGAGCGGGGCGTGCGGCTGAGACAAAGGAGAAGGGGGACTAGAGCTGCATCTAACTCAGGGCACAGCGGGCCCTGCGGCTCCTCTAGGCCCAGGGCATTACCCATCTGATGCCGCGGCCCAGGCCCACCATCCGGCCTGGCTTGGGTGACTGATTGCCTGTAAAATTGAGAGAGAATGATGGGGGGGCGGCGGAGAGGAGGGGCTGTGGGGGAGAGAGGCAGAGCCAGAGGGACTAACTGTGGCTGCCCGCTCTGCCCTGTCCTGAGTTCAGGGTTGGCCAGGCTATCCTGTCTAAAGATGCTGGTGTCTGATTCCCCAAGAGTTTAAGAATAGTGCTGGCTTGTGAAGGATTGGTCCCTGGCTGCCTTGTTCAGGGAACCCCCACTCCTGAACAATCCAGGGTTCAGGGTGGGCCAGGCCCACAGGAAGCCCAGAGAAGGTCTCTGCCTCCTTGGGGGCCGTCTCCATGGATACCGAGGATGCACAGGGGCAGATGCTCATTGCCTGGCCAGTAGGTCACTGAAGGGGCTGGAAGAGGAGCACAGCGGCCCCGGGACTGATGGAGATGCGGCAGCATGGCAGAAAGGCTCCTGGTAGAAGCCAGAGAACCCCCAACAGCTCTGAGCCCCCAAGAGCACTCCTCGCTGCCCACCTGAGCTCCCAGGGCATAGAGAGGGCAGCAAAACGCCCATCTTATAGGTGTCCAAGGAACTCTGTCAGAGGAAATGGACCACAGGCCATTAGCCAGGGACCCCACCAGTTTCCGGACTCTATGTGTTGCTGGCTGTCCCCCAAGGCTGAGAAATGCTGCCCATTGCCCCTTGCTTCCTTTAATAACCTCTTCCCTGGGCCCCAGGGTTTCTTTCTTTCTTTCAGGATTGCCTGACCCAGGGACCTGGGAACCAGGTGGAGAGGAGGCGGCATGGGAGGGGCCAGGCCTACCTAGGTTGTTTAAGCTGATCGGTGGGGGATGAGATCTTTCCACGGAGAAGGAGGGAGCTGCCGCGGAGCACTGCTCCGTCGAGAACCCTTGCGTGAGTGGGAAGCGGTAGTCAGCCCCCACAGTTCTCAGCAGAGTGAGGAGCGCCTTCCTGGTGACGACTTGTCATGTGTGGGGAAGGGGAGATGGCACAGGATCAGAAACTGACCAGACGCAAATGAGAGGTCCGTTCTGCACCTGATCCCCTATCCCAGGCCACCTGGGGGGTCGGGGGTGCCCAAGAGCCCACCCCACCCTGACACAGTGTGTGGACTCTAATCTGTTACACCCAAAACAGCTTCTGGGGTCTCGAACTTGGCACATGGATGAGAAGGTTGGTGTTTGAGGAACTCCCTCTTTCCCTTCTATGCCAGTCAAGAAAGCACGACTCCCACCTCCATGTTGAGCAATTCTCAAGGCTTTTTGAGCTCAACAGGGATGAACCAACCAGTGGGTATCTACTCCCACCTTCTGGACAGGATCACTGAAGATGCACATGCGTACGCATGCACGCTCGCTGACACCACTATGAGCTATCACCCACAGCAACCTCCACAGCTCCCCAGAACCTTCCAGAGGGCTCCAGGCGGCTGGCAAGGAGGATCTGCTCTTTCCAGCCCAGCAGCCAAGGCTCACCGAGTGAGCATGCAGTGTATACACTGTGCCAGTGTGCAAGGGGGGCACACGCGGCATGCAGTACATGTCAGGGTGCAAGGGGGCACACGTGTCATGCACATGCCTGTGTACAAGCGAGGGGAGGCAAACGTGTCATACAGCAATGCACCAGCCTAAGGATGTTCTTACAAGTGATTCCATCAGAGAATTCCCCAAGAGTGGGGAAGAGGGCTGCTCCCACTGCCTTCCCCACCCCCACCCCAAGTCTTGGCACCCTGAGGTGGTGTGGGGGTCACAGGGAAGAGGACACTGGTTCGGCAAGCCCCCGGAGGCCTCAGTCTAGTGGTCAGGGCCCCTGTCCTTGGGAACCGGAAGCTTCCCCTCGGGGCCTCCCAGGTGCTCCCAGGTGCTCCCTGCAGGGAACAGTTGGGGGTGGGGGTGGACAGGATGTAGGCACCTGATGGCTAGGACCTCCCTCCTCCCTGCACCCCCCACCCCCCCCAACTCTGGTCCCAGAGTGCAGAGCACGTACGTTTGCTGATCCTGGAGGCTATGAACGCAGGGGTTTCTCCAAAGTCATTCGGGGTGTCCACCTCTGCACCAAACACGATGAGGGCCTTGATCATCTCTATGTTGTCTTTCTGCTGGGCATGGAGGGAGGGGGGGTGAAATTGGCAACAGCCCAGGGACTCGTGGAGAGAAAGGACCCTGGCCTCTTCACCCCCCAACCCATCACCTCGGGGGGCCTTTCACCAGGATGGGAAGAGACACTGAAACCCTTCTGACTTCCACCCGCAGTCAATCCCATATTGCAAAGTCTACAGTTGGAAGGCCAGTGCCCTGACAAACAGGCTTAAGAGCACCCCCACAGGTGAGAATCTAAGAACCCAGGTAGAAACTGCAATGACATCCCCCTCCCCCAGCCTGCCAGCTCCTTCTCAAAGAAAGCAATGCGTCTATGACCCCTGACCCCAGAGACACGGGGACACTGAAGGGTCAGCCGCTGATCGCCTGCAGGAATGGCAGGAAAGCGTGATCAAGGAAAGGCCCCCCACTGAGTCCAGGGGGGGCGGGTTGAGTCAGGAACAAACTGAGCACAAGTCTTCCCTGATGGCAGCCCCCTCCCCAGAGCACGCGCAGTGAACGTCTGGAGGTGGGCAGCGGGGCTAGCTGGGCACAGTTCCCAGGACACGCCAACAGGCTGGCTGCCAGGAGACCTGAGCGCTGGGCTTACGTCTCTCTCTCGGGGTGGATTCCCTTGCTTAAAACATGAAGAGATGTGTCTAGAATGCTGTTTTCCAAACGGCTGCTCACACCCTATTAGGAGGTATATGGGCACAGGTAAATGTGTGTTTCAACTATTAGTTATGTATTCCTTCTTTGGTTAGCTTTTATCTGTGGCCCTGGTTTACCACTATTGGTTTGCTACTGCTGCTAAGTCGCTTCAGTCATGTCCAACTCTGTGCAACCCCACAGACAGCAGCCCACCAGGCTCCTCCATCCCTGGGATTCTCCAGGCAAGAATACTGGAGTGGGTTGCCATTTTCTTCTCCAATAAGTATAGGTTTAAATAAGTTTGAAAGCAAGCCAGGGCTTCTCTGGTAGCTCAGTGGTAAAGCGTCTGCCTACAATGTGGGAGACCCGGGTTCGATTCCTGGGTCGGGAAGATCCCCTGGAGAAGGAAATGGCAACCAGTATTCTTGCCTGGAAAATCCCATAGACCGAGGAGCCTGGTAGGCTACAGTCCATGGGGTCGCAAAGAGTTGGACATGACTGAGGGACTTCACTTCACTTCCTTTCAAAGTGACTAAGCAGCAGCAGCAAAAGCAAAGCAACTTAAAGCAATGACTAAGTACATAATTGTAAAAGCGGTTCGTGTCTCTGTCAGAAACTGCACAGATGGAATGCAGGTGATGCAAGTATGGAAGCAGTGGCCTAGCTCAGCACTTCTCAAGGTAGGAACTGTGGACCCCCCTGAATATGGAGACCCTTTAGAGGGTTCCAGAGCTTAGAACTGTTTCATAAAAATGTCAAGATGCTGTTTGCCTTTATGCAGTGGCTGATTTTTATATAGTTGTTTGCTTTCTTTTTGGCTTAGCTGTGGCATGGGGGATCTTTCGGTTGTGACAAGCAAACTCTTAGGCTTCCCAGGTGGCTCAGCTAAGAATCCATCTGCTAATGCAAGAGACGTGAGTTCAATCCCTAGACTGGGAAGATCCCCTGGAGAAGGAAAGGGTAATCCATTCCAGTATTCTCCCCTGGGAAATCCCAAGGACAAAGGAGCCTGGTGGGCTACAGTCCATGGGGTCGCAAAAGAGTCAGACACAATTTAGCAACTAAACAACAAGAACATCATGCAGACTGTTATTTGCATCATGTGGGATCTAGTTCCTTGACCAGGGATCAAACCCCGGGCCCCCTGTATTGGGAACTCAGGCATCTTAGCCACTGGACCACCAGGGAAGTCCCATGGCTGACTTTGTACCAATGGTGTAAAAACATCTATGGATAAAACTCCTGGTGCCTTAAGCATGAAGCAAAGCAGTGTCCACAGACTAACTGCTGTCATGGTTTTCTTCTCTGCCACGTGCTCAAGTGAAAAGTAAATTCATTCATTAAAAAGCCAGCTTCGGGGGACTTCCTTGGTGGTCCAGTGGTTAAGACTCTGAACTCCCAATTCAGGGGACACAGGTTCAATCCCTGGTTAGGGAACTAAGAGCCCACATGCTGCTAGGTATGGCCAAAAAGTTAAAAAAAAAAAAAAAAAAAAAAGCCAGTCCCTTGATGAAGCACTAAAAAATGTTAATCTTACTACATTCCTACACTGGTGTTTTCAGTGTCATAAAATGGAGAGTGTGCACACGGTGTGTCTGTGGCATAACCAAGTATGATGGTTGTCTCAGGAATTTTCTCAGGAAAATTCCCATGTGACTGACTGAGTTGTGAGCAGAACAAGCTGCTTGTTTTTCATGAAACACTGTTTTCACTTGAGAAACGACTGGCAGGCAAACTATGATTGTTCAGCTTTGGGTATCTAGGAGACATTTCCTCAAAAATGAATGCAGTGAGCTGTCACTTCAAGAAAAACAGCTGGCAGTATTTTGTGCCAGTGATAAAACTCAAGCTTTCAAACAAAAACTGGAATTCTAGAAAACTGGTATACACCATGATGGGCTCCAGTGGTTTCTCCAAATTTAGAAACTGTTCTGATGAAACCTGAGTGATATTTACAAATATGGGGGGTGTTGAGACTGTATGATGAATCGAGTCAACATGTGGAAGCTGGGCATCCTCAGAGAACAAGTATTTTCCAAAGATGACACGGAATCGTGCATAGGTTAAAAGATCCACGCAAAGTGCAAGAGATGCCAATAGATTTGACTGTAACAAAGTGTGAAAAGTCTAAGGAGATGGCTTCAGAGTGTCTACTGCACTCAACTTGTCAGAAACTACCCCTTGTCAAGTTTTGGTGCAGACCATGAATCTGAGCAAACTGGGAGATAGTGAAGGACAGGGAAGCCCGGTGTGCTGCAGTCCATGGGGTCTCAAAGAGTCAGACATAACTGAGCGATTGAACAACAACAGAGAATATCCACAATTATCTGAAAAGGTACAGCTAACCTATATTTTCCAACTATAAACACATCTATGTGAGGCCAGATTTTCTTCATATTTTTACCACATTCAACAACATACTGCAACAGAATAAACGCAGCAGAAGACAGGAAAATCTATGCCTTCTCTGAAGCCAGGCATTAAAAAGATTTACAAAAATATAAAACAATACCAACTGTTTTCTATTATTCTCTGTTTTGGAAAATAAAGTTGATTTTCCATAAATACATTACTTACAATAGCATGGGCTTGGTAAATCATTCTTGTTTTTTTTTAATTTAAAAAATTATTTTTCTTTCTTTTCTTCTTTGGCTGCACCAGGTCTCAGCTGCGGCACGCGGGATCTTTGATCCTTGTTGCAGCATACAGAATCTTTAGTTGTGGCATGTGGGATCTAGTTCCTTGACCAAGGGTCAAACCTGGTTTGGCAGCACAGTCTCAGCTACTGGACCACCAGGGAAGTCCTAGTCATCGTTATTTTTAAATGAATTCATCAGTATCTTGAAAATCCCTCATTTGTAATTTTTAATATGGTCAATATGGATAGATAAAATTCAAATAAACAAAGTCTATGAGATTCTCAATAGTTTTTAAGAGTATAAAAGACAGACCAAAAAGTTTGAGAACTGTTCAACTACATAATTCAAAGGGCCCATTCAGTGCTAAAAATGTTCACAGTTCTATTTATAGCTTCAGTCTTTTGGGCAACATCCCCTCTACAATTATGACCTTTGGTATAAAACAGGATGTCTTTGAATTTTTCCTAAATCTACTTCTTTTAGAGTCCCAGAGAGATTTCCTAGTTTACAACTCTAAGACAAGTTGAGCAGAATTATGGGTACCTATGGTTTATGAATTACGGGTACAATTACACACACACACATGCACACGCACACACACACACACATCTGTAACAAATAACACTCCCTCCCCTGCATTTAATATGTTCATGCTGTAGTTTTCTAGCCTCCCTGTAGGCGCTTTAAGGGCAGACACTGTGCTCTATGATGAACCAACAAAGGTGACCAGTGCCTGCCATGGGCCACCAAGATGTGTAAGCAGGCCTGCCTTCCAGAAGCTTGGAGCCTTCCAGGGAAATAAGAGTAACATGCAGATGAAGTTTGCCCTGATGATGCTGGGATGAGGACGAACATCCTGGGGATGCTCACTCTGTGCCGGGTCTTACATGCGCTGCTTAGACATCCCTCATAGAGTTATAGGGTGTCTACCACTGAATCCACTCAACACCTCTGCCAGGCGGGTACCAACACCTCCATCCTCCAGATGAGGAAGTCAAGTCTGGCAGAGGGGATGTGAGTTGCCCAGGGCACAGTCAGTAGCCAGAGCTGTATTTTCCCCTCTCACTGTGTTCAGATGTCACATGGAGGCATGGGAATGAGAGGTCCCGGAGCACAGAGGCAGCAGTTTTTATTCTGGACTCAGAGGGGGACCTGCCCTGGCCCGGGTGGTCACCTGACCCCTGCCGCATGGGCAGCCAACCTGGGGCTCACCGACATGGCCAAGTGCAGCGGGGTGTTGCCGTGTTCGCCTCGGGCGTCGGCGTTGGCCCCGTGGGTCAGCAGCACCATGACACAGTCGAAGCGGTTGCGCATGACGGCCACGTGCAGGGCTGTGTTCCCTGCGGAGCTGGTGCCGTTCACGTCGCAACCCCGTTTCAGCAGCAGGCGGGCCATCTATGGAGACAAGAGTCCCAGCCCCGGTCAGCTGGGCAGCCGGAGCGGCTGTGGCCTGTGGCACCTGATGGCACCTGGGCACAGCCACGTCCTCAGGCCTTGGGCCTCTGGAAAGCTCCAGCGGCAGGAAGAGCCCAGGTGGCAGGTAGCCCCAGACCTTGCTTTTCACACCCCTCGGGAACTAGGGGACAAAAAACTGAAGACATGGTGACTTGAAAGGGGCTTCTGGGTCCTTTCCTGGAGCTCACAGGGCCCCATCCTTCCCTGCAACGGTTCCTCTGCGCCCTGCCCCAGAACTGCCCCCTCACTATGACCCTGCCCGGGACCCTGCCGAGGTATGACTCCCTCTCTCTGTGCCTTGGCAACACGCACCCCTGCTCACCAACAGTCCTGGGGGGCCTGGGCTCTGGGACCTGACAGACCTGAGCCCAAAGCTCAGCCTTCCTCCTTCATCCCCACTGTCCGAGCTGGGCAAGGCCTCTGCGCCCCTCTGCACCTCAGCCTCCTCTGCTGTGAAAATGGGGGTGCGAGTTCCCACCTCACAGAGGGAGCAAAAGCCCGACAGGAGGGCCGGGCTTGGTGTCCAGCTCCCGGCCTGAGGGTGCCCACAGCGGCTGGCAGGCTCCTCCCTCCGGGCCCGTCGCGTGTGCAAGCAGGCCATGACCTTGGAGGGCACCCAGTGCACTGCTGGGCTGTGCTTCCTGGAGATGAGAGACCAGAGGCCTCCATCCTCCCAGGGGGCCAGAGCCTGGCCCAGGGACAGGCCTCAGAGGAGAGGCTCGGCCAGGCTCTCTGAAGAAGCTGGAGGCACCGCCATCACCACCACCATCCACCATCTTCGATTTGCAAGGTACTTGACAATTTATGAAGAAATCTTCTCATGCACTGCTTTGCAGACTTCATGACACCTCCAAAGGTAGGCCACGGACCCCCAGTTCACACGTGGGGAGACCACGGAGGGGACACTGCCACCATGCAAGGCCAGGATGTCACCTCTCCTTAGGCTTACCTGCCTGGCGGGCCCACTGCAAGATCAATCCCCTGAGTGTCATCCTCAGAGGCCTCTCAGGAACCCCTTCCTGCTGGCAGCCAAGGAACCAAGGGCTCCAGGACCCCCAACCCTGCCCGCCCAGCTCATCCTTAGACCCTGCCTACCTCTGCATTCTTGGCCCAGTGGAGGGGGCTGGCTCCATAGCGGGGGTCTTTGCTGTGAATCTGGCTGCTGTCCATGCTGACAATCATTTCAGCACACCTGGGGAGAGAGAAGCCATGTGGGAATCAGAAGGCTGGCGGGGGCAACCTGATGTTGAAAGAGGTCATGACTTCATCAACTGGTGAGGGAAAGCTCCTGCAAACAGAGTTGCAACAAAATCAACCAGCATGCATGTCGTGGCATTTCAATGGTATCCTGAGTCCCTCAAGGCACATCTCAGGCCCCCTCCTCCAGGAAGCCTTCCTTGATGACTTCAGTCAGCAATGATCTCTCTCATTGGTGCTGGCTGCAGTGTTAGACAGGCTTGAGGTGAAGCCCCAGCTTCCTGCTGGTGACCTCTGGAAAGTGGCCCAGCCTGTCTGCAACATGGGAACAGTCCTAACAGGATGGGATGAGGAATAAAGGAGGATTAAAGGGTAAAAGATACTCCAGCACCTGGTCCTGGGCCTGGCACACGGCCGCTCTCCATCCTCCCCCCGCCTCCCTGGTGTTTCAAGCAGGGACTGCATCCTGTAGGAGGCGGTAGGCAGGGTGGTTAAGAGTACAGCTTTCCACTCCTAGACTCATCAGCAGAAGAACTGAAAACAGGGACTTCAGTAGACATATGCCACTGCTGACCGCAGCACTATTCCCAATGGCCAAAAGGTGGAAACAGCCCAAGTCCCCGTGGACAGACGAATGGGAAGCAGAATGTGGGATAGATTAATACTATGGAGGACTACTCTGCCTGAAAAAGGAGGGGCGTTTTGATACCTGTGATGACACTAATGAAGCTTGAAAACGTTAGGCAAAGTGAAACTGGAGCTTCACAGACCCAGCTCTCTACGAAGCTCAGCTGAGTTGACGCCAACAGCAGAGGGGCCTCCAGATTAGGGTTGGGATGGAATCAGTCCCAGTAACCCTAACACTTGTGATTCTCAGAGTGCAACTGCTGGGGCTGCCATGTGGTGGCAGAGGGATGTGCCTCCTGGGGGTCCTAGAGGCGTGTGGCTGCGTGCAAGGCACACTGAGGGATGAGACAACTGGTTGTCTTATGTGCAACGGTCCACGCGGGAGGCTTGGGATGTAGCTGCGGGTGTCGGAGGAGGAAGCAACCTGGACAGTATCTTGGAAGTAACCTGGACAAGCAGGTTCCTGGGGCCAGTAGGGTGGCTAAAGTCAAGCTGGAGCGGGGCTGCCATGCCAGCCCTTGGGTATGGGAGAGCATCACCCATCACATGTGCCCATTTGGATCAGCAACTTGGTAACCTGGTGACTAAGGGGAGGGTGTTAGGATTGTCTCCAACCATTTGGTCAGGTCTTTCTGAAAGTTCTAGTTTGTCTTGGCTGTGCAAGTTGAGAATCAAGGAAAGGAGGGTTTGCGGAGCTTGGACCAGACCTTCGAGGGGACAGCAAGGCCCTTCAGAGGCCAGCAAGGTGGGTGCAAACCCCAGAGGAAGGAAGACTCTGAAGGAGAATAAGAGTGCCTGCCTTCCACCCAAGGGGGGCCTCTCCCCATTCTTTCTCAATGCTCATCTAGCGCTGAGGTAGATGGAAGGTACTGGAAGGTACTGTGTGACTCCTGTGTCCCCATGTCCTGGACTTTCTCTCATCCATCTCTGTAAGGCCAGTGCTTAGCACAGTGCCTGGGACTGATCATTCACTCGTTCGTTCCTTCCAGATACTGTACCTGCTTGGTAAGATTTTGAAACAGTCATCTCTTTTACCCCCCTCTCCCCCCCATGCACCGCCCCCCCACACACACACACACATCAACCATGGAGAATTTTCTTGAGACAGGGCTCTCTAGGGCTGGGGAGAAAGGGACGAATGAATGGTCTAGGGACTCCACCGGCAGCTAAGACTCCATGCGTCCAGTGCAAGGGGTGCAGGTTCAATCCCTGGTCGGGGAACTAAGGTCCTACAAGCCACATGGCACAATCATAAATAAATAAAACAGCTAACTTCTTAAAAAAAAACAAAAAGAGTGGTCCAGGGCTACCCAAGACAAGGGCCTGGCACCTGCATCTCAGCCACGTCACCAGCCAGGAAGGAAGGACGCATGAGGCGGACGAGATCTGGGGCCACTATGCCAAACGTTCCTAGGCTTCCAGCTGGGAGCAGAAGCCACAGAACCCTGTAGCTGTGAAGGCGCTGTTCAGATCAGACCGAAGGGCTTGGATGGAAGAGGATCCATCCACCCTCCTTCAGGGGAGGGGGGCCTCCTGCACTGGGGCATCACCTGGAGAGCAGGAAAGGGGAACCCCCTGAAAAGTTTAAGATTGTTTTTCTCCAGTTTGGTAGAGGGAGGTACCTCTTCAGAAATTCAGGTGCATCACTGAACAACTGTGAAAGTCCTGTTCCTGCACGGTGGAGCTGGTGGACTGAGATTCACACACCACCACCACTCCGCATTTATCAGATATTCATACTTTCTTTGTGCCAGGGCAGCCCTTGGCACACGGATCTGACATGCATCTAAGGAGAGGGGGCCACTGCTCGCCTAGGTGGGAGAACTGGCTGTGCAGACAAGAGGCCCAGTGGACCGGGCAGGGCAGGGCAGGTCTTACCCTTTCTGGGAGAACTTCATGGCCGTGTGGATGGGGTAGCCGCCGGGCCCCATGATGTTGCAGCGAGCGTTGCACAGCAGCAGCACGCGGACCATCTCCTGCTTCCCCAGCTGGCAGGCCAGGTGCAGTGGGGTCAGGCCCTGGTTGTTCACCTGGTTCAGGCCGCCGGACGCGTTCTTCCCTAGGAGCTGACGGCGAGACCATGGGGTGGGCGGGAGAGCCAAACACAGCGAGGCCCCCGACCCGTCCCTCCCCTAACACCCACCACCGCGGCCGTCCCTCTCTGGGGCTTCAGGGGAAGGGAAGAACCCTGTGAGACTCGGTGAGAACCCAGCCAAGAACTTTAAGAGAAGCATCGGAGAAAGGAGGCTCCGGGGGCAGGAAGAAGCTGGCTGTGCCGGCGTTGGCTGGGGCGCTGGTCTGGCCCGACTGTGGCGTGCGTGAAAATTTTCTCAATCAGGAAACTTAAAAGCAGGTAGTATCTGGATGGGCCCTGGGGGTCTGGGCGGGAGTAAAAGACTTGCTTTTCACTGCATATCCTTCTATCCTGCCTGAATATCGTTTTGCTCTGTGTAGGTATGATTTCTTTAAAAGAAAACAAAACAAGATACCAGTATTCCTAAGACAACTGCAAGGCTTTTATTTCCTTGGTTGTGGCTGAAAGTTGTCTCCCTGAGGTTAATTATGACCCCTGTGGACCCTTGTGATTGGCTGGGTCTGAGAACAGGTTGAGGACCCAGCAGGGAAGCTGAGGTGCTGGCATCCAGGCCTGACTCAAGGGCAGTTCTGCCGCTCACAGCTCTGTGATGCTCCCTGGGCACATTTCTTAACTTCACTGAACCTTGGTTTCCTTGGTGAGGAGAGGACAAGAGCCCCCATCCACAGAGAATTAACTAGAACACATATAACACTGAGTACAGGGCCAGATACAAGGCCAGCGGTGAAGGACAGGTACTGATAGGAGTGTGTCCCAGCCTCTGCTTGGAGCCAGGCTCCATGAGGCACTGTGCTGGGCCCACAGTGGGGTCTCAGTAAGGGTGAAGTTCAACAGTGGGTGCAGAATTCCCTTCCCTCTGAGCACTAATCATAAGACAGGACTCCACATTTTCTGGAATAATGTGGTTCCATTCTAATGCCAAGGGCAGAGAGAAGGATATAACTTTGGAAGAATCTTCTAATTCTAGGCAATAAAATACAGCCCAGTATTCTGTCTCTTCTCTCTGATATAGAAGGTAGCTTTTTCGTCACTTGATCTACTCGCCCACAACTTTTATTTTTTATTTTTCTGCCCAGCTAATCAAAACTTTAACAGAAGGAGTCTCTCTGGCACAGATGCCCACAGTGGCCCGAAGGAGTTTTATTTGCTTGAGTTCCTGTAAAAAGTTAAGCCCCAGTTCCGGCTGGAGCATGGGCACCTCGAGGCAGGAGCTGAAATGCATTCGCCCAGCCCAGGGGTCAGGCCTACGGTGGGTGTTTGGGATGAAATGATGGGCGGGTCTGGACCTTGAGCTCAGTTTGCTGGGCCGGAGGACTTTCCCGGGGTCATTGGACCAAAGGGGTCAAGAATGTGTCTCCGTGACAAGCTTGCAGAGGAAAGAGTGGGGTGGGGGGTAGACCCACCATGGAGGAGCTCAGGCCTCAAGGTGGGGGCAGTGACACCTGAGCCCAGGGTGCCAAAGACAGCCGTAGGCACGGTAAGGTGGCCAGCGCCAGCCGCCCTGTCCCCACGCCTGCTCACCTGCAGCACCTGGGAATTGTCGCTCTGGACCGCGTAGTGGAACGCGGTCTCCCCGCTGTGGTCGGTGACATCCATGTTGGCGCGGCAGTGCTGCACAAGCTCCGCCAGGACCTCGGTGTCGCCCTTGCGGCAGGCCAGGTGCAGGGGCGTGCAGCCCTCCTCATTCTCCTTGTTATTTGCGCAGCTGCAGGGAGGGAGAGCTGGGGCGTGAGGGGTGTGGCGCCAAGTGGGCAGGGTGCTGAGAAAGCCAAGGGCGCACTCAAGGAGAGGTGGGTGAGGAGCCCAAGAGCCTGCATGCCCTGCTCAAGCTGTCTGGTTCAAACCCAGGGCTGAGTCACTGAGTTAGTGTATCAGATGTCATTTTCTCCTCCATTTTTAGTTCCGTGTGCACACCTGTATGAGGGACGTGCCCGAAGGCCACCTCAGCCTGAAGTGAGCACTGGGGTGGCGTAGAAAGAATCGCAGAAGGCAGAAATCTCACCAACCTTGGGCAATTCACTTAAGCTTTTTCTAGGCTTCAATAACCTTATCTACAAAACTATAAAAAATAAAACCTGCCAGGCCTGCCCTAGGAAACGGATAGAACTACTGTGAGATGAAACACCATGATATCCGGGAACAGGCTGGTTAAGCTGTAAAGGACAGTGAAGGGTTTTGAGCTTTGGGGCTGGGAGCAGAAGCAAGCTGTCTGAGGCGGAAAACGAGGCATGGCCACCTCAGGGCAGGATGCCGAGCTGGAGTCCGCTGGCCGGCACGGGGCCCTCACCAGGGCTATCCACTGACACGTGTTGGCCGAATGGAGGTACGAACGAAAGTGTTGCAGCTTCAGAAGGGCAACAAGGCCTTTGGAAGGAGACACCAAGGAACTGGAGCCTCGTCAGCTGAGTGACTTTACAAGACACATGACCTCTCACTGGAGTGACACTACCTCGTGGGCATGTCGAGAGGATTCAAGTTCATGGTGTGTCAAAAACAGCGACCAGGGACCTGGCACCTGGCAGCCACTCCAGAAACGTTACAGAGCTCTCTGACTTCAGTCAGCATTCCTCCGCGCCAACCCAGAGGCAGTGCCACCGTCTTTTGAGTCAAACGTTCTGGGCCTCCTCTGATGCTATGGAGGGGAACTGAGGCAGGACTGAGAACTCCCCATCCCCACGCCCAGTGTCTCCAGGGTCCTGCCCTCCCGCCCCACCTGGTCAGGTCCCCCGCCCACCTGATGATGCGGCTGTGGTGGAAGCACTCTCGGATGCCCAGCTCCACCGCCAGGTGGGCCACCGACCAGCTGGGGTGGCTGCGGATGAGGTCGGTCAGCTGCTGCAGGACCTCAGCTTGCAGGATGTGGGTGGAGCTCTCGTAGAAGGGTGGCAGCTGGGAAGAATACTGCTGGAAGTTCACCAGGGCGTCAGCCTCTGTCTCCAGCTGGAAGAGTCTGAGGAGCCAGGACAGAGGAGGAAGGCATGAAAATGAGCCAGGACAGAGGAGGAAGGCATGAAAATGAGCCAGGAGAGGCCCTCAGCCCATGCCCTTGATGGAATCCGAGGACTTGCGTCCCCTCCAACAGGCCCCTGCCTGCTTCCAGGTGTGGACTGACCTGCTCCAGCTGGACTCTCCTTCCTCCCACCCACACCCTTACATGGAGGTGGTGCTTCTTTTTTATCTGAAAAGATTTCCTGTCTTTTCTTTCTTTTTTCAAAAAATAACATCACATATATTTCCACAAGCACTGCTGCATATCCATGGCCCAGTATGTAATCAAAACTCACCAGGCACATGAGGAGATAAGAAAATATGAAAGAAAACCAACAGAAACAATATACAACAGAAACAGATCTATAAATAGGAGTGGGGTGGGGCTGCAAACCCTGAAGCTATCTGACACAGACAAAATAACTGTGATAATATTCAAGAGGGCAAAATAAATGATTTCGGCAAATCATCTTAAACTATTAAAAACAAGAACCAACCAAGTGGAAATTGAAGAACTGACAAATACAATAGCCAAAATTAAGAGCCCAATGGCTAGGCAGAAGAGCAGATTGGACAACGCTGAATAGAAAATTAGTGAAAAGGAAGATAGGTCAGGAGAGAGTAAACAGAATGAAGCATGGAGGGATAAATCTTGGAAAATACAGGAAAATAGATAAAAGACATAGAAACCCCATGGCCAGAGGAGCCGGCAGGCTACATACAGTCTGTGGGGTCACAAAGTCGGACCTGACTGAGTGCCTAAGCATATAGAATATGTAATGAAAAGGTCGAGCACACAGACGGGTGGAGCCACAAAAATGGAATAGAAAAAGAATTGTATAAGACCTTTCTGGTGGTACAGTGGAAAGGAATCTGCCTGTCAATGCAGGGGACATGGGTTCCGTCCCTGGTCTGAGGGGATGCTACATGCTGCGGCGCAACTAAGCCCATGTGCCACAATTATGAACCTGCGCTCTGGAGCCCGTGAGCTGCAACTGCCGAGCCTCTGTGCTGCAACTGCCGGAGCCCACGCACTAGAGCCTGTGCCTCACAACAAGAGAAGCCGCCACAAGGAGAAGCCCACCCACCACAGCCAGAGAGTGGCGCCCGCCCTCTGCAGCGAGAGAAACCTGCACGCAGCAACGGGCTCAGTGCAACCAAAGCCAAAACCAGCTAACCAACTGTTTAAAAACAAAGAGAACTGTACAGAAACCACACTCGAAGAGTTAATGACTATGAACTTTCCAAAACTGAGGGAAAGCATTATTCCATCAATTTAGAATATCCTACGTATATAGGATATAAAATATCCTATATCCTAAATTACTAATCTACCCCCCTCACCAAATCCACACTTACACTCTGCCCACTGACCCACTGAGCAATATCTTTATGCTTTAATCTTCCCTGGTGACTCAGATGGTAAAGGATCTGCCAGCAATGCAGGAGACCCAGTTTTGATCCCTGGGCCAGGAAGATCCCCTGGAGAAGGGAATGGCTACCCACACCAGTATTCTTGCCTGGAGAATTCCATGGACAGAGGAGCCTGGTGGGCTACAATCCATGGGACTGCAAAAAGTCAGACACAACTGAGCAACTTTCTTTCACTTTTCACCCTTTAATTTGGCCTTGTAGCTGCTTTACAAAGACAGTATGATGGAAGTTATGCTAGCCTAGTTTCTAGACCAAGGCTTTCAGAGACTGGAAGCCTCTATCTCTTTTTTCTTGGAACTCAACCATCACACTGCAGGGAAGCTGAAGCACCTATGGGGATGACTCTTAGCCCTGGAACCTTAACCCTGAATGAACTCCCAGTCAACAGCCAGCACCAACCTGCCAGCTGTCAGTCATCTTAGAACCGGATCATGCAGTCAAGTCACCCCAGATAATACCATGTATTGAGTTGGCCAAAAAGTTCGTTTGGTTCAAATGTACTTTTTGGCCAACCCAATAGAATCAAACTGAGCCTTTCCCACTAAGGTGTGCTCAACTCACAAATTTGTGGGCTAAATAACAATGGCACCCCACTCCAGTACTCTTGCCTGGAAAATCCCATGGGCAGAGGAGCCTGGTAGGCTGCAGTCCATGGGGTCGTGAAGAGTCGGACACAACTGAGCGACTTCACTTTCACTTTTCACTTTCATGCACTGGAGAAGGAAATGGCAACCCACTCCAGTGTTCTTGCCTGGAGAATCCCAGGGACGGGGGAGCTTGGTGGGCTGCCGTCTATGGGGTCACACAGAGTCGGACACGACTGAAGCGACTTAGCAGTAACATACTGTTTTAAGCCACTAAGTTTTGGAGGAGTCTGTTGCATAGCAATAACAGAGAGTAACATATATTGGTCAACATATTGTAATGTAGCAATAGCTGACACATGTACTACGTTACAACTGCTAAAAACAAAATACAAAGAGAAAACATTAAATAAAAGGAAAGAGAAAAAAGGTTATCTTCAGAAGGCAAGCATCAGACTCAACAATGAAGCTCAATAAGCTCAACAATGGAAGTCAGAGATAATAAGATGACATCCTTAAAGAATTAAAAGAAAATAAATGGCATAAAGAATTCTACACCCAGAAAAAAATTTCAAGTATGAATTTGAAATTAAAATATTTCACCAAACAAAGGATAAAAAGAGAGAGAAAAGGAAACAGGTTGATTGTTTCATTAGTGGACCCAAACAAAAGGAAATATAAATGGATTCTCTTCAGGTAGAAGGATCTTGACCCTAGGTGGGTGGTCAGAGTCAGGAAAAAAAAATTAAGCACCATAAAAATGGTAAATATGGGAATGAATCTAAATAAATACTGAGAGTATAATGTCTTATTGGATCTGAATTAAAAATACTATAAAAATAATAGATGGCATAGAAGTCTTGAGGGGGATAAATGGAGTTAAAGGGTTTAAGACCCCTTTATTGTTCTGGAAGATGTCAAAGTATCAGTTATAGTTCTGTAAGGTCAAGGATCACCGAAAAAGCAAGAGAGTTCCAAAAACACTTCTATTTCTGCTTTATTGACTATGCTAAAGCCTTTGGCTATGTAGATCACAATAAACTAGAAAATTATGAAACAGATGGGAATACCACATCACCTGACCTGCCTCTTGAGAAATCTGTATACAGGTCAGGAAGCAACAGTTAGAACTGGACATGGAACAACAGACTGCCAAACAGGAAAAAGGAATATGTCAAGGCTGTATATTGTCACCCTGCTTATTTAACTTATATGCAGAGTACATCATGAGAAACGCTGGGCTGAATGAAGCACAAGCTGGAATCAAGACTGCTTGGAGAAATATCAGTAACCTCAGATACACAGATGACACCACCCTTATGGCAGAAAGTGAAGAAGAACTAAAGAGCCTCTTGATGAAAGTGAAAGAGGAGAGTGAAAAAGTTGGCTTAAAGCTCAACATTCAGAAAACAAATTTCATGGCATCCGGTTCCATCACTTCATGGCAAATAGATGGAGAAACAGTGGAAACAGGGGCAGACTTTATCTTGGGGGGCTCCAAAATCACTGCAGGTAGTGATTGCAGCCATGAAATAAAAAGACGCTTACTCCTTGGAAGAAAAGTTTTGACCAACCTAGACAGCATATTAAAAAACAGAGACATTACTTTGCCAACAAAGGTCCATCTAGTCAAGGCTATGGTTTTTCCAGTAGTCATGTATGGATATGAGAGTTGGACTATAAAGAAAGCTGAGCACAAGAGAATTGATGCTTTTGAACTGTGATGTTGGAGAAGACTCTTGAGAGTCCCTCAGACTGCAAGGAGATCCAACCAGTCCATCCTAAAGGAAATCAGTCCTGAATGTTCATTGGAAGGACTGATGTTAAAGCTGAAGCTCCAAGTCTTTGGCCATCTGATGCGAAGAGCTGACTCATTTCAAAAGACACTGATGCTGGGAAAGGTTGAAGGTGAGAGGAGAAGGGGATGACAGAGGATGAGATGGTTGGATGGCATCACTGACTCAATGGACATGAGTTTGAGTAAACTCGGCGAGTTGGTGATGGACAGGGAGGCCTGGCATGCTGCAGTCCATGGGGTCACAAAGAGTCGGATACGACTGAGCAACTGAACTGAAGGTCAAGGATGTATGTTACAATCTCTAGGGTTCTATCAAGAATTGTGAAGGGTTTCAGATTTTACCCTAGTTGCAAACTAACAAGTCAGTCTGACACAGTTTCATGGATGCTGGCAGAAGACTCAAGATTCCTGGATCAAAGACAAAGGGCAACTTATTATTCACTGCAATAGCATTTGTGCCAGAGGATCAGCGTTTGCGCCAATTTTCTAGGATCCATTTCCCAGAGGGTGACATGAAGAAGGTCAGGTGACACCTGCTCATGTTGCCTTAGAAGAGAGAAGAAACCCTGAGTGCAGGGAACTTGAATCTGTTAAAAATCATCAATGAGAACATCTGTCTAAGCTTTGCTCTGGAGGAAAATATTATCTTGATTACACAGTAGAGTAAGCAAACCTACACTTTGCTCTAGAAAAAGACCCTGCCTCTATCTTCCACGGCTATTCACAAGACAGACATCCTTGTGAAGACAGTGTGGAACAAAGGCAGTCAGAGGCTCTGCTTCAAGATGTACAGAAACACAAAAGGCCCATGGAGAACTACCTCCCAAAAGATATCATTAAAAGATAATAATAGAGTATAGATTTCCTAGCTAATAGAGATGGGTAAAATGGAAAAATAAGAAGAAAACATTCAATCATGAATTGCAAAAGCACTACGCTAAGTGAAAAAAGTCAGATTCACAAGACTACAGGCTGTATGATTAAAATGAAAGCTCTCAGAAAGCTGGGAATAAAAAGGAACATTCACAATGCAACAGAACAACACACGGAAGCAACAAAGGCATGTATCTGGGTACTACTTTTGAATCCTGCAACTTTACTAAATTCATAGATTAGCTCTAGTAATTTTTCTAGGGTGTGTATCTGGAATCATGCTCATCCTCTTGCTCAGTCGCTAAGACACATCTGACTCTTACAACCCCGTGGACTGTAGCCCACCAGGCTCCTCTGTCCATGGGATTTCCCAGACAAGAATACTGGAGTGGGCGGCCATTTCCTTCTTCAGGGGATCTTCCTGACCCAAGGATCGAACTCACATCTCCTGCATCTCCTGCATTGGTAGGCTGATATTTTACCACTTAATCCACACAAGTGGTAAAGAATCCACACAATCTTGAAGTACAGACATACAAAATACCCCTGCCAAAACGCTGTAAGGAAAAGAACTTTATGTTTTAAATGCTCAAGACAACTGAGCAGATAGTTGCCCAGAGAGGACTGCCAAATGGTCAATCAGCATATCAAAGGGGCTCAGCTGCACATGTCATCAAGAAAAGGCAAATTAAAACCATAATTACGGACTACTACAGATCCAATGGATCAGAGGATGTGACATAACAGGAAATCTCACTTGCTGCTGGTAGAATATGAGATGGGAATTATTCATGGACGTTGAATATGCACTGCGTCGACCCAGCAATCCAGTCCTGGATAGATGCCCAGCAGAAATACAGGCATGTATGCACCAAAACCAGAGACAACCCAAATATCTGATAATACCAGCAAATACATAAAGGTAGACTGTAGATACACACTGGAATTCCACTGCACTGAAAAGGACTGACACAGCAATGTGCAAAACACAAACCTCCAGGCAAATGCTGCTCAAAGGAGCCAGACACAAAAGCAATTATAAAAGTCAGATTAATGATTACCTTTGGGGGCGGGCGGAGAAGGCAATAGCAAGCCACTCCAGTACTCTTGCCTAGAAAATCCCATGGATGGAGGAGCCTGGTAGGCTGCAGTCCATGGGGTCGCTGGAAGTCGGATGCGACTGAGCGACTTCACTTCACTTTTCGCTTTCACACAATGGAGAAGGAAATGGCAACCCACTCCAGTGTTCTTGCCTGGAGAATCCCAGGGACAGGGGAGCCTGTTGGGCTCCTGTCTATGGGGTCGCACAGAGTCGGACACGACTGAAGCGACTTAGCAGCAGCAGCAGCAGTTGGGGGCGGGAGGAAGAGGGGCTTCCGCAGTGCTGCAATGTTCTCCTCCTTGACAAGGGTGGTGTGATTTGTCACAAATACCTCAGTAACCATCACTCCTGGGAATGTATCCAAAGAAAATGGAAGCACTAATTCAAAAAGATACATGTGCACCGACGTTCATGGCAGCATTATTTACAATTGCCAAGTTATGGAAGAAACCTACATGCGCACTGACAGATGAACAATGGAATACTACTCAGCCATAAAAAAGAATGAAATTCTGCCCTTTGCAACAAGAGTGGACCTATAAAGTATTATGCTTAGTGACTTAAGTCAGACAGAGAAAGACAAACATAAGACGCTATCACTTATCTATAGAATCTAAAAAAATAAGACAAACGAATGTATGTATCAAAACAGAAACAGATTTACGGGTGCAGAGAACAAACTATTGGTTACCACTGGGGAGCATGCAGAGAGGAGGCGCAACATAGGGGAAGGGGATTAACGGCTACAGAAAACTACATTTAGGGACCTCCACAGTGGCCAGTGGTTAAGAGTTTCTCTTGCATTGCAGTGGACACAGGTTTCATCCCGGGGCGGGGAACTAAGATCCCACATGCCACGGGGCAATTAAGCCCCCATGCCAGAACTAAGACCGAGTGTGGCTAAATAAATGAATATTTAAAAAATAATTACGTATAAAATAGTTGGCAACAAGGATATATTATACAGCACAGGGAAATAAAGTCACTGTTTTGTAATAACTTTAAATGGATTACAGTCTATAAATATATTGAACCACTATGTCATAAACCTGAAACTGTAAATCAACTAGACTTAAAAAAAAAACAGAACATAAAAAAACAAAGAGAACAAACAGGAGGAGAGGAAATGATGGTGAAATATGTCAAACAGAGGGATACTGCCTGAATGCAGGCCGTGCCTGAGGGGGAACGTGGCGTTAAGGAGATTTTTTTTTTAAGCTTATTTGTACAGCAATAGGAAATATCTATTGAAAAGGGGGGGAATTATGTGGGAGAGAGAGGAAAGAACTGGTGAACTGATGTCCTGACGCGGAGAGGGGATGACCTGGAGGCGGGAAGGGGCTCAGACAGACGCACGGCTGGCGTGTCTCGAGTCATGACGGGGACGGGCCTGGATGTGGGTACAGGTTGGGGTCAATGGGGTGGAGGGAGCTCTTCTTCTCTTCCCCTGGTTTCTGCTTTCTCAATGAGACGGAAGCCAGGTCATCAGAGCACAGAGAGGAGGGACTGGAGGCAGAGGAGGGAGGTGGAGGAGGGAGGACCAGACGCACCTTCCAAGAGAACCAGAGAGTTTCTTTATTAATTTGGAGGTACTAGGTCTTAGTCGTGGCATAGGGGCTTGGTTATCTCATGGCATCCTGACCAGGGATGGAACCAGTGTCCTCTGCATTGCAAGGCAGATTCTTAACCACTGGACCACTAGGAAAGTCCCTACATGTAGGCTTGCCAAACGCCCAGGCTCGCATCCAGCCCATCCACCCTGAGATCTGAAAGTGAGAGTGGTCAGTGTGGAGGGTGTTCCTCCAGCCACGGTGGAGAACTGGAATTAACTTGTGTTGGGGTTTTGCCAAGTAAACGTGATGAACGGAGAGGACAACAGGAAAGCAGAGTGTATGCAAGTGTGTGAAGACAATGTGCGGCGGGGCTTACTCTAGGTAAGGAGTGAAATTTGGAAAACTCAGCAGTGGCCACAGGACTGGAAAAGGTCAGTTTTCATTCCAATCCCAAAGAAAGGCAATGCCAAAGAATGCTCAAACTACCGCACAGTTGCACTCATCTCACACACTAGTAAAGTAATGCTCAAAATTCTTCAAGTCAGGCTTCAACAGTACGTGAATCGTGAACTTCCAGATGTTCAAGCTGGTTTTAGAAAAGACAGAGGAACCAGAGATCAAATTGCCAACATTCATTGGATTATCAAAAAAGCAAGAGAGTTCCAGAAAAATATCTACTTCTGCTTTATTGACTATACCAAAGCCTTTAACTCTGTGGACCACAACAAACTCTGGAAAATTCTGAAAGTCATGGGACTATCAGACCACCTGACCTGCCTCTTGAGAAATCTGTATGCAGGTCAGGAAGCAACAGTTAGAACTGGACATGGAACAACAGACTAGTTCCAACTTGAGAAAAGAGTACGTCAAGGCTGTATATTGTCACCCTGCTTATTTAACTTATATTCAGAGTACTTCATGAGAAACGTTGGGCTGCATGAAGCACAAACTGGAGTCAAGATTGTCAGAAGAAATATCAATAACCTCAGATACGCAGATGACACGAACCTTATAGCAGAAAGCAAAGAAGAACTAAACAGCCTCTTGATGAAAGTGAAAGAGGAGAGTGAAAAAGTTGGCTTAAAGCTCAACATTCAGAAAACTAGGATCATGGCATCCAGTCCCACCATTTCATGGCAAATAGAAGGGGAAACAGTGACAGACTTTATTTTGGGGGGCTCCAAAATCACTGCAGGTAGTGACTTCAGCCATGAAATTAAAAGATACTTGCTCCTTGGAAGAAAAGTTTTGACCAACCTAGACAGCATATTAAAAAGCAGAGACATTACTTTGCCAACAAAGGTCCGTCTAGTCAAGGCTATGGTTTTTCCAGTGGTCATGTATGGATGTGAGAGTTGGACCATAAAGAAAACTGAGTGCCAAAGAATTGATGCTTTTGACCTGTGATGTTGGAGAAGACTCTTGAGAGTCCCTTGGACTGCAAGGAGATCCAACCAGTCCATCCTAAAGGAGATCAGTCCTGAGTGTTCACTGGAAGGACTGATGTTGAAGCTGAAACTCCAATACTTCGGCCAGTTGATGTGAAGAACTGACTCCATTTGAAAAGATCCTGATACTGGAAAAGATTGAGGGCAGGAGGAGACGGGAACGACAGAGGATGGCATGACAGAGGATGATAGGTTGGATGGCATCACTGACTCAATGGACATGAGTCTGAGTAAACTCGAGGAGTTGGGGATGGGACAGGGAGGCCTGGTGTGCTACAGTCCATGGGGTTGTAAAGAGTCAGACACGACTGAGCGACTGAACTGAACTGAATTGAAGGAGTGAAATTCACAATAGGCGTGGGGATGGTAAAAAGGCGGCAGGGTCATTGCCTCATCTGCATGGGGACACCAGGCATTCAGAACACCAGAGGGAAGGAACAGTAAGTAGGAGGCAGAGGTCGGAAAGTGGGATGCTTGGCGTTTGTATCTATGGAAGAGCTGCTGTTACTGGTGATGACTGGGCTCAGGCAACGGCTGTGTGGTCAGGCACCATGAGCCCTGGGTGTTAGGCGTGGCACCCTGTGAATGAAACCGTCACCAAGAGTCAAGCCAGGAGCAGTGATGGCACAAGGCAGGTCTGAGCCATGGGCTCACGTCTTTGAGGATCTGGGGGAGATGCCTGCTGCCAGGGGAGAGAGTGGGTGTTAGCCTAGGATGCGGTGCACTTCACGACCGAGGGGCGAAGAGCATGCGATCCCACCTCCAGGCCCAGCAGGAGGGAACCTGGGAGGGAAACCTCTTGGGAGGCCTGCAGAGAAGTAGAGCCCTCGGGTGGAGTCAGGTCCAGGTTAGAACAAGGAGGTGAAAGAAAGATCTGGAGAAAAGGGGAGGATCTAGCAGACCCATGGGGCAGTGTCTTTTCTCTCTTCTAGAACTGAGCCTGCAGATTAAAGCACCCTGGCCATCAGCGTGGGGAAGCCTCTGCTTTGGTGGAAGGGGCCTGTGGATAAGGGGGCCCCTTATCCAGAGGGCCTGTGATTCAGGAAATGGCAGGCAAATGCATGGATATGCATTTAGCAGGGGAACAGGGAACCCTGAGACTCTCAGGGGGTCCTGGACTGAAAAATGGCCAAGAACCATTGGGTTAGAAGGGTTTCTAACTCTCTCCCTCCTTCCTCCCTCGGTGACTGCTCTGATGAGCTCTCAGGCCTTCTCCGGTTGAAATCTTCCTCACCCGCACGGGCCAGCTCTAACCCTAGCACCCCAGAGAAGCCTTTCCCATCTCTCCTGCACGTACACTTTGACCTTCGGTGGTCACGGGCTGGTCCATCCTTTCAACCAAAATTGTCTGCGGTGTAGGTGTTCAGTCGTGTTCGACTCCTTGCGACCCCATGGACTGTAGCCTGCCAGGCTCCTCTGGCCATGGGATTCTCCAGGCAAGAATCCTGGCTTGGGTTGCCATTTCTTTCTTCAAGGCATATATACAGAAACCAGGGAAAGGTAGACGGTAGGTACAGTGAAGCCACGCACACTTTGCATCACCTCTTCTGAGATGGTAACAGTGTTAAATGTTGTTCTTATTGTAACCTTCATTCAGAGACAGACTGCAAAGTTTCACAGACGGATGGTTGTAGTTCAGCAGACCTCCGAGGACAGAGCCCCAGGGTTCAAACACCTGCCAAGTACTGGATACTAGCTGAGCGTTAACAGAAATGACTCAGACCCAGGCCCTGTCCTTCCGGGGTCTGTGGGCTGGTGGGGTAGACAGATGGGCAATCTAAAACAAGAGGGGCGGACAGAAATTCAGGCAGTGGTAAGGGAGAAGAGAAGGGTAACCACAGGCTCACAGAGCAGGTGCCCGAGAGTCGTGGGCCAAGGAGTATGGGGAGAGCATCAGGGCAAAGAGAAAAGCCAGGGCAAAGAGAAAGTAGACAGGTGAGGTCTGTGCGGGGAACATGAGTCTCACACGAGCCTATTAGGACACTCAGTTCACTGAATGCAGGTCCTCCTCCACCTTTCCTGGCTACTGCCTGAGCTCCTGGAGGGCACAGACCTGCCCTTGGTGGAGACAGGCTATGGGCTGAATAAACAGCGAATGGGTCAACCCCAGGGTGTGTGTCCAGGCAAAGTCCCAGCACAGAGGGCCTCAAAAGTCAACCCCCTAGGGGCCAACCCCTAGGGGGAAGTCAACCCCCTTCCCTGGTGGTCCAGCGGCTAAGACATCATGCTCCCAGGGCAGGGACTCTGGGTTCGATCCCTGGTCAAGGAACTAGATCCTACATGTAGCAATCAAGAGTTCACAGGCCGCAACTAAGACACAGTGCAGCCAAATAAATAATTAGAAAGAGAAAAAAAAACTCAGTCCCCTTTTGAGAAGAGAAGGTCACGTGTCACATGTGCCTTGCTCATTTCTCCCACGATTCCAGGGAAGTGCAGCCCTGCTTCTGCTGAGATACCAGTGGGAGGCTGGCGGGGCTCATCAAGGACCATATGTCACAAGTCAATGTCAGCAGCAAATGATTAACTCGTACCAGGAAGAGAAGCATGGATGTTATCACAATGTACACAGCAGTGCTACAGGTGACCGCCGCGGGGCTCATCCCAGAAGAACCAGACGCCTGGTCCATACGCCAGGCTGGGGCCCAGGATGGGCCCGGGGGGAGCTGGACACTGACCCCCGCAGCTCATCCCACTGCAAAGGGGCCCGCCTGGATGAAAAGGAAGAGGTGGGTCCTTGAGCTAGAATGACTGGGTCTGAAGCCCAGCTCTGCTATCCAGCGCCTTTGTGACTTCAGCAAGTTACTTAAATTCTCCGAGCTGTGTTTCCTCCTCTGTAAGGCGGGGTCAGTGACAGCCCTGCCTTGGGGGACGGCCATGAAGATGAAGGGGGCTGAGAGTAGACCAGTGCCTCACACACACTAATATAACGCAAAGCTATCAGAGTTGCATCTATACCAGCCAGCATGCAGCTCTCCATCCATAGGGATGCTGTAGGACTCCCAGGCCTTCGGAAATAAAACCTGAGGATTCATGTAGAAGACCCCAACCCCCTTTCCCACCCCGGAGCTCTGCAGCTACAGGATAGGAGCACCTCCACCTGGAAGCAGGGCCCTGACAGCCCCATCCCACACATTTAAGTACTTTGGCCATCATTCAAAGCCCTCCAGCAAGGAAAGGAGGAGACTTAAAAGACAGAACCTTGACCCCCTGAAGAGGAAGTCCAGTACCCCAGCCCGCTCTCCACAAAGTGCAGGGTGTTCAGAGCAGTGGGGTGCACCCCCACCGCCAGGCAATGACGACCCCCAGTGAGAAGCCTAGGGTCAGGCACAGCACGCCCTCGCCGCAGCCCTCATTCCCGGTCCCTCCCGGGCCTTGGCATCCCCATTTCCGCAGCTCTTCGGGACCCCAGCTCCAGCATTCCACCCTCTAACCTCCACTTCCTGCCTCCCAGCTCACTCCTGATCACAAGACAACTTGCCAGGTAAAACCAACGAAGAAGGGCCACCGGCACCAGCCCAGCTCAGTGCTAGTCTGCCAAGCTCCCCCAGGTTCCTTGCCTTCCGGGTCCTTGGCCTCTCTTCTCCCCTTTTCTCACCCGGCTCTGCATCTGCTCGGTTCCCTCAGCCCTGTCCTGGCTTCCTACCCTTTCCTCTAGCCCACGGAGGGGCCCAGCATGCCCTGAGAAGTACAGGCGTCCACCCCTTCCAGGCTGCCCCCAACAAACCTCGGCCAACCAGCCCCTACAAGGACAGTCATGCCTTACCGACCCAGGACTACCGCGATCCCTGGACCTTTCCCGAGGTGACTTTCTCCACTTCCTCATCCTTCCTCCCTCCCTCCATCCACGTGGGTCAAGCCTCCGGGCAGGAAAACAGTCGTCCAGCCCCAGTCCCTGCTGCCAGGACCCTGATGGGCCAGAAGTTATCCAGGCCAGGAAGTCCCTCCCTCCTTTCTAAGAGCGACCACCCCACCCATCACAGACCCCTGAGATGTCGACTGGAAGAAGCTGCTGTGGGTCAGGGGACCTCCAGGCTGAGACCTGGGAGGAGTCAAGGGAGCAAAGTGGGGGTGGGGGAGGGGCGATTGACCATTACCCACCGGAATCCGCTCTGGGGGTTCCTGGGGTTGACCAGGATGCAGTCCCACGTGCGGTTGGAAGAGTTCTGGAACAGAACCAGCTGCCCTTCCTCCCGGACCCGGCGGCGCAGGTGGTAGTCCTCCACAGCCACCTCCTTCACCCGGAACGGGTTCACAAACAAGTTGGTGACGCTGCTGAGGGTGTTGACCAGGCGGCCGAAGAACTGCATCCTCTGGGGGGCCGGTGGGGTGGCCCCACCACCTTCCCCCTCGGTCTGGAAGAAAACGGAGTCTCGGGTCAGCCGGGCGCGGTCTCCCATGCCCACCTCACCAGGCGTGGCAGCTTCCTGCGTGGGCACCCCGCTGGCTCCCCACCAGCGCTGTCCCCCGGCTCTGGGCCTGGAGGGGCCTGGAAAGAAGGGGGAAAGAAAGAGAAACAGCACTGAGAGGGACGTAAGGGGGGCTGACGGAAAGTTCCAGAGCTGCCACTGTGCACAAGCGAGCAGCGCTGTCCTGCCCCCGACCCAGTTTCCCCAACAGAGACTCCGTTTCCTCAGCTGCAGTGCGGGGCGGCCACGATCAGAGAAGGCGGCAGACATGAACACACGTGACAAGCGACACTTTCCTGCGCAAAGCGGGGCGGGGCGGTTCTCGCTGTGCAAAGTATGGAATCGACTTTTGGGAACTCAAAGAGCTTGGCATGGCTCATTTCGAGTCCACAAACAAAACCAGTGTCACCTCTCTGCTGGATGCCACAGGGGAACCAGAGTCACCTCACACTCCATCGGGGCCACACATCTCAGATCTTTGGTGGGGACTTCCCTGCCAGTCCGGTGGTTAAGACTAAGCACTTCCGCTTCAGGGGACACAGGTTTGATCCCTGGTCAGGGTAGTTAAGATCCCGCATGCCACGAGGTGCGGCCAGAAAATAAAATAATAAAACCTTCCATGCCTGCTATCTCAGGCTTCCCTGGGAGTTCTGAGAGAACACCAAAGCGCGCTCCTCAGAAATGAGCGTGACCATAAGACGCAGAAGCAATGACACAGGTTTGGGTGGAAATTTTGCTGCATACTCATAGGGTCCCAACAGTCTGCCGTGGAGATTGCTCTCAGTTTGGATGACAGAATTAGATGTTAGGTTCCCAGAAAACACCCTACCTTCCTCAGGCAGTGCCACCAAATCCGGGTGGCAACTGGCTGGAGGCTGCCCTCTGCCCCTGTGCTAGGATGTCACCCGGCAAAAGGGCGGGTGAGATGTAGGACATAGTGTGGGAGTCCTGGAGGAGAGTGGACACTCTGGTCTACGTGCGGACGGAGGACCAACCGCAGGCATGAAAGGAAGAGTAAGAGGCCTACAAAGAATCATCAAAAAAGGGAGGCAGGGTCAATAATAATCACCACATCAGCAGACACTGAGCACTTACGAGGTAGTAGGCCCTGAGCTAAGTAAGCACTTAGTGGTCTCATTTAATTCTCACAAACTACATGAGGCAGATGGCCCAGGCACAGAGTGCAACTCTGGAGCAAAACTGCATTCAAATCCTGTCCTCACCACCGACCCTGGGTACATTACTCACCCTCTTTAAGTCAGTTTCCTCAACCACAACATGTGGGCCACAACAGTGCCTAATAATAGAACCTCAGTTCAGTCGCTCAGTTGTGTCCAACTCTTTGGGACCCCATGGGCTGCAGCACACCAGGCTTCCCTGTCCACCACCAACTCCCAGAGCTTGCTCAAACTCATGTCCATCGAGTCACTGATGCCATCCAACCATCTCATCCTCTGTTGTCCCCTTCTTCTCCCACCTCCAATCTTTCCCAGCATCAGGGTCTTTTCCAGTGAGTCAGTTCTTCACATCAGGTGGCCAAAGTACTGGAGCTTCAGCTTCAGCATCAGTCCTTCCATTGAATATTCAGGACTGATTTCCTTTATGATGGACTGGTTAGATCTCCTTGCAGTCCAAGGGACTCTCAAGTCTTCTCCAACACCACAGGTCAAAAGCATCAGTTCTTCGGCACTCAGCTTTCTTTATGATCTAACTCTCACATCCATATACGACTACTGGAAAAACCATAGCTTTGACTACATAGACCTTTGTTGGCAGAGAAATGTCTCTACTTTTTAACATGCCGTCTAGGTTTGTCATAGCTTTTCTTCCAAGGAGTAAGCGTCTTTTAATTTCATGGCTGCAGTCACCATCTACAGAGATTTTGGAGCCCCCCAGAATAAAGTCTGTCACAGTTTCTATTGTTTCCCCATCTATTTGCTATGAAGTGATGGGACCAGATGCCATGATCTTCATATTTTGAATGCTGAGTTTTAAGCCAGCTTCTTCATTTTCCTCTTTCACTTTCATCAAGAGGCTCTTTAGTTCCTCTTCACTTTCTGCCACAGGGTGGTGTCACCTGCATATCTGAGGCTATTGATATTTCTCACTGCAATCCTGATTCCAGCTTGTGCTTCATCCAGCCCAGCATTTCTCATGATGTACTCTGCATATAAGTTAAATAAGCAGGGTGACAATATACAGCCTAGATGTACTCCTTTCCCAATTTGGAACCTGTCCTTTGTTCCATGTCAGATTCTAACTGTCTCTTCTTGACCTGTATACAGACTTCTCAGGATGCAGGTCAGGTGGTCTGGTATTCCCATCTCCTTGAGAATTTTCTGGTTTGTTGTAATCCACATAGTCAGAGGCTTTAGCATAGTCAATGAAGCAGAAATAGATGTTTTTCTGGAACTCTCTTGCTTTTTGATGACCCAACAGATGTTGACAATTTGATCTCTGGTTCCTCTGCCTTTCCTAAAACCAGCTTGAACATCTCAATTCTCAGTTCACGTACCACTGAAGCCTCACTTGAAGAACTGTGAGCATTACTTTGCTAGCATGTGAGATGAGTGTAATTGTGCGGTACTTTGAACATTCTTTGGCATTGACTTTCTTTGGGATTGGAATGAAAACTGACCTTTTCCAGTCCTGTGTTCACTGCTGAGTTTTTCAAATTTGCTAGCGTATTAAGTACAGCACTTTCACAGCATCATCTTTTAGGATTTGAAATAGTTCAGCTGGAATTCCATCCCCTTCACTAGCTTTGTTTATAGTGATGCTTCCTTAGACCCACTTGACTTCACACTCCAGGATGTCTGGCTCTAGGTGAGTGACCACATCATCATGATTTTCTAGGTCATTAAAATCTTTTTTGTATAGTTCTTCTACATATTCTTGCCGCCTCTTCTTAATATCTTCAACTTCTGTTAGGTCCTTACTATTTCAGTCCTTTATTATACCCATCTGTGCATGAAATTTTCCCTTGGTATCTCTAATTTTCTTGAAGAGATCTCTAGTCTTTTCCATTCTATTGTTTTCTTCTATCTCTTTGCACTGATCACTTAGGAAGGCTTTCTTATCTCTCCTTGTTATTGTTTGGAACTCTGAATTCAGATGGATATATCTTTCCTTTTTTCCTTTGCCTTTTGCTTCTCTTCTTTTCTCAGCTATTTGTAAGGGCTTCCCAGACAGCCATTTTCCCTTTTTGTATTTCTTTTTCTTGGGGTTGGTTCTGATCACTGTCTCCTATACAATGTTATAAACCTTCGTCCATAGTTCTTCAGGCACTCTATCAGATTTAATCCTTTGAATCTATTCCTCACTTCCACTGTATAATCATAAGGGATTTGATTTAGGTCATACCTGAATGGTCTAGTGGTTTTCCCTTCTTTCTTCAACTTAAGTCTGAATTTGGCAATAAGGAGTTCATGATCTGAGCCACAGTCAGCTCCCGGTCTTAAATAATAGAACCTGCTAAGTCACTTCAGTCGTGTCCGACTCTGTGTGACCCCATAGACGGCAGTCCACCAGGCTCCCCCGTCCCTGGGATTCTCCAGGCAAGAACACTGGAGTGGGTTGCCATTTCCTTCTCCAATGCGTGAAAGGGAAAAGTGAAAGGGAAGTCGCTCAGTCGTGTCAGACTCTTCGCGACCCCATGGACTGCAGCCTACCAGGCTCTTCTGTCCATAGGATTTGCCAGGCAAGACAACTGGAGTGGGGTGCCATCACCTTCTCCAAATAGAACCTGGCAGGTGGTAAATATTCAGCACTAGCCCTCTTCAGTTCATCACCCTTCTTTTACAGAAAAGGAAACTGAGGCTTACAGAACATGATTAAAGAGCCTTGAAAAGACTGTAAAGTTTTGTAACATCTTTCCTTTTAAGATGTGTGAGCAGACTGTGAGTCAGTTTCTTCTCCTTTAAACCAAAGACAACATTCCCCTCTCCTATGTTGTACGGATTAAATGAGCACCTCTGGAGAATGCTTAGACCTATCCTATGTCAAGATCCTTCTTTCTTCCACACTTGGCAGTTGGAAGGACAGAGGAGCTGGGGTACCTCCAGCCAGGGGAGCAGGGCGGGACACTAAGGACAGCTAAGGGGACTGGATTCCAAAAAAAGAATCCCCCAAAACAGAGCACACAGCACACACATCAAAGTGCATTATAACAATTTTTGTTTTGACACAAAATGGAAGCAACTTCAGTATCCAGCATTAGGGGAACTGTAAATTATGACACGTTTACCCTAGAGACACCATGTGGTCAGTAAAAGCTGCTACTGTCAAGGTCATAACAACTCAGGAAAAGCACGTGGTGTTGTCATAGGCTCAGTCCACCCCACTGTGCTCTTTAGGGCTGCAAGCTCGGCCTGCGAAGCCCCTGCCTCCCCCTGCAGCCTGTCCCTGTCAGTCCCCGCTGTCGGCTCCAAACTGCACACGATTCCAGAAAACAATGTTGTTTCACACCATCTCGCCTGTCTGCATTGCTTCGTCTATCTAGAATATCTTTTGTCTCCGTTTCTAGCTGGAACACTTCATAACACAAACCACATCAAGCACATGTGTGCCTCTTTCTGTCCTCTGGCCCCGTTCCAGGACCTCTGCATATATTAATCATTTTCATCTGCACCAGCACCTATGAAATTGCTACCATTTTTATCCTCACTCTACACATGAGACAAGCAAGAGACAGCGAGGTAAAGTAACGGGCCCCAGGTCACACAGCTAGTAGGTGGAGGAGGGAAGCCCAGTCGGGCAGGCTCTGGAGACTGAGTTTCTTAAGGGCGAGTACTGGGTCTTTTCACTTCTAGACAGTCAACAGTAACACAAGACTCAGCCCAGAGAAAGTGTGTTAAGATACAACTTAACTGAGTAAAAATTACGCAGAACAAACAAAACTGATAGAAAACATACCAAATACTAAGGGCAGATGAGAGTATTAGGCTTATGGGCAATCTCCCCCGCCTTTTATCCAAATGGAAAAAAAAATGAGTCTATTTTTTAAAGAAAGTAGGAGTATAGGCTGAGCCCCTGGGGCCTGCATCTGGGGAGATGGAGGGAATGTGGGGGTCAGGCCTGGCTTAGAGCAGCTGCATAGCTCTCCAGAAGGCAGGCCGAGCGCCAGGAGTGGGGCTCACTTCTGGTGAGAAGGGAGTGGGGGAGTCAGGAGCACCCAGCAGCCATGGCCCAGCTGGGTTAAGGAGGAGAGTCACCGTGGAGGTCAAGCTGAATGGAGGGAAGATGCCCCACCCCCAAGGAGAGCCCCCATCCTCAGGGTCCCAGGGTCGGTGGCAAGGGTGTCCCCCTACACACACCGACAGCAGCCTGGCCCCACAAAGGACAGACTTGGCCCTCCTCCAGTCTTCCAGGGTAGGCGTGAGGATGAAATGACACAGCAGAGGGAAAGTGGGACGCTGGCCACTGTGGGCACACAAACAGTGGCCACTGTCATCACGAGGTGGAAGAGAGGAAATGAACACCCGGGGCCACATCCTGGCCTGATCGCAACAGGCCAGCCTCATTTCTGTCTCCTTCTTCCCGTCCCCACCACCTCTGACCCCAGAGCCCTGGCTCCTTCCGGTATGGCTGCAGGGATGGGCACTGGGGTGGGGAGCAGCTGCCACTCTGTGTGTGGGGGACCCATGTGCACCCCCTCATCTCAACCTACCACCCACATCCCCGACCCCCACCTGAACTGCCCTCCCAAACATCTTTACCTGCCCCAGAGCCTGCTTTCAAGACAGGGCTGTCAGACAAGTGAATAAATCCCTTCTTGACCTTCAAGACTCACTTTACCTGCCACCTCCTCTAAGAAACACACCTGGCGCCTCCCTTCCTCCCAGCCCCGGGTACCTTCCTCCGCGCCCTACCCCACCCAGTGCATGCCCAGTGACCGCTTCTCCTGGGATGGTGACAGAGAACCTGCGGGCTGGGGGGCCATCCCCCCCTTTAAATTGGTTTATCCAAGTACCTAGCATACTGTTCCTGCCTCACACTTCATGAATGTCTGGTGGATGAATGAGAAGAAATGAATTAACCACCTGGAGGTCGGGGGTGGGGTGGGGGGCCCAGTCCCTCTGTGGCACCCCTCCATCCTCTCTTCTCCCCGCGCGGTGATAAAAGACCACACACCCCACCCCTCACCCATTCTGACCACAATAGAAACCTTCAGAAGCTCACCCTGGCACCAGGGAAACCTTGATGGGGCATCTGCTGGGCTTGCATCTGGAAAATTCGGTGTTTGAAGCTGAGCTCATTCATACTTCAAGCAAGGAAATGCGTCAAGCTTGCTGCTGGACCAGAGAAGCAGGGCAGCGGTCTGGGAGGTGCGTGCCAGGAGCCCCGAGGCGCCCCGGCCAGGAAGCTGACCTCACGGGACTGGCCACATGGGGGCTTCCGGAAGCACACGGGAAACTGCTCAAGTTGGAAATCGGGCTTTGCGAGCCCTGGCTGCTTATGACAGGATGTCCCGTGATTGGGACAACTGGCACAGGACAGCCTCCTGTGTGGCCGATGTCACCCCATGCCCTGCTCTGGCTGGATGGTACGAGAACACAGGGTCGGATCGGAGCACCCCGTCTGTCCTGACCCCCCATGGACTTCCTTCCTGCAGCGCTCACCATCTGCGCCTCCCAGCGCACGAGCGCACCACCGCACGCCAGCCCACGGCATGTACTCTCAGGGGATCACCTCACTTTATGGCTGGCAGGGGCTTTTCACGTCTGTTAGCTGCCTCGGAGCTCACAAACACCCATGAGACAGGGGTAGTGCCATCAGGATCCCTGTTTGGCCATACTGGGTAACAAGACCCAGGGAAAGGAAATGGGCGGTGCTGCCTGGTGGCTGGACTCATGCCTTCTTCCTCGGACTCAGGACCCCCACGCAGTGCACAAGCACTCAACTAGCGCACGAGGAAAGATGGGATGAAGACAGGCATCAGGTCAAATGTCATTTCCACCTCCCACCAGAGCCTCTGGACCTCCGAGGCCGCCTCCAAACAAAATGTCCCTCCAAGGACATCCCAGGCAGTCCAGTGTGAAGAATCCACCTTCCAACAGAAGGAATGTGGGTTCAAACCCCGGTCAGGGACTAACTTAAGATCCCACATGCCTCAGAGCAAACTAAGCCCGAGCACCACCCTAGAGAGCCCAGGTACTGCGAAGAAAGATCCCGCTGCAACTAAGACCTGACGCAATCAAATAAATATACATATATTTTTAAAAACTCCCTCCAAATGTTCCCCCTGACTCCAGCTCATTCCAGACTCTTCCATAAGCCATCAAGGAATAGCGGAGGGCTGGCTCCCCTCACCTCGCACCCAGCACCCACCCTTTCATCCAGTGCTGAGTACCAGACACCTCACCAAGTTTTGAGATAATGAGCATCTTCATTCCTCAAAACACTCATAAGAGAAGGTATGCTTCTCCCCAGGTCACACAGAGCAAGCTGAGGCAAGGAGGTGATGTAATTTTCCAAAATCTGAACCCAATTCTTTGGAATCCACAGCCCCAGCTGGTAGTCCTAGAGCTGCCTTCAGGAGAAAGCCTGAATGGAATGTGGCTGAGCAAGGTTTGATGTGCAGAGCCCTGTGCGCCAAAAGCTGAGATCCTCATGGAACAGTGTGCTGCCATTCATAGCACAAGACCCAAAGCAAAACGGCCTTTCCAGAATGGAAAAGGCATCTTTTTCATCTAACCTGTTTAGCTGAACAGCAAACAGCTAGAAGCAAACTGCCCAGAGCTGCTGCTGGAGTTCCCAGCACCAGAAACCCCCAGGACCTCAGGAGGTCTTTGGGCTGGTGGCGTGGTACAGGGTGACCCCTCTTACGATTCACTCTGCCTATATTTACTGAGGACCTATTCTGTGGCAGGCATTGTTACAACTGCCGAGAACACACTAGCGAACAAAACAGATACAATCCCTGCCTTCTGAGAACTTCTATTTAGAGAAGAGAGGGGGACGACAGAGGATGAGATGGTTGGATGGCATCACTGACTCAATGGACATGAATTTGAGCAAACTCTGAGAGATTGTGATGGACAGGGAAACCTGATGTGCTTCAGCCCTCTGCAGGCGTCGCAAAGAGTCAGACATGACTTAGCGACTGAACAACAACATAATGAAGAAGATAAATAGGCAAGATATAGACATACTGATTTCAGAATACTGATTAGATGTTTTACGATTCACTCTGCCTATATTTACTGAGGACCTATTCTGTGGCAGGCATTGTTACAACTGCCGAGAACACACTAGCGAACAAAACAGATACAATCCCTGCCTTCTGAGAACTTCTATTTAGAGAAGAGAGGGGGACGACAGAGGATGAGATGGTTGGATGGCATCACTGACTCAATGGACATGAATTTGAGCAAACTCTGAGAGATTGTGATGGACAGGGAAATCTGATGTGCTTCAGCCCTCTGCAGGCGTCGCAAAGAGTCAGACATGACTTAGCGACTGAACAACATAATGAAGAAGATAAATAGGCAAGATATAGACATACTGATTTCAGAATACTGATTAGATGTCAAGAAGAAAAATAAATGCGAGAAGGGAGATAGGACACATCCAGGTGGGGGTTAAAACTTTAGATAGGGTGAACCGATCCTCACCAAGAACTTGACTGTGAATAAAGACTTAAAAGAAATGGGAGCAAAAATCATATGGATATATAGGTGAAGAGTATTCCAGGCAGAGGGAAGAGCATGTGCAAAGGCCCTGGGGCTGGACTATGCCTGGTGAGTTCCAGGAATAGCGAGGAAGCCAGTAAGGTCAAAGAGGTAACAGATGGCCAGGCAGGTACAGTGAAAGGAGAAGCTGTTACAGGGCTTGGGGCTAAGGAGTGACATTAACCCTGCCTGGATGTGCGGGGCAGAGAGGCATCAAGGATAATCTTACAGTTTTAGGCAGAGCAACTGAAAGAATACTGCCATTTCCCAAAGATGGGAAAGTGCATGAGAGGGACAGACTTTGGTGGAGGGTGAGGGACGGGATGAAGGGTATGGATTGCTGTTGTCGTTCAGTCGCTCAGTCACGTCACTCTTGCAGCCTTATGGACTGTAGCCCGCCAGGCTCCGTCCATGGGATTTCCCAGGCAAAAATACTGCAATGAGTTGCCATCTCCTTCTCCAGATCTTCCTGACCCAGGGATCAAACCTGTATCTCCTGCATTGGCAGGTAGATTATTTACCACTGAGCCCCACCAGGAAAGCCCAAAGGGAATGGATGGTGGTGGTGGTTTAGTCGCTAAGTCATAGTTGACTACTGAAATCCCCCGGCCTGCCAGGCTCCTCTGTCCATGGGATTTTCCAGGCAAGAATACTGGAGTGGGTTACCATTTCCTTCTTCAGGGGATCTTCCCGACCTGGGGACTGAACCCAAGAATTGAACTGCAGGCAGATTCTTTACCGACTGAGCTACCAGGGAGGGGATGGATAGCTGAAGATTAATACTAAACACTTGAAAGGCCCAAGTTTAAGATGCTGACAGAGCAACTATGTATGTGTCAATCATTTAGGGGAAATGTCTGTACTGGGCTAGAGATATAAATTGGGAGTTGGAGTCAGAGTAGAAACACTACTTAAAGCTATGTCACTGAATGAGATCAGCAAAAAAAAATGAGAATGGACAAAAACAGGGAAGAGAACATTTAAGGCATAGAACAACGAAAATGCTCTCCTAGAAGTCACACTCTCCAAAATTAAACTCTTCTCAACATCACTAACTATTAGAGAAATGCAAATCAAAACAACAATGAGGTACCACCTCATACCATTCAGAATGGCTATCATCAAAAAAATCTACAAACAATAAATGTATGTAGAAAAGTCCCACATTGTTGACGAGTGTAAACTGGTGCAGCCACTATGGAGAACAGTATGGTGCTTCCTTAAAAAACTAAAAACAGAACTACCATATGATGAGCAATCCCACTCCTAGACACATAACCGGAGAAAGCTATAATTCAAAAAGATACATGCATCCCAGTGTTCATTGCAGCACTATTTACAATAGCCAGGTCATGGAATGGAAAAAGGTGATATGGTACATATATATACAATGGAATATTATTACTCCACCATAAAAAAGAACAAAGTAAAGCCATTTGCAGCAACATGGATGGACCAGGAGACTGTATACTAAGTGAGTTAGGCAGAGAAAGACAAATGTCATATGAGATCATTTATATGTGAAATTGTTTAGAAAGAGCGGTACGAAGAAACTTATTTACAAGACAGAGGTAGAATCACAGATGTAGAAAACAAACTTACAGTTCCCACGGTTAAGGGGAGGGGAGGGATAAACTGGGAGACTGAGATTGACATATACACACTACCATATATAAAACAGACAACTAATAAGGACCTACTGCATAGCAGAGGGAACTCTATTCAATACTCTTAAAAAAGACTGGAGATATATATATATATTTATAACTGATTCCCTCTGCTTTACACTTGAAAGTAACACAACACTTTAATCAACTACGCATGCATGCATGCTAAATCACTTCAGTCGTGTCGGGCTCTTTGTGACCCTATGGACTGTAGCCCACCAGGCTCCTTTGGCCATGGAATTCTCCAGGAAAGAATACTGGAGTGGGTTGCCATGCCCTCCCCCAGGGGATCTTCTTGACCAAGGATCAAACCCACGTTTCTTATGTCTCCTGCATTGGCAGGTGGGTTCTTTACCACTAGTGCCATCCGGGAAGCCCCAAAATCAACTATACTCCAATAAAAATTAAAAAAAAAAAAAAAGTAAAGCTCATAACACAATGTCTCCCCTTCACCACAGCTCCCCCTTTCTCCCTACACACGCCCAGTAGATATGTGTAAACACACACACAGCATTTAAATTCCCCTTTCCTCTATCTCTTGGTGATGTCATTCTGCTGAGACGGAAATTCTCTTTGGAGGTTACTGTCATTTAACAAGAAAGTAGCCCACAGAAGGGAGAAAAAGTGCCCTGGGCACTGAGACAACAGTAGGGACCCTTTCAGAGCAGAGCAATCACCCCCAGACTCTGGTGT
This sequence comes from Cephalophus harveyi, assembly GCA_006410635.1. NCBI lineage: Eukaryota > Metazoa > Chordata > Mammalia > Artiodactyla > Bovidae > Cephalophus > Cephalophus harveyi. Next base: position 243,947 of record SJYT01016312.1, on the reverse strand, counting down.
TATGTAAAGTACTATATTCAGATTTCAGCTCCAACCACATCAATCAGTGTGAATCAGGCAGCTCAACTGCCCAGTCTTCCTTATTATGTTAAATGGGAATAACTTTGGCTAGAAGGTAGCCTAGAACATAGTAAACAGTCCACTAATATTTGTCAAATAAGTGAGGAATGAATAAATAAATGGTGAAAGAGCCTGACTCATGGCAGATGGTCAGTAAACCTGCCAAATGCTAAATGAAAGACTTGTCTTTCCCTCCTTGATTTTTCATTCCATCCCTTCCCCTTTTCTGCTGATGACATAACAGCAAACCCATGCATTTGTACAGGGCCATGCTGTTTACAAAGCTTTGCTTTCTACATTTTCTCAAATTTTGAACCTCATGGCAGGTTTAGGAGGGCAAGAAACGCAATTCCCTGTCACAGATGAGGCAACTGAGACTCAGACAGGATACAGCCTACAAACTCCAGGAAATTTTTAAGGCAGGGACAATAACAAAAACACTGCATTCGGCCCCAGGGTGGAGCATCTGTGTTGCCAAACCAAACCTGCCTGACTTCCTGTTGGGTGGGTGAGAGCGCAGGTGAGGGAAAGACTCAGAAGGTTAGGGGAAGGGAAGGTATTTGTTTTGGGAGTCATGTGAGTAGTCCATAAAAAAAAAAAAAGGGCACAGATCCCTGTTCCACATCCACTGGCCTGCCTGTTGCAGTCACATGGCCACAAAGGTCACACACTTTCTGTCACCAGCTTCCAAGTCACCGGTGGGCACAGCAGGTGGGCACAGGTTTGGGGGACAGGGAGAGCTCTGGGGTAATAGGCTAGGGGAAAGGAGGGAGCATGCGGGGAAAGTGGGCAGAGATGGAGTCTGGAGGCACATGGGAGACAAGCAGGGAAAAGCAGGAGGTCAGAAAGGGGGATGCATGATGGAGCACAGGGAGAGACAGATACAGAAGAGAGGTGAAGCGGGGAATCGGGTAGGAGCACACTGAGTGAAGGTGGGCAGAGATGGAGTCTGGAGGCACATGGGAGACAAGCAGGGAAAAGCAGGTGGTCAGAACGGGGGATGCATGATGGAGCACAGGGAGAGACAGATACAGAAGAGAGGTGAAGCGGGGAATCGGGTAGGAGCACACTGAGGCGGACAGATCAGAGCCCTTCGAAAGGCTCAGGAAGGAGACTGGGACAATGAATGGGAACCAAACTGAAAACTGGGAGCACTCAGAGACAGTGAGAGTCGAGGGATGAAGGGAAGGGGATGACTCAGGCAGGAAGTGAGGGATGCAGAGGAGACGCGCAGGGAGACGCACTGAGAGGGGGCACCCAGGGTCGGACCTGGGTCCCTGAGGGAACATACAGGTTAAGAGACCAGACGAAAGCGGTCCCAGGACGGGAGTTGGGGACGGTCGGGGATCAAAGGCTGGAGGCTGGAGGCACTAAGGGGCAATCATGGTGAACGGAGGACAGGCCTCAGAATCGGTGAACAAGCGGGGGGGCCGAAGAACGGTCCCGATGGAGCCCAAGGAGTCCAGGGTGTAGAGGAAGTTTGGGAAAGGGACCCCCCCCTCCGTGGCCCCGCCTTCCCAGCGCCGTCACTCACCTCGGCTGACTCAGCACTTCGGCTTCCTTCCACTTCCGCAAACAGACAGGCCCAGGCCACGTGACAACCCGGCCACTGCTCTCCGCCAATCACTGAAGCCTGTGCTTCGCGAGAGCAAGCCGGGGGGCGGGCCTCCGCCATGTTTTATAACTGCCCAATGGAAAGGGCTCCCATCGCCGAGGAGGCCGGGCTTTGAGCTGGAGCCAATCCTCGGCGGCGGGGCGTGGCCACGTCTGTAAGAGGGGGAAGGTCCGCGTGACGGCTCCGGGGCAGACGTGTTAATGTCGGGCGAGAGGTTCAGGGTTCTCCACCGTACGCCTCCTGAAAAGATCAGAGGCCTGAAGGCTGAACGTGACTTAAACTACGGCTCGTAAAGATAAAAATAAAACCAGCAAAGATGTGCAGGGCATAACAAGCAGGATACTGCTTTGATTTTGCCATGTTCCTCCAAGCTAAGATTGCCAAATTTAGCAAATGGAGTAAATTTGGGTTTCAGCTGAACAAAAAATGATTTTTTTTAGTATAAGCAAAAAAATACTAGGTGTTGCCAAGTCACTTCAGTCGTGTCCGACTCTGTGCGACCCCATAGACAGCAGCCCACCAGGCTCCCCCGTCCCTGGGATTCTCCAGGCAAGAACACTGGAGTGGGTTGCCATTTCCTTCTCCAACTATGCTTAAAAAATTGTTCCTTGGTTGTTCCTGGCAGCGCTACCCCAAGACAATCTCAGGAAATATCTCAGCGCTTTTAGTAGAAACTTGGGCAAATGAAAGCTGTGATAAACCCAGACAGCATATTAGAAAGCAGAGACGTTACTTTGCCAGCAAAAGTTTGTCTAGTCAAAGCTATGTTTTTTCCAGTAGTCATGTATGAATGTGAGAGTTGGACCATAAAGAAAGCTGAGCACCGAAGAACTGATGCTTTTGAACTGTGGTGTTGGAGAAGATTCTTGAGAGTCCTTTGGACTGCAAGGAGATCCTAAAGGAAATCAATCCTGAATATTCATTGGAAGGACTGATGCTGAAGCTGAAGCTCCAATATTTTGGCCACCTGATGGGAAGAACTGACTCACTGGAAAAGACCCTGATGCTGGGAAAGATTGAAGGAGGGAAGAGAAGGGGACAACAGAGGATGAGATGGTTGGATGGCATCAGCAACTTGAATGGACATGAATTTGAGCAAGCTCCCTGAGTTGGTGATGGACAGGGAAGCCTGGCGTTGGAACCATGGGGATGCAAAGAGTTGGACATGACTGAGCGACTCAACCGAACTGGGCAGATGACTTGGTCTCTGCGAACTCCTCATCTGCAAAGTGAGCACAGGGTTATTATGATGACTAGAAATAAGAAAGACCCAGTGCCTGCACAGTACTGGGATTTCAATAAATGACAGTTGTTATGATTAGTAATGCTGAGAATGCTTTAAAAAGAAGGGAGGAGACTGGAGTTTAGTCACAGTTCTGCTTCTGGCTGAATAGATCATGTCTCCTCTCCACCCAGGCTTAGTTGGACAAGTTTTCTTCCCCAGATCAACTCTAGATCTAGATAAATTCTCCAAACTGCTCTCTGTTGGCATGGGAAAAGTGATTGCTGTTTGATATTCCCTGTGAATAGAAAAATATTTCTGCCTGTCTGTCCCAAGATATTAGTTCCTGGACTGGGGGCTGCAAATGCAACGGGGACAGCATTTGGTTAAGAATCCAGACAAGTTAATAAGACTAAGGACAGTAACTACTATTTGTACAGAGCTTTACCAGTTACAAAGTAACGTGACTTCATATCCATCATCTGGAGGATATAATTACTCTTGTTCCTACTTTCGAGGTGAAGAAACTGTTCTCTTAAACTAGGATTAAAATTTTGTTCAGAAGTGTCAGCTGTGAGTTGAGAGAATGGGAAGAAGACTCAGAATTCTCAATAAAAATGTCTTGCCCTCCACACCCCAAACAATTGACATTAAAATGATGGTTATCAGGGAGCTTGCAAAAGGCTGGGTGTTCCACCTACTGCTGAGCAATCTGACCTGAGAAACCTCATAGGTTCAACAGGATGGGTCCCATTCTTCAGCAAATACGCTCCTGTACTCAAGGTGAGTCTACAAGGCAGGTTTGGCAACACAGACACACAGCTGAATCTGAAATGCAGAAAAGGCAAAGGGAGAGAGATCAGTCATCCAGATCAATCTTCAGAAACACTCAGAATCACTAAAGAAATTAATAAAATAGAGTCAAAAGAAAGTAATAAATAGAAAATGATACAATATGTTCAACGCCTGATGAAATTGAGTGCCCCTCCCATAAGGTATTTTGGTGAAAACTGTTAAATGAGTGAATTTAGCAAGAGAAATGGCAACCCACTCCAGTATTCTTGCCTGGAGAATCCCAGAGACAGAGGAGCCTAGTGGGCTGCCGTCTATGGGTTCGCACAGAGTCGGACACGACTGAAGCGACTTAGCAGGTAGCATTGAGTGAGCAAGCAATGGAAAGGGAGGGGCTAGTAATATGGAACCCTTTGGGTTTCTGCTGGATTTTGCATTGGAGCAGTTCAAGTCAAAGAGCTTCTCTGAGGGGCTGACTAGGCCCTGCAGCTAAAATCACCCCAGAACCCAAGGGGTCGACCGAGTACCCTCCCTCAGGTTGAAATTAACTAGCATGCTTACAGTGCAGTTTTACACTTTTAACTTGTTTGATCCTCATAACAATCCTGATAAATAATCCTATTATCTCTAATAGACGGAGAAACCAAGATTCTGTGTGGGGAGATGACTTACAGAGTTGCATGTGCATAAGAAGCAGACCTAGAATAAGACCTGTCTTGACTTTCTTTCCCTAAACTATAGGAGGACCACTATGTGTCAGGCAGTGTTCTTGATGCTGAGGAAATCATAGCGAAAACAGTAAACTAAAATCCCTGCCCTCACGGTGGGCACAGTTGCAGGGAAAGATAGACAGTGATCAAGCTACAGAAGTCAGGCAGAAGAGTGTGTTTTGCCAAAATCTTTGGGTGAAGTGTCATGATATTAGCATCTTTCCAAAAACTTAGTACGTTGAATTTGGGGTTTGTACATGAGTGCCTTTGTACTTTTCCTTCCATTTTCTGTGTGTTAGAACATTTTTATAATTAAAGAGTTGGGAAAAAATACAGTGTGTTAGAGGGTGACAAATGCTATGGGGTAAAAGCAAGGAGGGGAGACGGAGAGGATTAGAGTTTTAGAAGAGTGGCCAGGGAAGGCCTGATTCAGAAAGGAAACATTTAAATGAAAGCCTGAGGGAGGGATTTCCGTGGTGGTCCAGTGATTAATACTCAGTGCTCCCAATGCAAGGGACCTGGGTTCGATCCCTGGTCAGGGAACTAGATCCTGCATGCCTCAACTAAGACCTGAGTGCAGCCAAATAGTTCAGTTCAGTCGCTCAGTCATGTCTTACTCTTTGAAACCCCTTGGACTGCAGCATGCCAGGCTTCCCTGCATGCCAGGCTTCCCAGCATGCCAGGCTTCCAATCAGGTGGCCAAAGTATTGGAGCTTCCCTTAAACTCCCTCCAGGAGTTTAAGCAAACTCCCGGAGCTTGCTTAAACTCATGTCCAAGTAAATAATGCCAAATGAATGTGTAAAAAAAAAAAAACCTGAATAAGATGAGGGAGCAAGCCCTGTAATAACCTAGGAGAGAATGTTCTAATTGGAGGGAACAGCAAGAGCAAAGGCCTTAAGGCAGAAGTTTCCCACATTCCACAAGGTGTAGCTCCTCCCCACCAAAAAAAACACAGAACAGCAACTTGGAAGGAAAAGAACCATCACAGTGAGGTGTGGGCAGCCATCCCTATTGTGAGGACAGGAACCTGAGTCCACCTGGGAGTTATTCTGGAAGCTCGATGAAGAAAGTGGGATCTCTCATATTCAGAGAAATGTAAATTTAAATAAGACAATGTCATTTGCCTAGAAAATTCAGTTCAGTCACTCAGTCATGTCCAACTCTTTGAGACCTCCATGGACTGCAGCATGCCAGGTTTCCCTGTCCATCACCAACTCAGGGAGCTTGCTCAAACTCATGTCCATCAAGTCACTGATGCCATCCAACCATCTCATCCTCTGTTGTCCCCTTCTCCTCCCTCCTTCAGTCTTTCCCAGCATCAGGGTCTTTTCCAGTGAGTCAGTTCTTCCCATCAGGTGGCCAAAGTATTGGAGCTTCAGCTTCAGCATCAGTCCTTCCAATGAATATTCAGGACTGATTTCCTTTAGGATCTCCTTGCAGTCCAAGGGACTCTCAAGAATCTTCTCCAACACCACAGTTCAAAAGCATCAGTTCTTCGGTGCTCAGCTTTCTTTATGGTCCAACTCTCACATTCATAATGACTACCGGAAAAACCATAGCTTTGACTAGACAGACTTTTGTTGGCAAAGTAATGTCTCTACTTTTTAATATGCTGTCTAGTTGGTCATAACTTTTCTTCCAAGGAGCGAACGTCTTTTAATTTCATGGCTGCAGTCACCATCTGCAGTGATTTTGGAGCCCGAGAAAATAGTCGGTCACTGTTTCCATTGTTTCCCCATCTATCTGCCATGAAGTTATGGGACCGGATGCCATGATCTTCAGCCTTTGAATGTTGAGTTTTAAGCCAACTTTTTTATTCTCCTTTTTCACTTTCATCAACAGGCTCGCTATTTCCTCTTCACTTTCTGCCTTAAGAGTGGTGTTATCTGCATATCTGAGGTTATTGATATTTCTCTCTGCAATCTTGATTCCAGCTTGTGCTTCATCCAGCCCAGCATTTCGAATGATGTACTCTGCATATAAGTTAAATAAGCAGGGTGACAATATACAGCCTTGACGTACTCCTTTCCCAATTTGGAACTAGTCTGTTGTTCCATGTCTGCTTCTAACTATTGCTTCTTTACCTGCATACAGATTTCTCAGGAGGCAGATCAGGTGGTCTGGTATTCCCATCTCTTGAAGAATTTTCCACAGTTTGTTGTGATCCACACAGTCAGAGGCTTTAGCGTAGTCAATAAAGCAGAAGTAGATGTTTTTCTGGAACTCTTGCTTTTTCAATGATCCAAGGATGTCAGCAATTTGATCTCTGGTCCCTCTGCCTTTTCTAAATCTAGCTTGAATATATGGAAGTTCTCGGTTCACAAACTGTTGCAGCTTTGCTTGGAGAATTCTGAGCATTACTTTACTAGCGTGTGAGATGAGTGCCATTGTGCGGTAGTTTGAACATTCTTTGGCATTGCCTTTCTTTGGGATTGGAATGAAAACTGACCTTTTCCAGTCCTGTGGCCACTGCTGAGTTTTCCAAATTTGCTGGCATATTGAGTGCAGCACTTTAACAGCATCATCTTCTGGGATTTGAAATAGCTCAACAGGAATTCCATCACCTCCACTAGCTTTGTTCATAGTGATGCTTCCTGAGGCCCTCTAGATACTCCAGAGTATCTAGCAGAACTTAAAAAATGAAAACACCCTGTACTGGTGAAGTGGCATTGAAACGCTCATATTCACAGAGGTGGTGAGAATCTTTTCACTGGCATGTTCTGAGCAAGTGGCATTGCCTCTCTAAGCCTCAGTTTCCTCGTCTGCACAGTGGGGACAAGAAAGACACCTCATAGCATTTGTGAGATAAAAGATCCACAGAAGAAATGTCTCATAAACAGGACAACAATAGCTATTATGATTATCTGGATTTGTTCAAAGTCATTTTTCTCTTTGTTGGCTTTCCCGGTGTCTCAGAGGGTAAAGAATCCGCCTGCAGTGTGGGAGACCTAGGTTCGATCCCTGAGTTGGGAGGATCCCCTGGAGGACAGCATGGCAACCCACTTCAGTATTCTCGCCTGGAGAATCTCCATGGACAGAGCAGCCTGGTGGGGGTCCATGGCGTCACGAAGAGTCGGACATGCCTGAGCAACTAAGCACACACAGACAATCTGTTGCCCAGACCCAGGACCCCTGCAGACAGCAGCCCAGTGTAGGGACACCATCTGTCAGGCCTCCCCCCACCCCGCCCAGTTTTCTTATGATTTAAAAGTAGGAGGGAAAAAGAGAGGGAGGATTCCTCCCACAGGAGGAGTGGCCCATGTGAAACAGCTCATTTCTCTCCAGCAAAGCCCAAGGTTTTTCCTGGCAGGGGCAGCGGCAGAGAGCGTGGCCCCTGAGTCAGATCAACCTGAGTTCAAGTGCTCCTCTTGCCAGGGATTAGCTGTGTGATAGTGGGCAAGATTCCTCACCTCTCTGGGTTTCAGTTTCCTCACCTGCAACATAGCAATGATAATACCTAACTTCTAAGACGGGGAGAGGGGGTTAAGGGGATCAGGCACACCACACCCAGCAATAGGGGGACTCCCGAGGCATTTGGTGAACCCATAAACCTGATGGGGTTGATCATTTCTGTACCACATTCCACCTCATTGGAGAAGGATACTGTAGGAAGGAGACATTGAAGTTATGAAGACACTAAAATGTGATAAAAGTACAGATAATTTTTTTGATGATTGGTTTGTTTAGCAGTAGAAGAAGAGATATGCTATGGGAAAATAGATATCATGTAAATAGGTCTTAGGCATTTAACGCAGTGTCTGGCTCAAAGGTGGCATCTCATAAACATAATAGACATAAGTAGAGTCAGAAGTAATAAGCAGTGGGACTCCCTGGTGGTCCAGTGGCTTAGACTGCACAGTCGCAATGCAGGGGGCCCGGGGTTCGATCCCTGTTCAGGGAACTAGTTCCCAGTTCAAAACTAGATCCCAAATGCCATAACTAAGACCCGGCACAGCCAAATAAATAAATATTTAAAAAAGAAGAAGAAAAAGAAGTGATAAGCAGTAGTAAGAAGCTGGTACAAGGCACCTGAGGGGCTGCTCAGGTGGCTCAGTGGTAAAAAATCCGCCTGCCAACGCAGGAGATGCAGGAGACCTGGGTTTGACCCCTAGGTCAGGAAGACCCCCTGGAGGAAGAAATGGCAATCCACTCCAGTATTCTTGCCGGGATAATTCCATGCACAGAGGAGCCTGGTGGCCTACAGTCCATGCAGTCACAAAGAGTTGGATGTGACTGAGTGACTGAGCATATATACAATGTATACATGGCATATGTGATGGGTGCCGGAGCCGGGACAAGATAGGTGCCTGAAGGAGCTGAAAGGGATGCCTCTGATGCTCACTCCCACCAGGTAGAGGGATCCGTGGGAAATGTGGGACCTGGCCCTGAAGGAGCTGAAAGGGATGCCTCTGATGCTCACTCCCACCAGGTAGAGGGATCCGTGGGAAATGTGGGACCTAGCCCAACTGATGGAGCCACCCTGCAAATCAAGGAAGGGAAGGCCCGAGGGTCCAGGGTCAGGAACTCATGGGGGCCTGGAAATCAAACCTCAGGGCAAGAGGGGTCTCCAGAAAACACCCAAGGAGGGAAAACTTAAAGCCAGCCCGGGTCTCCTCCGTGGCAGCCTGGCTTCTGATGGTTTATAAGGCAGGACACACTGCAGAGTTAAGTTTCATTTGAAGAAAGTTCACTGTGGTTTGAGGATGTTGAAAAACCACTGACCTGATTCCACACTCTCACTCTGCAGGTGGGAAAGACTGAGGCTGGGAGGAAAGAACACCCCACTCGGGGGCAGCCGGGGTGGTTCCGAGCTGCAGCCCTGGCTCGGGTCGAGCTTGGTTGCTGAGCTTCCGCTATTAGGCACAGCACCCACTGTGGGCCGGGACCTGCTGCAGCGCTGTTTGGTGGTTTGAAGCCAGGCAGGTGAGCAGAGACCAGCTGGGCCGGTTGGAGGTCTGCTGGGCCTTGCTGGCAAAGGGCGGCTCCCTCTCGAGGCACAGGCCACAAGGCTCCTTCCTGTTGACAGGAGGAGGGGTCTCCGGGCAGGGTGAGGTCCCCACTGGCTTTGCGTCACTCACCTGGGGGAGAAGCAGTTTCTCAGAGGGAGTGTCCTAGGGGACTCCAGAGTCTCTAACCCAGTATTCATTTACTGATCTCTTACTGCGTACTAGGCACTGCGCCCAATGCTTTTCAGTGTGAACCCAATAAATTGTTTCATAAGCCACAGAGCAAGCACTATTATCAACAGTGAACCCAGTTTATAAAGGAGGCAGAGAGTAGATAAGTCACTCAGTTGGTGGGGGCAGAGGGTGTGAGGCTGGGATTTGAGCTCATAGGCTGACTTGAGAGCCCCTACTTAGAACAAGCAAAGAAACAAAATCCTACTTTTTTAATTAAACAAACATTGCAGGAACAATATCTAATTTCTATATGCTCTTCACCCAGATTCCTCAGTTGTTAATATTTTATCACATTTTATCTATAATCCACCCTCCCACTCCATTTGAAAGTAAATTGCAGATAGATGCCCCTTACCTCTGATCATGTCAGTGTTTTGTTTTTTAATATTTTGTTTATGTATTTGTTTGGCTACGCCAGGTTTTGGTTGAAGCATATAGGATTTTTCTAAGTTTTGGCATGTGAACTCTTATTGCAGCATGTATGTAGGCTCTAGTTCCCTGACCAGGGGTCAAACATGGGCCCCAGCATTGAGAGTGTGGAGTCTTAGCCACTGGACCACCAGGGAAGTCCCTATCTTTCTTTTTACTTGAAGATGGAGCTTTCTCTTCTCTTTATTTATTTATTCATACTATATGGACTCATGGATTCTTCTCTTATTCAGCAGGTCATAACCCATGTTTACTGTTATTTCTTCTGATGCTCAAATTGTCCCAAATTTGGCCGTTAGGGACCACTTCAGGCCAGAGAGCTCCCACTTTTAAATATGACATTGCGCCACGTTCCTTGACCTTGACCAGAGAGGGAGCCACATCTGCAGGGAGCAGTCCCTGCTGGGTGGCTCCTGCAGCTTTGACCCCCTAATGCAGGCAGGCAGGAGATGGGAGAATTTAGGCTTCATGGTGTCTAGGAGTGTTGTACAGATCCACAGGGGGTTCATTCATTAGTCAAACACCTACTACGGCCTCAGCTTTTGAAAACTCATTGAAAATGGAGGGTAGAGAAAAAAGACAATCACAATTGTGCTATTTCTAAAACTGAGAACTTTGGTACTCCAAGAGGTAATGTGAATGGCTCTCTTAGCTATGTAGATATAAGGCAAGGGACAATTTTTGAGGGGAATACTTCGCCAGACATAGCTGCTGCAACATTTGGTCACTTGGGAAGCTAGTGGGCCAACTTTCATATGAAACCCAGCCCTTTGGGAGGTAAAGGATAGCTGTCACAATCCCAGGTGGACCAACGCTCATAGGTGAGGAAGCAAAGCAAGAGCTCTGAGATCAAGGGAAGGGGGAGCCTTGCTGGTGACCACAGAAAGACCTCCTAGTTGGGAAGGTCCTTGGTCCTTCTCGTAAAATAATGTAGGTGCTGTGATGTCCGTTTCACAGAACTGATGGCTCCTGGAGCGGCAGCAGGCACTTCAGGCAATGGAAACACCATGAGCAAAGGAAAAGAAGGAACTGGGACACCCCTCTATTTTGCCCTCAAAGCCACCTCTTCTGGGGTGGTTGAATACATCCCTGAATGTATTCATCCCTGAATACAGGCCCTGAACACATCCCCTACATTTATACTGGGCCTCACCCAGTTGGGCAGAATCCCAAATGTCTAGACCAAGAATTATGTCTAGATTCAAACTCCAGTTCTTGTACTTCCTGGCTGGGTGACTTTAGAAAGTCACTTGACCTCTCTGAGCCTTCACTCATTGATTTCCTCAGCAAGTATTTACTGAGGTCTTGCTTATGTGCCGAGCACTGCTCTAGGCAAAAGACCTGCTGTAGTCAGGAAGATAGACAAGTTTCTACCTTCATGAAATTTACATTCTGGTTATAATAAGCAAATAGATAAGTAAGATAATAACCTATGGAGATATTTGTTGTTCAGTCGCTAGGTCATGTCCAACTCTTAGTGACCCCGTGAACTGCATCACGCCAGGCTTCCTTGTCCTTCACTATCACCCAGAGTTTGCTCAGACTCATGTCCATTGTGTCGATGGTGCCATTCAACCATCTCATCCTCTGTTGTCCCCTTCCTCTCCTGCCCTCAAACTTCCTCAGCATCAGGGTCTTTTCTAATGAGTCGATTCTTTGCATCAAGTGGCCAAAGTACTGGAGCTTCAGCATCAGTCCTGCCAATGAATACAGGGTTGATTTCCTTTAGGTCTGACTGGTTTGATCTCCTTGCCCTCCAAGGGGCTCTCAAGAGTCTTTTCAACACCACAGTTCAAAAGCATCAATTTTTTGGTGCTCAGCCTTCCTTATGGTCCGACTCTCACATCCATACATAACTACTGGAAAAACCATAGCTTTGACTAGATGGGCCCTTGTCAGCGTATATTAAGCTAATATTAATATGGAGATATTAAGCTAATATAAAGCCCAAATTTCAGAGATGGTGGCTCCTTTAGCCAGGGCTGTCAGGAAAGACCTCTCTAAGGCCGTGACATTTGAGCTGACCTGAAAGATGAGAAAGAGCCAGGCAGTGAACAGAAGAGGAAACAGCAAATGCAAAGGACTTGTGTTAGGAATGAGCTTGGTGTGTTAAATGAACAGTAAAGAGGGCAGTGTGACTGAAGAGTAGCGGGGTGAGATGAGAGTGACAGAGGTGAGGCTGGGCAGAGACCTGATGGCTTAGGGCCCTGTAGACCAAAGGGAGGAGTACAGTTTATATTATAAATGCGAAGGAAAATTTTTGAGAGTGTTAAGCCAAAGGATGGGAGAGTGTTAAACAAGCTGATCTTTGTTACAAGGAGAATATTGTCTGGTGTGTGAAAAAAAGCCTTTAGGGATAAAGTGAGGACGTTATCAGGAGACTGTGGCCGTGGTCCAGCTGAGTTGATGGTCCCTGGACCAGATGGCAGCACTGGGGGTGGCCAGAAGTGGTCAGATGCAGGGTGGTATTGGAGGTGGAGCCAGTGACTCATGAAGTGAGGAGAAAGGAAAGGTATGGAGCAAGGCTCCGAGGTCTGGGGTTTGAACAGCTGAGATGGAGATACTGGGTGTGTATGTTGCTGAGCTAGGGTTGATGCTCAGGAGTGGGATCTTGGCCGTGCAGGGCATGGGGGCCCCATCTGGTACCTACGTGGAGGCGCTGAGTGGGCAGTGATACAGTCTGGAACTCAAAAAGAAGCCGTTCCCTTTGGAAATACAAAATCTGGAGCTCCTGAGCCTACAGATGGCATTTAAAACCACGAGACTAGATGAGATCATCGAGGCAGAGGGTGTAGGTCGAAAGGAGAAAAGGCCCACGACTGTGGTCTGTAAAATGAGACAAATGACACCTTCACCCGCGCAGCTCCGGTAAGATGTCGCGTGAACGCCCGCAGTCAGCGCTCTAACCGGGATTGAGAATCCCGGGGGGCGGGGCCTGGGTGGGGCGGGGCCTATCCGTGGGGGGCGGCCGGGGCGGTGACGTCACCGTATGACTGGGTTTTTATGAATGAAAGGAATCCTGTGAGTGAGTAATTCCGGGAAGCTCGCCTTACAACTCGGCGCGGCCCCCAGCGCTGCCCGCCCCACAACAAAACTCGGCGCGTCGCTCCGGCGATCCGGGCTCTGAGCGACCAGCGGTCGGGACCGGAGGGGGAGGCTGACCGAGGCGCAGGCCGAGGAGAGCAGCTCAGAAGGCAGCGGGACCCCGTGCGTGCCAGGGACGCCAGGCGAAGCAGGACGAGAGGCGGGTGAGGGTCGCCGGACGAGCGCGCAGGACCAGGGGGCGGCAGGGTCTCCGCGCTCCTGGAACGTGCCTGGGGCGGGGCCCCGGGCCCGACTCAGTCGGTGCTACCGTAGATCCCTCGCCTGGACTGCTGGCTTGGGAGGGTGTCGAGGTGGGGGTGGTGGGGTGGGGGGGGCGGAGGTCCTGTGAGACCGAGACGCGGCCGAAACGAACTTGGCGGGGTGCGGGGTTAATGGGCCCCTTTTGGGGGCCGAGAGGCGGTGAAGTCAGGCAGGAAGGGGCAGCGCGGGCTGGCGAGCGTCAGCGTCCGCCCAGGCGGGGCCGGGGGCGGTGTGTGCAAGTACGTGACTCGGTGAGAACAGTCCCTGGACCGGTGCCCGCAGGCCGAGCGTGCGCGGTTTGTTTACGTCCGAGGGCGGGCGTGCGTGTGTGTTCCCTGGCCAGCGTCCTGGGTATCCTGCCCGGTGCGTGCTTGCGCCGCGTACCTTGGGGAATGTGAGTGTGTGTGTGTGTGTCCGAACGCTCCCAGGCGGGGCCTGTATAACCAGCGGACCGTACCTCCGAAAGAGCGTGACCACAGGAATAAAAGAAGAAGCGAGAGAAATGGCCCAGTCCATAGTCACAAGGGTCTGGGAAATCTCTCCCGGGTTGTCCCTTTCCCACCAGCCGGTGGCCGCCAGGCCCTTGCTCTCCCCGGAGTTTCCCAGGACCGCAGTCATGTGACTGCGGTGTTTGTCCCCCACCCAGAGCAGGCGGCTTCAGCCACGGGGTGGGGCAAAATATCAAAGATCCACCGGGCTTCCCTGGGGAACGAGGTGAAGGGGCCACCCCTGGCTCCATCACTCCGGTGGGTCTGGCAACAAAGTAGGCTGGTGTCCAGGTCCTTGTCCCCAGGTTTTCTGGGGGCTACCCAGCCCCTCAGTCTCAGAAGAAACAGGAAGGCCAGGGGTAAGAAACAGGAAGGCCGGGGGTGGGGGGGTGGGGAGAGTGTGGGGGGCCGGGAACACGGCAAAGGTTGGAGGTAGGAAGGGATACCAGGCTTCCTCTCTCTGGTGGCTACTCCTCTGGCTGGTCTGGGTTCTAGAGGCTGTACCTGCTGGATCAGGAAGGGTGAGAACCCAAGGTTGGGGTGGAGCTGGTTTCTGCCCTTCTGGTGGTTTCAGTTCATAAGTGGGGCTAATCAGACAGAGCTATCGATGACTGGACTTGAGGAGCTAGTTGAAGACTTGGGCCAGACTTGGTTAACAGGCAGCGGGACTACTTGTCTTGGCGCAGGAGGGGTTACTGTGAGAGGGTGCCTCACCCTGCCCTGCTCCTCCATCAATGCCCTGCTGAGGGATGTTGAGGGTTGGGCTGGGGCTTAGGGCTTCCTTGGTCCTGTTCTGCCCTCTCTTCCTCCCATCCACAGGGCTACAGGATCATGGGGTGTGTAGGGGGAGGGCATTGAGCTGGACCAGATAATCTTTTAACTTTGAATCTCTGAGCTGCTACCACCGCTGGTAACTTCTGGGTCCCCATCTGTAGCAGCAACTAGGCAACATTCAAGGCAGTAGAAGGGCAGTGGGCTGGCGGAGGTGTGACAGCCTCCACATACAGCCTAATTTCCAGGGGAACCATGCAAGAGAAAACAGAGCCAACAGCCCCAGGCGGAGGCCAGGGTTGTCCAGGAATATGTGGAATATGTAAGGGAGGTAGCCGCCAGGAGCACAGGAATCAGGCAGGCAGATCTTCAAAACTGGGCAGGAAACATCCCTGAGCAGGGCTAGGGAGCAGGGAACAGGAGGAAGTGGCTGACTGACTCAGTCATAGATGGAAAGCTAGTACCGAAAGATTTAACCTCCCACTGAATCACCCCTGGACCTTCAGTAGGGCCCAGGACCCAGTGAGGGCTCCCTTGGCCCCTGTGCCTCCCTCAGTCCTAATACTTTTAGCCTGCGTTGCCATGGAGCCCACCAAGGACTAGATGCTGGGGATAAGATAGTGAACAAATCAGATCCAGAGCTGCCCTCTGGGAGCTTACAGTCAAGGAAGGAAGACAAAGTCGAGGAAAGAGCCACTAAACTCAATGCAAAACCACAGCTGAGACAGGTGGTATGAGGAGGAAGTCACTGTGATTACAAAGTACATAACACAGGCTGACTTAGCCAGGGCAATCAAGGAAGGCTTCCCTGGGGAGGTGACAGTCAGCCAGAATGTTAGATCAAGTGATAATCATCTGTGAAGACCTCAAGGGCCGGGACTTTGATTCAGCTTTGGTCCTTCAGGGTGGAGCACCAAGCCTGGGACCTACAGGGTAGGTGCTTCTTGGGTGTTTGCTGACTGAATGAATGAATGAGCCCTGGGTCAGTGTCCTGATAAAACTCCACAACACCTAGAGAAAAAGGCCTGGGAACCCCAGGCAAACAAGAACTCCTGGGCACGGGCTGTAAGATTCTTGAAGCAGTTTCTCCAAAGCAAGCAGATCCTGCAGGGCTCAAGTGACATCTTCTCTTACACACATGCACCCCGTGTGTCCCTTTGGGGAATGTGTGGGGATGGTAAGAGTTTGTTGTCTGCTCATTCGTTTGTTGTCAGCATGGGGATCCTGGAAGAGTGTGGGGAGAGAACGTGGTGGTGGCCAGAAGGGCCTACCACGTGGGCTAGAGGGGAGGCTGGCATCATAGGGTTTTTAAATGGGCCGAACATGGTCAGGTTGGTAGGTTTCTGTCAGTAGTGATCCCTCTGACAGGGAGGAGAGCTGGTGGGGTCAGAGGTGGAGGCAGACTGGACGCCAGAGAGCAGGTGGTTTTGGTCTCGGTGCAGCTGAAAGAGGAAATGCTTAAGGGCTAGGCATGGAGCAAAGGGAGAGTCAAGGCTGATAGTCTCTGAGTTTGTGTTCTTAGGCCCCTGCCCCCAGGAAGTCTTCCCTGATTTCCCTTCCCTTGCTCCAGGGCCTCTACTCTGCTAGTGGTCTTGGAGTTTCATTCCAGGCCAGAATCTGACTCTCTAAACTTTGACATTGTCAGTGCTAGGAGGTACCTTAGGCTTGGTGGTTTGGCACGTTGGGCCCGGAGAGAGGGAGTGGTGTTACCTGAAGTCACACAGCAAGTGTTAGTGGGTGGCAGACCCCCAGGCTCCTACTTCCCTGTGGTGCTGGGTTCTCCCAGTTCTGCTCCCCTTCCAACAGGGAGGAGGCTCCACCAGTGCTGGCTGCCAAGGCCCAGGAAAACACATTTTTTCCTTCTGTCCTCACAGAGGAAGCAAAATGGCTCAGCAGCCAGAGGAGCCCATGCCAGCTGGTGGGCCATCTCCAGGATGCCTCTGAGCGTACTAGGGGGCCAGGGGGGTGGCTGCTGACTGGGCAATGCAGCTGTCAATCCCCCAAGCCACACCTCCAGGGAATGTTAGGAACCTGCAGACCCTGGAGGTCAGCGCTGCTGGCCTCAGGGAGGGAAGAAGCAGGGATAGGGGCATGGGGAGTATTCAGTTCAGTTCAGTCGCTTAGTTGCGTCCAACTCTTATCCTTCAGAGAGAGGAGTATAGTGGCTGGCTTTGAAGAAAGAGCCCTGAGCTGGGGACTTCAGGGTTCCAGTCCACCATTGCCACCAAACAGCTGCTTGGTTGCTTCAGTTACAGAACAAGGTTGCATCAGCTGCTGTCTCAAGTCCAGGGTCTACCAGACTGGCCAAGGCTGCCTGGTGGAGGACCCCGGCTCCTTGGTTGACAGCCCAGCAGCCCCTGGTCTGAAGTTGGAGGGCTGAAAGTCTGAGGTGTGACCTTCTTGTGACTTTCCCTCTGTGACTGCCTGGCTCTGCTGAGCTAGGATGTTCCTGGGCAAACATGGGTGCCTCAGCTGACATGTAGCATGTGCTTGAGGGGCTGAGGCTAACACAGGAGGAGAAAGAGGAAAGGAGACAAGAACAGGTTCAAAGCCTCCCTGGGGTCCCAAAGTACCTAGAATCGCAGCCAACAGAGAGGATGGGCCCTTCAGCCATTATCTAGTATAGGGGATGGCCAGCAGTTTCCTCTTGGGCCTACTCTGGAGGGCTGTGTTGAGGAGGATTTTAAGGTTATGTCCAAGCTCAGTGGAAAACAGTGCTGTGTTGAGAAAGATTCGGGAGCTGTGTCCAACCTCAGTGAGAACAAGTGCAGTAATTGATTATCGATGTCCGTGTTAGGAGTAGAGGGAGGAATGTGGGGAGATAAACCAACCATTTGCCACTTCTGATCTTTCTAAGCCTCTTGTTTTTACACACGAACACTATGATGATTGCCCCCAATTCATGAGGAAACCAAGGTCCAGAGAGGAAAAATGCCTTGTCCCAGGGGCCTTGCCTCCAGAGTTCTGCATCGGTCAGCCACCACATATTGGTCAGCACCCAGCAGGCTCTTAGACCACCTCTCCCAT
The DNA here is from genome assembly GCA_006410635.1 of Cephalophus harveyi. Taxonomy (NCBI): domain Eukaryota; kingdom Metazoa; phylum Chordata; class Mammalia; order Artiodactyla; family Bovidae; genus Cephalophus; species Cephalophus harveyi. The sequence goes on along the minus strand of SJYT01016312.1, from coordinate 226,307 downwards.
CAGGCTCTCTGTGTAGCCCAGACTGCCTGGGCATCACATAACACCCCAGCCGCCTAAACAGCCAGCCAGGAGGCCTGGATATCTGTGTGACACTTGCAGGCCCAACATAGATCCTGGCACATCAGAGCTGGGTAGCCTTGGAGCCAGGCGAGTCCTTCTGTTTACAGGGGCGGGGAAACAGGGCCCAGAGAGGGTGCCCTGCGAGGACCTCACTGCGAGGAGACACGTGGTTCCATGCGGCCTCAGACCCAGGCTTTTTCCGCTGTTAGCTGTGTGACCCTGGACTACTCTATTGACTTCTCTGGCCATTACCTCACAGGGTTGTTGGGAGAACTGGCGTGCTGATGGTGTGAAGGCAATCAGGATTCAGTCCTGAGACCTTTACAGGTGTTCAGAATTCCTCCTGATTTAGGAGAAGGGAGCCATTCCCCTGCTGTGTGACTTCAGGCAAGAGGGGCCCCTCTCTGGTCTCCACCTCCCCTTGGGTGAAGTGAGGAGGCAGGGGCCAGACAGTCTGTAAGAGCCTTTCCTGCGTGACCCTGGCCAGCCAGGAGACGCCAAGTCAAAGCGATGTCCCAGGAATTGCTACAGGCCCAACCCCTCCTGAACAGACTCAGCAATTCTAATAACCCCCCAGGTGCTCACTGACCTCTCCCGTTTGCATCATTTGGTTCCATCAAAACCCTATGAGACAGGTATTGTTCCCAACCTACAGATGGGAATGTGGAGACCCAGAGGGGAGGAGTGGCTTGCCCACAGTCACACAGCCTGGAGAAAACAGAGATGGGACTCAAACCAGGCTTGACCCTTAATCCACTGTTCCTTTCCTTGTTTCCTATACCCTCCCTGGGAGCCAGTTATGAAGACAGAATCCCTTCGTCTCCCTCCCGTCCTCCTGGTATCTGTGTGCCATCCCTGGCATGCAGAAGCAGATAGAAAGGAGGAAGAATTGGAGGCAGGGCCAAGAGGTTTTTCCCTTGACGGTCTTCAGCAGGGTTGGGCTTGGCACGAGGTTCAGACCTTGACAAGGGGTGACAGTGTCATAGACCGCCAATCCACACCTCACCAGTGCCTGCTCCCTGCCAGCCCCTGTGCTGGCAGCCTCACGCCCAGAGCTGTCTGCGCCTGGTTCTTGGCTGTGGAGGTCCCTGTCTGGTGGGGAGTCAAGGAAACAGACCATTACAACATAGGGCAGAACTGCTGGGGTGGGCGGTGCTGAAGAAGTCCTAGGAGCCTGGGAGGCCTTCCTGGAGGAGGGGATGTCCATGCTCAGGGCAGAAGGCTGAACAGTCGGAGTCTGCCAAATAAAGTGGGAGTGGGAGGAGAAGTGTCACAAGGTTTGGCGTGACCCAAACGCAAGAAAGCATGGGGTGAGAGGAAGTGAAAGAAATTCCTTGTGGCTGGAGGGCAGAATAGAGGCGGGCAGTAGTGTGAAAGGAGCCTGGGGGTTAGTAAACGGGGTTATGTGATATGGTACAAGGGATGTTTTAGCCAGTTTTAGCCTCTCTGAAGAGGTAGCGCTGAGCAAAGATCTAAATGATGAAAAGTCTTTGAGGAGATAAAAAGGAAAAGTAAAGAGAACAAGTGCAAAGGCCCTGAGGCTGGAATGAACCATTCAATGAGGCCACTGTAGCTGGACCTTTGGGGCCAAGGGAAGTGGTATGAGATGAATTCTAAGATAGCAGGGGCCTTGAATGCGAAGATAGTAGTGTTTGGATTTTATTCCAAGTAGGAGAAAAACTGACTTTGGTCTCCTCTCTCCCCTAGGTCTTAGCCCAGAGGGTACCTTCTGCAAACATGTCTGTGGATCCCTTATCCAGCAAAGCGCTGAAGGTGAGAAGGCAGCCTTTATTGTCTCCAGTCCTCCCCTCCCTCCCTGCCCAGGCTGAGCTCCCATCCCAACTTCCCCTTCAGTTCCTAGAATCCCCGAGAGGGGCTCAGCAGACATCAGGCATTCATGAAGCCATTCATGGGCCTTTCCAGGCCCCGCCTGGCTGGGATCCAGCAGGCCTGGGCTCTGGCCATAGGCTGTGTGTCCAGGGCAGGTCACTTCCCTCTCTGGACCTACTTCCCCATGAGGACAACGTCCACGGAACTGTTGGACTTTAAAGGTGCTCTCTTGGGTTTTTCTGGCTGAGTCCAGGCCGAGTCGCTGGGTTAGAATCCGGACTGAGCTCTAGGCTGGCTCCTTTTGTATCCAGATCCCGGTCTCACCCGGTTACCCCTTTGGGGATTCCTGCTCCCCTTCGGAGTCTTGGAGCTAGTCCAGCCACCAGCTCAGTGTCCCTGGCGCGGAATGGGGAGCACTAGCGGTGGAGGGGAAGCCGACCCCAGCACTTGCTGCGCGCCGGGTCCAGAGCTCAGGGCCCGCAGGGTAGAGTGTGACCCTGAGCCTCAGTTTCCCCACGCGCCCATGCCCGCAGATCAAGCGTGAGCTGAGCGAAAACACGCCGCACCTGTCGGACGAAGCGCTGATGGGGCTGTCTGTGCGCGAGCTGAACCGGCACCTGCGAGGGCTTTCGGCCGAGGAGGTGACGCGGCTCAAGCAGCGGCGCCGCACACTCAAGAACCGCGGCTACGCGGCCAGCTGCCGGGTGAAGCGCGTGTGCCAGAAGGAGGAGCTGCAGAAGCAGAAGTCGGAGCTGGAGCGCGAGGTGGACAAGCTGGCGCGCGAGAACGCCGCCATGCGCTTGGAGCTCGACGCGCTGCGCGGCAAGTGCGAGGCGCTGCAGGGCTTCGCGCGCTCTGTGGCCGCCGCCCGCGGGCCCGCGGCGCTGGTGGCGCCGGCCAGCGTCATCACCATCGTCAAGTCTGCCCCGAGCCCCGGCCCGGGCCCCGCCCCTGGACCGGGCCCCGCCCCCGGGCCCGCCCCCGCCGCCTGCTCCTAGTGCTCGCCGAGACCCGCCCGTTCCACCCACGCCCATTCCCCAAACCACGCCCCTCCGACCTCTGCTGCCATCCCTAAGTGCCTAAGCGCCGCCTCTGTCTCCAAGTGCCATTTCTCTGCAGCCACCAGCTTCCCCCGTGGTGAACACACGTTCCCTCCCCAGATCCTGTCTTCCTCGTGCGGTCTCTGAAACTGGGACCTAATGGCCCCGGGGAGGGGCAACTCTGGTGAGATAGGAAGTCGGGTGAGGTCGAGGTCTGGAGTTTCCTAAAAACTTCAGCCTTCTTAGTTTGGGAGGATGGGATACAAAGCTGATTAGAGAAGGGCCATCGAGGGGAAGATGGCCACCCCTCATTTTGTAAATGCTCAGATCGTTCCATCGGCCCGTCCCCACCCTCCAGGATACAAGACTACACTTGACCCCGCATGCCTCTGGTAGGATTGTCCAGCTGGGAAGTTGATGTTCCCGCCTCTGCTTTGGGCCTGGGTGCCTGGCCCTCCAGAGCTGGAAGATTCATTAGAAGTCACCTAGTGAAGCCCATTTCACAGATGGGAAAACAGGCCTTCAGCGGACCTGACCAATGCCCAAGGCCACATATGCTTAGCGGTTAAGCTGGAACCACGTCTTTCCACTGCTGCCCTGAGATTCCAGCCGTGGTTGTCAGGGGGACAGTGATCGGGGCCTGAAAAGGTGATGCAAGGGCCTCCGTGGTCTGGGAGGTAGCTCTCTGTGAGTCAGGTGAAGAGAAGTAGAGGGAAAGAGAAGGTGATGCAGATGGAAGAGAGGGAAGGAGCTGGCCTGACTCTGTCCTGGGCTCTCCCTGAACCCAGGGAGCTGGCCAAAGAGAAAGGGGACAAAGGAAGTGACCACAGAGGCAGGTGGGGAGATGAGAAGACAGATCCTACAGTTCTGAACCCTGGGATAGGGGTCCTTAAAAAGGGAAGGGTCCTACCTGTCTATCCTATTGGGTGGGGGCCGGGTCACTGCCATTGACTGCTATTCTCCTGGGAAGTCTGGCCCCAGCCCCTCCCCTTTCCCTATTAGACAGCTGCCCCTTCCCGCTGTTTATTTATTGCACGAATCTAAGTTATTCTCCCCAGCCAGAGGCCTAGCGCCCACTGCCTGGGAAATGTGGCGTGCAGTCCTGAGCTGTACTTTATATTTTATATCTGCAAATAAAACACATTTTATCTTATATTTAGGGAAAGCCGGATAGCAAAACAACCAAAAATGTTTTAAAAGAAAAGTGCCCGGCCCCCAGAATTTATTTATTTTTCTGACTTACAGTAAGCGAGTTATCCGCCTTCTGTATTTTGTAGACTTCCTGAATAAAGTCAAGTTCTCTTTTTCCACAGTTTAGAAGTATGTGTCCTGGTTTATGATTTTTTTTTGTTTTTTTTTTTTTTTTGGCGGGGGTGGGTTTTGAATGAGGGCCCCAAGATGGATTCTGCTTTCAGTCCCAGGCAGAACCCTCTGCTGGGTGGGAGGGTTTCCTCCAATTTGCAGATGAAGAAACTGTGACCTATCACTAAATCTAGCACCTGGGCTTGCGCTGGGGTAGGGTGGGTTGGCAGGGGTGAAGGGGGATGTAGGGTGGAGGTAGGAACCAGACAGGGTTTTGTCCTTCCATCTGGGTGCCTGGAGCCAGGGAGCCTCCCTGGGGAAGGCAAAGCCAGGCGAACAATGAAATGTAGGGTTAAATTCCCTGGGCATCCCGTCAGCAAATAAACAGTCCCACCCAGAGAGGAAAATTCCCCGATTTAAGAGGAATTGCACTTTCACATTGAGGTCTGACTTTCTGCAGCCAAGTAAAAAATATTTTCCTCATGTTCCGGAAAGGCACAGGGAGGCAGAGAGAGAAGTGACTTCCTCCACGCCAGCCTGCAGGCCCAGAATGCAACCCTGGGTCTCATCCTAGGCCCCAAACTCCCTGCCGTTGTTGTTGTTCAGTCAGAGTAGTATCCGACTTTTTGCAACCCCATGGACTTCAGCATGCCAGACTTCTCTGTTAATTTAATCCGATCTGCCAGGGTTCCAGGGCACCCTGGGAAAGAGTGTTCTGTGGTCCAGGGATCAGGGAAATTGGGGTGTGTTTTTCTCTACCTGTATGACCTTCGATGGCTTATGTCACTGCTTGCAGCCTCAGTTTACCCATCTGTACAACTCAAGAAGTGTAAGGTCGTACGTGGGGATGCCAGGGGCTGCAAGCTTCCGCAGGCAGAGTGAACGCTTACCCCAGAGCACCTGATGGCCAGGAGGAGGAGTTCCATGTGGCTGGGTATGGAGGGATGGCCGGGCTAGAAGGATGCTTCTGGAGAGGACCTGAAAGCTGGGAAAGGGCCCATAGGTCCACAGGCCCTTCTGCCCTCTCAGGCTGGGGTCCAGGATTCTGATCCCGAGACACAGAGCCCAGGCCCGTGGAAAGGACAGCAGGAAGGCATGTGGACACTGAGTGGAGGGTGGCGGCTGGGAATTTCCCCGCCTGCGCCACATTCCTGAGCGCCCCGTCAGCTGGGCCAGGCCACAGAGGGCATGCAGCGGTGGCAGGGAGGTGCCAGGTGTCCAGCACATGCCCACTGCTGGGCAGGCCGTGCTCCAGGCCTCCTGCCCTGGGTCCCAGGGTGGAGGCATGACGATGGACTAGGAGGCATGAGGATCGCAGGAAATTTTTTAAACCCCAGGGAGACACCTGCAGGAATGGGGCTGCTGGAGGGTGTACCCCATTTAGCTGGTTGACTGAAGCCGGCACAAGGCACCAACCCGCTGCTGGGTGTCGAGGTGGGTGGACCCCTAGTGACCAATGTCCCACTGGCCAGAAGAGGGGGAGACACTCTGTCCAACAGGGACCTGGACCCCAATTTCAGTCTGGCAATGTGACCCCCCCCATCACTTATACCTACAACCCGGACAGAAAAGGGTTTTCTAGGACACCTTTGAACCCACAACCACTAAACCCACCCCCAAACACACATACATGGGAGCTGGGGGAAAAAAAAATCTCACCCACCAGCAGAGGAGATTTCAATACAATCTATATTATCTCATATATATATTTCTTTCTCACTGTATTTGCTCACTTCTGTCACGCATTTAAAATGTCACAGAGACCAAAATAGAGCGGCTTTCTGGTGGAACTCATGGCAGTCATACACGAGATACAAAACTAGGGTTCTCTGTCTTCTCATACATCATACAATTAATTTTTCAAGTATTTTTTATGTACAAAGAGCTACTCTATCCGGAAAAAAAAAATAAAAATAAAAAATAAAAAGACAAGGTAGGTTACACATCCTAGGAAGGAGGGGTGGAGTGGTTGGGCACGCGTTCCCAGCCCCCATCTCCCTGAGGGCTGCTAGCTCCCTGCCATGGGGCACCTCCCGTCCACCTTGCAAGTGGCCAGGGGCCAGAGCAGGCAAAGATGGGGGTGGGGGACAGGGAGTCAGCAGCCCACTTTGGCCTGGAAGGAGAATCAAATTCATGAAAGCAAATGACAGGGGCAGCCCAGAGGTTCTCTGTGGACAGCCCACACCTACCCACTGCCTTCCTGCACAGCTTGGTACCAGCTGGCCAGGCCCATCCAATAGGGGCCCACGAGCTGGCCTCTGTGCCCCCCAACCCCAGTGCTGGCTTGGTTGCCAAAAGAGGCCAGGGAAGACTCCTGGGATGGAACCCCCTGCCCAACCTTGGCATGGTTCAGTCCAGGAGTGGCCAAAAGGTTAAGAGATGCCAAGGTCCCTCAGGGCCGGGTCCCCTTCCCCTTCCCCTCCTCCAGGCTGGTGCAGCCCACACCCGCGTCCTCTCTGGGTTTCATGCGACGGGAACTCCTGCCTGGATGAACATGCATTGTGTCCCATTATCATGAGGCTCCTCCAGAGACAGTGGCCAGTGGAAGCCCGGCCTGCCTGGGGGCTCTGGCCCTGGGAGGCTCCATGCACACGAGCGTGGAGGTGGGTGAAGGGAGGGGGACTGGTGGTCCTGGCCACCCCTGAAGCCTGTCCAGGGGTACTTGGCCCTGCACTACAGGATCCACTGAGTGCCAGCAGCTTAACAGAGAGCCCCCCAGGGTGTGTCTGGGCCAGACTGACGGCCGGGTGCAGGGGCAGTGGGGGTGAGGGGCTTTCATATGTGACTAAGGCACAGAAGAGATGGGCTGTGGGGCCAGATGAGGCAGGACACCAGGTCCGATGTGGATATGGGGCCAAAGAGAGGAGTCCCCCAAGTCTGGGCTCTCCGCCACACACCCCACCCCTCCCGCCTGCACTGCCCCTCCTCTGGAAGCTGGTCTGCAGTGCAGAGACCAGGCCCTCCCTGTGAAACAGGAGCGAGGAGCCCCAGGGAGAGACGAGGATCCAGCAGAGGAAGGAGGGCTGGGAGCCCCTGACCCTTTGAGTAGCTTGGATGCAAGGGCTCTGCTCAAGATGCTCTCAAGGACCCCTCGTGGGAGGGCAGTGTGGACCGCTGGCTCCTCAGCAGGCCCAGGGGAAGGGGCAGCCCCGGAGGACGCCCAGGCGCCCTCCCAGGGGGGAACCATGGCTCTTGGTGTCTGGCTCTGATCCCTGCAGCATGCCAGGCAGGCCTGGGTCGGGAGGAGGGTCTGCAGAGAGCATCCGTGCCCCCTCCTCCGGCCCAGGTGAGGCTAATCTAGCATGGGACCAGGGGGGCAGGGTTTGGAGCAGGCGGGAGCCCCGGGGAGAGAGTATTGCACGGTCTTTGGGGGAGGGGTTTATGTCTGGGGGAGGAGGGTGAGGGGCTGAGAAGGCGGCAGCCGCTGGTCCACAACACAAGCGTCGGGGCCTGGGCACAGCTGGTCCTCACAGGACGAGCCGCAGGGGCACGGGGAGTTGCTCCCACCATCCTCTCCCCGTGGTCCAGGCGGTAGAGCCGTGGCCTTGTATAAATATTCCTGAAGGCTCCTGGGTGAGCCTGGGCTGTACCCTGGGCAGACGGCGGCGTCGGGGTGTTCCTCTTGAAGCGATATGTGAGTGTTTCTGGTCCAATAAATTAAAGGGCAATGCCAAGGCTGTGCCAGCCGGCCTCCCCGCCTGGAGGTGAGGCCGGAGGCAGGGCACACCCTGCCCTGGGCCAAGGGGCCAGTCCTTCCCCTCCGCCAGCAGCAGCCACCCCTAGAACTCATCGTCAGAGCTGAGCAGGAGTGTCTTCTCATTGTCGCGGGCGCCGCTGAGGCTGTGGGAGCGAGAGAGGCCGTGCGCGCCCCCACGCCAGGTGGGCCCTGGCTCCAGGGTGGACTGCTGCGTGTACTGCTGGTAGGCAGGCGAGAAGTTGTGGATGGCGTCCTGTACGATGTCGTGGGGGTTCATGGTCTCCTTGAGGCTGCTGGAGATGCTCTTCATGGGGGCACAGCGGCCTGCAGGGAGGAGGCGGGAGGCGGGGTGAGGGGTCTGGGCAGCAGGGTGCAAGGCAGCTGGGCCCCGGTCCCTGGTCCCAGGTGTGTGTCATCTAACCAACCCCTCTTGGGACAGAGAACAGGGTCCTGGACACGAGAAGGGAAGAGCAAAGGAACGGCTCCTTTGGCTGCAGTGCGCCTCTAAGGGAGACGGGGGTGGGGGGAGCCTGGGAGTGGGGAAGGGAGCTGGGGTGGAGTCTGGGGTGCTGCAGGCATGAGCCCAAGGACCCAGGGAGTTGGGGGAGAGGGCCCAGGCCTGTGGGATGCTCCCCTTCACCCTGGAGAGGAGACCAGGGGCCTGCTCCACCCAAACAGGCCGATGGGGGCCTGGGCCCACAGCAGAGCAGACATCCTGGCTCTGGCAGGAGGGGCCCTGCCTTGAGGTGCTTGATCGCTTAGCTGTGTCCGACTCTTGGCGACCCCACGGACTGTAGCCCGCCAAGCTCCTCTGTCCATGGGATTTCCCAGGCAAGATTACTGGAGTGGGTGGCCATTTCCTTCTCCAGGGGATCTTCCTGACCCAGGGATCGAATCTGCATCTCTTATGTCTCCTGCACTGGCAGGCGGGTTCTTTATTTCTTCCTCCTAATTCCCTAACATACTGTCCTCAAGGGCTCAGGAGCAGAGATGGCCCAGGCCCCCAGCTGAGACGTAAGGGGCGAGCCCCACTCTGGCCCCAGTCTTCAGACCCAAATTCGCGTGCCCTTTCCCCCTTGGCGTTCTTTGCCACAGAACAGAACCAAATGCCCCAATTCCCCATCAACGAGCACTGTGCCCTCAGAATGCACAGGGCATGTTTCAGAACAATGAGAGATAGGATGAAGCAGGCAAGCTCTACGGAGGACAGCCCTTGGCAGGCGCTCTCCGCGCCCCAGGGGTGCTTGTGCGGGAGGAGACGGGGACACAGAGAAGGAGCCAGGGAGAGACTCATGCTGTGACAGGAGCGGCGTGCAGGACAGACGCACAGACTGAGAGTGGGACCTACCGTAAGGGCCGCATGTCGGCACTGCCCGAGGCCAAACCCGGGGCAAAAGCAGGGCAGGGGAGAGGGAAGGGAGCCGGAGAGACAGAAGACAAGAGACAGCGGAGTGAGCACCTGATGCCCGCCACCGAGGCCGCACCTCACCGCGCACGCTGCCCGCCCACCCCAGGTCCCGCCCCACCCCAGCTGGCACTCAGGCGGCTCCACTGCCCCTCCAGGCCTGGGCGGGGGGCACTTCTGTCCATCTAGGAGACTCCTCCTTCAGGGCTCAGGCTTTCTTCTGCTAGGGGACAAAGAGTGAACACCCAGAATGCTGGTCGGAGTTCAACCTCTGCACCTGAGGAGGGACCCCTCCCGCCCCCCCACTTCTCTTCACGCTTGGCTAGAAATCCTGAGCCTGTGTTACATGCGTTGCCAACCTTGCAACACTTCATAGACGGGGCGTGGAGGAGAGGCCGCTTGACAGGTAGAGACCACACCACAGAGCTGGCTTTGCACCCAACTCTGATGGGGGCTGAGAGAGGCCGGGTGCTGTGGTTAACAGGTGGACAACTGGCCTAGGACCCGCACAGTGGTGGGCGAGGGTGTGCAGCAGCTTCTCCAGGCTGGGCTGGGGTCCTTGCTAGAGCTGGATGCCTGGCCGTGCTCTTTCTGGCTGGGGGTGGATGTGCCTCGGGAAAGTGGGCGAGAAGAGAGCCCAGGTGACCACGGAGAGCCTCTGTGGGGAGGACCACAGAAGAAGGGCCTTAAACCATGTTAGACCTTAATGGTCTAGAAAGGGGTCTCGGCCACGGCCTCAGGCTCCAGGCACCAAGGTGACCAGGTCCCAGGGACATTGCCCTCGACACTGGGAGGGTGCTGGCCATGTCTCTTCCAACTGGTGGGAAGTGGGTGGGGTGCCAGCTAGCAGCAGTGAGCCCTGGCCAGCACGGCCCCTCTGGCACTACTAAGTGTAGAATCCAAACCAGAAAAAAGATGGAGAATGCCCAGGCGGCACGTGTGTTGGGTGAACGTGGTCAGGTGCGCAGGAGTTGAGAGGCCTGGAGGTGATTCAGTCCACATACCTACAGGAGCCACGGGTTTTTAAGGCCCCTTCTCAACCGGGGAAAGCGCAAGACAAGTAAGGTGGGAGGGGGGCCCTTGAGGAGCCCTGCAAAGACCAGGCCAGTGTTTCTACACTTAGCTCAGCATGCCCAGTGAGCCCACGGTGGGCACAGGTGGTGGGCCTAGGCAAGTGGGCCCTGGGCCTTCAGCCACACATGCAAGGAGCTGGCAGCAACCGACCCCATGGGTAGATGTGTTAGACCAGGAGACTTCCTCCTCCCCAGACCCTCCTGCCTCCTCGAGGGGCGAGATGGTTCAGGCATTGCCAGCCTCTTCTTCCTCATCCCAAGCCTCCCCACTCTGCCCAGCAGCAGCCAGAGGCAGCCCCCAGCCCCTGCTTTTCCTGAGAGCACGTTATAATTGCCTGGGGAGCTGTTGGCACATCCTGCTGGGCCCAACCCAAGGGCAACTACTGCAGAATCTCTGAGGGTGAGCGTCTCCAGGGCATCTTAATATACAACTGGGGTTGCCAACTGCTGTTCTAACAAAGCAAAGATTAGCAGGTGTAAAAAGAAAGCTGTTAAAAGCTATTACCATCCGAGTCTGTATCTTAGAAGTAATCAGGTTAAAAAAAAAAAAAGCTTTAGAGACAAGGAAATTACAGGACAAAATGGATAACACTGTTCGATATCAGGAACCTTCGGAATCTGTTTATCCCAGGGTCACTGTCCTGGCCTTCCCATGGGGATATTGTGCTTTATCATCTCAGGGTCTCCATACTCCAGACCTGCTGCAAGAGACCAGGGGTCTCTTGGACCAGTCCTCACCCCCACCAACTTCCAGGACCAGTCCCCACCCACACTGACACCTTGTAACTGGGGGCAGGGGTGCCTGGACCTCTGTGGCCCCTTTCCTACATTGAGGGTCCCCTCCTGACCTCCTGATCCATCAATACCAGAAGGACCCTGGGAGGCAGGAGGGGCCGAGGGGCAGAGCCGGGAAGCACTCTTCTGGCTGGTGGGGGGTCGGGGGTCGACTCTAGGACCCTGGCTCATACCTTGCGCGTCCAGCCTCTTGTCGGCATAGACCTTGTAGGTGAAGGCATGCCGCAGGGCCAGAGCTGCAAAGAACATCTCCACGCAGATGATGAAGTCCTGGTAGCCAGCAGCCACGGTGCCCTCGCCCACCGACACGCGGGCCGAGTGGATCTTGGGGATGGCCCCGCACTTCTCCAGGATGGCCAGGAGCATGCCTGGAAGGGGAGGTGTGGAAGGGGAGCCATGGGCGTCGAGCCCAAGACTGGATCCCCTTCTCCTTTTCCCTCCACATAGCGCCCCAGTGCCACACTCCCCCGGGAGGATGAAAGCGGGGTGCACGGCTTCTCCTATTGGGTGGGAGTGCTGACACAAGCCGGAGCCTTGAGGAAACTACCCCCCAGGTCCTGGCTGGACACCAACCCTGAGATCCCCCTGTCCAGGAAGCAATCCCGCCAAAGCTCCTGGCTCCAGTGAAAGGCCCTGGGGGCCCAGACTTCATGCCCCACAGGTGCTCAGTGGACAGAGGCCCCTTTGAGCTCCAGCCAGGATCGCCCATGGCAACCCCGTGGCCCAGGCCTTCGGGGCACTGGGGATGGTGAGCAGGAGGCAGAGGACAAGGCTGAGGGGACAGGGAGGCTCAGGCTGGCCTCGCGGCGGCCGGGAGGAGGCTCACCTTGCCAGAAGGAAAGAAAGATGACAGACTTGACCATGAAGAACTTGAGGACAGGGCTGTAAGGGCTAAGCAGCTCCCGGGTGGCAAAGTAGAAGAGGAAGAGGGCGTAGAGGGCCAGGCTGACGGAGATGTTGTAGATGATGGTCACGTAGAGGTAGCCGCTGGTGACGCTGCGGGAACCGGGGGCATTCTCGGGCTCGAACAGACCCTTCTGAGCGACAAGGGGCCTCCTTCCCCCTGTGCCCTGCCCGCATGCCCCGTCACATGGCTCTCAGAAGGCTCCCTGAGCAGTGCTCCCCAAGCCACTGGTAGAAGCGGGCAGGGCACCGGTGAGTCTTGCCACCTGCAGCTCCATTGCCCACGCTCCTGGCAGAGGACTCCAGGCGGCCTCGCGGGCAGGCCTCCGCCTGATGGTCCAAGGGACAGAACCTGGCTTGGCTCTTTCACTTGAGCCACGTTACATTCCCTCTGAGCCTCTGTTTGCTCACCGGCCCCTGGGGACTGTTGTGCAGGGTTACAGGGGGTGTGTGTGCAAGCTCAGGGCCTAGACACACGGTCATGTTCACTAAACCCTCAAGTGGGGTGTGTGTGTCAATCCCAACGGTCACTGTCCCTTCTTGCCCCCTCCCCCCAGGGGCCCCACTCTGTCGCCTGAAGGTGACAGATGCTCCTCTGTCAGAGGCGGGGCTAAGTGTGATGGCACCACTGCCAGGCTCCAGCCCTGGCAACTCAGGGGTGCAGAGAGGCGTGAGGACAGATGGGGTCAGGCTTGCCCTCCACTCGGATGACAGACACAGGCGTGGGGCCAGTCTGCGGCCACCGCTTCCCTCAGCCAGAGCCTGAGCCTCTGGGCAGAGCTGCCCACTCCTCCCCACACGCACCTCGGAGGAGGGGACCCGCCACTTACTCAAAGTCACCATCCCGGTACTTGCCGAACGCCTGGAGGACCACGGTGCTGACGGCCATGAGCGGCTTCACCACGCAGAACTGCAGGGTGGCCTGTTGGGGAGAAGGCAAGAGTCAAGGCTGAGCACACGGGCCACGGAAGCCGCACCTCCTCTGGCCAGCGGGGCTGGTGCCAGAAGCCAGGGGGTGGGAGAGGCCCACTGTCCTGCCCCCGGGGGACTGCTGTCTGCAGAGGACGTGAGACAGCAATAGGGCGATGCGGCTGCGTGAGGAGACAGGAGGGTGTGAAGGGAGAACGGAGGAGACACGGAGACAGAGCTCCCACAGGAGAGACCACTGGACATGCTAGAGACGGGAGGACGGGCAGAGGGGGCAGCCAGGGGCACGAGCTCAGCCCAGGGGCACACAGTAGACAAGGGCAAGGGGTTAAGTGCTGGTGTGCGGGCGGCAGTGGGGAGCAGGCCTCCCACTCTGGCTGGGTGAGGGCCTCCTCGTCCACCCTAGGTCTGGCCCTCTGCCCTTGCGAGACCCGGACCTAGATCCTAAATACAACTCGACCCCAAAATGACTGCTACCTCTACTGGAGTTTTATCCTTCATCAGGTTTCGGGTTCTATCCGGACCTCAGGACTGTACTCAGACTTAAGACCGGAGTAGTTGATGGACGACACCTTCGGCTCCCCCGTCAGTAAGTCGGAGACTCACCGGTACGCACTTCCTACCAACATTGGTCGGGGGACGCCGTCCCAGCGACACGTCCCTGACTTCGTGTTCTGGTGTGTCCGACGGGAGACTCGTGAGTCGTCTCCGGAGACGGTGACTTTCTTCGGAGTCAGCTCAAAGATATTCAGGGAGGTCTCCGGGGTCATTTACGGCTCCCCTTGGCGTCCCGGGTACATTAGTACTCTTCGTGGCGAGAGATCCCCGAAGGGACCTCCGAGTCAACCATTTCTTAGACAGACGTTACACCCTCTGGACCAAGCTAGGGACCCAACCCTGCTAGGGGACGTCTTCCCTTTCCGATGGGTGAGGTCATAAGACCGGTCTCTTAAGGTACCTGACATGTCAGGTGCCCCAACGTTTCTCAACCTGTGTTGTCTCGTTGAAAGTGAAATGGTGGGAGACGACGACGACGATGACGATTCAGCGAAGTCAGCTCAGGCTGAGACACTCTGGGGTGTCTGTCGTCGGGTGACCCGAGGCGGTAGGGACCCTAAGAGGTCCGTTCTTGTGACCTCAGCCAACGGTAAAGGAAGAGGTTACGTACTTTCACTTTTCACTTTCCCTTCAGCAAGTCAGCACAGACTGAGTCGCTGGGGTACCTGACGTCGGGTGTTCCGAGGAGGCAGGTACCCTCAAAGGTCCGTTCTCACGACCTCACCCCACGGTAACGGAAGAGGTAATGGTGAGAGATCTTTGGGTTATTTACAGACGGTGTTCCAGGACGAACCCCTTCACCCTAATCGAAAGTTTCCGATTCGACCAATGGTTCCAAATGGGGCAAGGACCTCAGAGCAGAGAAAGTAACCTGTGGAACCCTAAGTTTCTGATCTGAGAGGGGCTCGAGTGAGGTTTGCAGGGGAGCCCAGGGCGAGCTGAGCTGCAGGGCTGCCAAGATGAGAGGCGCGCATGATGGGGTTAGATTGGTGATGCCCACAAACCCCGCTGCCCCCCACCCCCTCAAGGAAGCGGGATCAGCACCTTTTGGGAGGGTCAGCAGCGTGTCCCAAATAAGCGTTGGTGCTGCCCTGGCTCAGCTCATGGTGCTCTGGACAGCCCCTTGACATAACTCTGTCATCACCCCCAGGGTACAGATAAGGGAACTAAGGCATGGGGGGGTGGTTGGCTGAAGCGACAGAAGATTCAGACCCAGATGGTGGCCCTGATGCCAAAGCCGCGGTGTCCTCTCTCAAGGGGAAAGGGTGAGAGGTTTCTTTAGTTCTCGCCTTTGACTACCTGTCCCCGCCACCTCCAGGACCAGCAGCGGAACAACTGGGCCCACAAGGCTGGGGAGTAATTTCCAACAAGGCAACCAAGCTAGTGATCTGGCGTCAACACTTTGTACACAATCTGATCCTCCAAGAAGAAGCTCACAGAGTCACAGCTGGGCCAGCACTAGTAAACAAAGGCTCTGAGAAGCCCCACCCTGAAGCCGGGACAGTGTGAACTCTTTCCCTGCAGGTCCCACGGGGAGGTTTTGAATTTAGAAACACCCGAGGGAAGGAAGATCTGGAAGAACTGGAGACTGGCTGTCCAAGCAGGGCTTTGTGGGTGGGGCTGTGCACAGGGCGTGGCCCGCCCAGGAAAGAGCAGAGAGGCCAGCCTCCAGCAGGTCTGGGGATGGGCTGTGAGTTTCATTTCCCAAGATGCTGCTGCTCGATGCTGGATGGGCTGATGGGCCCTGTGAAGATGAAACCAGGGTCCTCCCAGCAGGGCACGGTGCCTGAGGCCCTCCTGAGCAAGGGATGGCAGGCTCAGAGCCAGGGCTGTGTTAAGGGCTTTCCTTCATCTGTTCCTCAAACCATCCCTTGAGATTAAGTATCATTATGCTCATTTCAGAGAAGAGGAAACCAAAGCTCAGAGAGGTTTCGTAATTTAGCCAAAGTCACACCGTCAAGAGGAGAGGCCGGAATTCAAACTCAGGCGGTCAGAGACCCAGACCCAGGCACTTGAGCACAACACCATGCTGCCTGCTCCCAGGCCACTCGAGACCACTGGGAGGGCGGATCTGGAAACTGGGAGCTGCTGGGCTGCCTGCCAAGTGGGAAACGGGGGAAAGAACCAGAGGCTGTGCAGGTTTGTTCCATCGTGTTCCTCAACGCAGAAACCCTCCTGGCTCTAGCCACAGCTGATAAGTTTTCACACTGAGATTCTAGAATCGCCATGTACTTCCTTGGACTCTCACACACACACACCAAGATTTGGATGAAATGAGCAAGCATCTGGGGGCACTTCCTGCCTGGGGGCTGCATCAGACACCCCTGGGGTACCTGCCAATGTTCCTCTGAGGACACCCCGCCAGTGCTCGCGCATCCCTAACAGCACGGGGAGTGGGTGCCTCGCAGGAAACGGGAACCCCGCTGGCGGGCCGGGAGCAGGGTCCTCCTGGCCTGACGCCTGCCTCTGCTGCTCTGTCAACCAGGGGTGGCCTGTTCCCTGCAGCTGCCGCTCCAGGGCACAGACCCAGGCTCCTGGTCCCCGGCCTGCAACTTGTGACCAGCGCAGTTGCAGGAGCTACCCACCTGCTTGCAGAACCGTAGGAACCCGATGGAGTAAGTCTTTCCCCAAAGGCAGCAGGTGCCATACATACAGCTGGACCTGGAAGAGGCGAGTGGAGAAGGGCTGGTGAGCAAAGAGAGAGCTGGGACTCGGGAAAGCAGGGCGGGGGCAGGCCACCCTCACTCTCCTTCACAAGCCGGGTGGAGCGGGGCAGGGCGGGGTCAAGCTCGGATCCTGGGCAGTCTTTGAGCCTGAGGCCAAGCACTGGCAGAGACACAGCATATGCGGCAGGAACCCTTGGGATAACAAATCAACCTGACAGGCACTGAATGTGAAAGCTGCAAGAGGGAAAACTAAGCAGAAAGGAAAGGACAGGAAGAGAGAGGAGAAAGAGCCAGGCAGGCCCTCCCCAGAGTCCCAGTGAATGACCTCGCTCAGGAGGTGCAAGAGGCAGAGTAGGTCAAGGTCACAGGCAGAGATGGTCTGTGTGGCCGGCTGATGCCAGGACAACTCAGAGAACGTCAGGCCCAGGAAACAGGGTGCGGGGGAGGGCTCCCGGGGACTTCATACTCACTCGATGGGCTTCCCTCTGATCTCTGACATGATGGAACTTTCCCCTCCAAGGTATTCATAGCACAGGCTCAGGAAATTATAGATGACCAAGGCTGTGAAAACAAAGTCCAGAGGAAACCACTCAGATCAACAGAACAGATAAACAGATGGTGGAATTCTAAACAGCAACGAAAGTGAATGAACCACAGTCACAGGCAGAGACTGGAGGTGGGGAGGACTGGAAGTGGCGGGGCTAGGGGACGGACCTCAGGAATGTAGGAACCCACAGTGGATATTCCACTTGTATAATCAAACTCAGGCCCAGCTAAACCATGGTGTTCACAGACGCTGCTGGTCTTGCCATAAAGAAAGGCAAGAACGTGATTACCACCAAATGCAGGATTGTGAGGGACGAGTTGGACAGGCAGGCGGGGGCTTGAAGAGCTGGCAGGGTGCACATTCTGGGTTTTGGCCTTATAATTGTTTACTAGTTTTATATACTTTTCTGTTTCTGTGTTACAGATCACAGTTTTATGACCAAGCAACAATTAAACATTCTCCAGAAGGATCTCAGGAGAAATTCTCAGCAAGAATGAGACAGAAAGAACCCTTATGCATTCATCAGCGTGTAGCAGCATCTTAGCCAATAGCACGATAAGCTACAACAAAACGTATGAGAGATGCCCAAAATACAATGCAAATGTTTCGGGAAGCTGGGCCAGCGCGTTCTGAATCAGGACACAGCTTGACATCGCCCACAAAGATACAAAATCTGCAACAGCCACCAACGGGGGCACAGTAGAAGTATGCTGTGAGTGCTATAAATACAGCACCACGTTGTAATAGGTCTCCTGGTCAGAGGACTTCTGAGGGGTCAGCAAATGAAGGCTGCGGCCTGCAGGGTGCTAGAAGTACCAGGATGTGCCGGAAGCCAGGGCACAGAGAGGAGGAGGACGCATGGAGGAAAGGTGCAGGAGGCAGACCAGGGGCCGGGGCAGGGGAACAGTCCGGCAAAGGACTGAGGCCAAGGGGAGGGTCAAGGCGGGGTCAGGGGATAAGAAGATCTAGGGAGACACACTGGCCTGCAGCCAGCAGGCCCCTTCTCATCTGACCCGCTGTCCACGTGCAGCAGAAAGGCCTTCGAGGCTCCCAGAGCAGGCCCTCGGCTCAGCTCAAGGTCTTTCAACAGGTAGCCTGGTTCCTGCACACCCCTCACATTTCCTTCCCAGCAACACAGGGTGCCCCCCTCCCCTTGGCAGGGTCTTATGCCCTTTGTGTTTCTGCCCTTGGGGGTCCCACGGCCTGTGCCCTGCCCTCTGTACTCCTGGAACCGTCAACCCATCAGACATCACCCTTCCTGAGAAGTCCCTGGCCACCACCATGGGGACCCGTGCATCCCACATCCACGGAACCTGCTGATTTGCAGACACCAGGCAGTCCTTCCCCCCTGGAGTGTGATCGCCGACTGGGATTATCATGGGCCCAGCCCTCGCCATATACTAACATAGAAGCTTGACCGCCTGGAATTGGAGCACAGCAGACCTGGCCATAGGTTTGTAGGTAAAAGTTGGCCTTTAGCAACTTGGAAAGGGCTGTACACCTCTCAGTTGGTCTAACCTACTAAGGGTTCCTGTCTGGGGCTGGGAAACGGGGGCCTAGGTGGCACCCTGTATAAACAGGACCCATAGCCCCGGCCACCTGTGCTGTCGGACGATCCCCCTGGCGACACACAGCGGAGGGTTCGCAATGTGCCTCTGCTGGGTGCCTCTCCGTGGCTCAGTTTTCTCATCTGTTAAACAGGGCCCAAAAGAGTGCCTATCAAGTTAGGAGGTGGTGAGGGTTCTGTGAGTATGCAAGGTGCTCAGGAGAGTGGCTGGCACCCTCAGCATCAGCGGTCACGGCTGTTTATCTGCCCGCCTTCCCTGGGGGCCCGCTGTCCCCTGACAAGGCTGAGTGCCCTGTATGTGATGGGAATCTCCACTGTCTGGCCTCCAGATCACTTTCCACTGACAGGAACTTTGGGCATCTGAAGGCAGGAGGTGAGGAGCATCAAGCCAAATCTGATGTCAGCCTACTAATATGGTTTTATCCAAAACCATATAAGGCCAAGAGGAGTGGATGTGTCTCTTCCAATCGGTCCAGCTATATTGTAGTCAATGGCATTTTTCCAAAGGCAGCCACATCCCCAGACACTGACACTCCTCTGCTGAGAGATGAGGGTTTTCTTCCCTCCTCTCAAATCTGGGTGAACCGGAGAGACCATAGTGGAAGCAAAGCGTTTTGACATCTGATGTTCTGGTTAGAAAAGGCTTCTTTCTTTACAACTTTTTAAAAAATTTATTTATTGGCCGTGCTGGGTCTTCCCTGCTGCGCATGCTTTCCTCTAGTTGCGGCGAGCACGGGGGCTCCTCTCTGCTTGCGGCACGTGGGCTTCTCATTGCGGTGGCTTCTCTTGCTGGGGAGCACAGGCTCTAGGGTGCGTGCACCTCAGTTGCTGCAGCACACAGGCTCTAGAGCACAGGCTCAACAGTTGCGGTGCACGGGCTTGTTGCTCCAAGGCATGTGGGAGCTTCCCAGATCAGGGTTCGAAGCCACGTCCCCTGCATTGGCAGACAGATCTTTACCACCGAGCCACCAGGGAAGCCCAGAAAAGGCCTCCTTCTTCTGGTTTATCCTCTCTTGAGATGCTGGCCCTCAGACCCGGCCATCATGCCAAGAGGAAGCCCATACTGGTCCACGTGAAGAGTCCACATGAAGAGGCTCATGTGGCAGGAACCCAGCCCCCCAGCTGATACCAGCATCAACTGCCAGCAACGTGAGTGAACCAGACATGAGATGATCCATCCCCGAGGCTTCAGGTTCTCCAGCTCAGGCCCAGGTACCACGGAGCAGGGCCAAACTGTCCCCAGTGTTTGCTCTGTCCAAATTCCTGACCTGCAGTATTCATGGACAAAATAAACGGCTGTTTTACATGAGCCTGTTTTGGGGTAGTTGTGTATACAGCCAAGTGAGCGGAATGCACATAAAACCTCTTCTGGAGTCCCCACGTCATATCAAGATCTCTCAGGCCTCCCCTTGGGGGCACATTCAGGTCACTCTGCTAAATCCCAGAGACAGACCCAGCTGCGATGCCACCTTGTCCTTGGCTGGTCCCCTGTCTCATCGCCACGTTCATATCACACCCCACAATCTCTGTGGATCCGCCTGCTCCTTCAAGTACAAGAGGCAGCGTAAAGCGAGCAGCAAGCCAGGTCCCCTGGAGCCAGACTGCCTGTGTGTCTCACCGCTTAGGCTCCACCACTTAGGAGCTGCGTGGCCAATCTCTTCAGAGCTCTGGGCCTCAGTTTCCTCATCTCTAAGCCGGGGATAACAGCTACTCCTGGGTGGGGGCTGCGGTGAGGGGGCTGCGGGGCTCAGGGCTGAGAGTGTGGTGCCTTATCTCGAGGCTGGGCTCACAGTGAACACTACGCAGTGTTATCCACTGTCTGACCCGAGGCCCACCCCCAACAGCGATCAAAGGGCTTGGCACTTCCACACTCAATCAGCAAGGAAGAAACGAATGGGTGGACACCGGCCACAGCTCCAGGTGAGGCTCGGAGAGGAGGGCTGTGGGTGCGGCCCTCACTCAGTCCTGCGCTCAAGGTGCTCAACCTCTCACGGGCTGGGAAGCTGCACCTTCCCCAACGTAATCGGACTTCCGGTCACCAAAGTCCAAGGGAGCGGCCACAGGGCCCAAGGTTCCTCTGCCCCTCCGTCCAGAACCACTGAACTAGGCTATCTTGCAATCCACTTCTGGGAAGAGCTTGGTGCCTGAGCTCACATCCTTTCCTGTGTCGCAACATACGTCAGCCCGCTCCTGAATTACGTGGTCCAGCTCTCTGTCCATATGCAGCTCTGCATTCAACTGGTGAGATCACCAAATTTCATCGATCTCTCCCAATTCAGGATTTTTGACCTTTGATCAGTGCTCTGGGGCCAGACAGTCTGTAAAATCCTGATCTGCTGATGGTTTCTGTTAAAAGAATCATTAGTGAGTAGATAATGCATCTTGGAGAAGGGAAACAAGACAGAATCTCCTGGAGATGACTCAACCAGCCCACACCAAGACCCACTGACCATCTGGACAAATCAATGCCCTTCCTAGGAAATGACAGAGCCATGCAAAATACCACCCCCACACTCCAGCATGTGTGTTTAAAATGGACAGCTCAACACACAGCCAGGGAACAAACACAGAGATAAGCTGGCCCTGCACGTCATAAGAGCAAAAAAGATTAACAGTGGGGGTTCTCACCTGACCACGCTTCTGACCACAGCTCCCATTCTGGTTCCCTGGAGAGACCCCAGACACACAAGTGACCACAGGGGCCCACAGGGAGCATCCAGTAAGAGAAAGAAAGGGCTCTCTCTCTTTCTCGTTCACCCTGGACAGTTAGGTACCTGGAACTTCCATCTCCATTCTAGACACCAAATCTTAAATGAACTAGAGACAAATGCACACAATCAGAGGCAAAAGACCAGATTCAACTGCTTAGCAAACAGGGGGCACCTGAACATTCTTTCCCGCTTTTCCAGTGGCTGCTGATCATCACGGACAATAACAGACGCACGTGCTACAGCCAGGCGGGCGGGGTCCCCCCTCAGCGCCGACCCTGGACTCTGAGCCGGGCGCTGGTCCTTGCTCCTCCTCCCTCTGGCTTTTCTGCACTTTGCTGCTCCTGCTCACTGCTGCTCCTTGCCGCCCAAAAGCTGACTCCGGTCCCCGTCTTCTCTGGTCTCCTCTGGTTGCCTGTCTCTATCCTGATGGGCTGAGCTCTTCTGGATCCGGGCTCTCGTAGAGCCGTGGCCAGCAGGGCCACTACCAGCCCTGTGAGGCCTGCTGGCAGCACACCGGCCGTTGAGTCTTTGGGGGTCCTCAGGCTGGTGGTCCTCAACTGCACTCTCCCCACCTGGGAAGAACTTTCACTTTGGACCCAAATCCAGGAATCCAAGTTCGTCCCAAATTGGAAACTGGGTGGAAGAAGCACCATTCTTTGCTTCTCTCGTGCATGTCAAACCTCTTCCCTGAACAAGAGTTCACACTATTGCAGGGAAGAACCCTGTCCTGTATTCCTTCCCCAAGCTTGGCCGCAGAGCAATTCCTAGACCCCAGAGACCCAGACCAGAGCCTGGCCTTTGGCAGTTACTCTCTAGGTAACAACTTGGACAAATTTCTTAGCCTATGTGAATTTTTTTTTCACATGTGAAACATGGGGATGATAACAGACACTCTACCAGGTAACTGAGATGAGAGAATGAGCTAACAGTAATGAAAAACCATGTGGTGTACTGCGAAGTGCCCCCCAAACCTCATTAACAAGACAGTGCCCACCCAGAGCAGCTGCGGACGCGTTTCCCCATCTGAGCTTCGGCCACCCGCGCCTCTCCAGCCACCGAACTCCCCAGGGTGTCTCAGAGTCATCTTTAGGGGCGACCCCTACCCCAATCAAGCACTAAATGCAGGCAAGGGGGCTGGATTCCACCCCTGCACCGTCTGCCTGCCCTGTGCACCCTGGTGCTCCACTCCCAGCTCTGTGAATTCTGGCCTTTACCAGGTGGTAGATGCTCAGTGGTAAAGAATCTGCCTGCAATGCAGGAGACCCAGGTTCAATCCCTGGGTCAGGAATATCCCCTGGAAAAGGGAATGGCAACCCACTCCAGTGTTCTTGCCTGGAAAATTCTATGGACAGAGGAGCCTGGTAGACTACAGTCCATGGAGTCACAGAGAATCGAACACGACTGAGCAGCTAACACTTCCATTAGGGGCACTGGGCAAGTATCCGTTTCTCCCTAGATAATGCAATCACTGGCTCCAATTCACAGGCTTTACCTCCATTCTCCCTGAAATGGCCCTGAAGTGAGAAGGAATTGGGCAGAAAGGTATAAACCTTCGAAGGCAAGGACATGGCCCCAGAGGCAGCAGATGCCATGAGGCAGAGGGATGTCACAAAAGCTCTGGAAGCTGTGGCGTGGCCACTGACTTGGGGACAGGAGGGAGCCAGTGAGAACCCCAGAAACCTGTGTAACCAGGCACGCCAGGCAGCTCTGATGGCTGTTGGGTACAGATGCAAACACCAGCTACAAGTCTCCACGTGGTGCTCTTGGCTTTTTCCTTTCGAGACAGTTGAGATGGTTCCGCCCTCACAGAACTTGGCCCAGCTAAGGTCAGCAATGAAGAGACTTGCAGAAAATATAGACAGGAAGTCTGAACACGAAGGCAAGATGTCCAGGACCCTTTCTCAGCTATAGCTCAGCCCCTCAGCTTCTTCCTCCTAGAAGGCGATGAGAACATTATTCTCTGGGGACACAGGCCCAGAATCAAAGAGCCTTCATGTACTGTCTACCCCATCGCTGCATGCAAACCGCAGAGGAGCAACCCCCATGGTGGGTAAGAGGCCCCACTTCCACCATTGGAGGTGTGGATTCAATCATTGGTCAGGGAAACAAAATCCCATATGCTGCAGTTAAAAAAAAAAAAAAAAGTAAATAAAAGGCAGAGGAAATGCCCCACGTCCTATCCACGTCCTCCACCCAACTGGGACACGGCCCAGCAGTTTTAAGACCCATTCTTCTTTTCCACTGTCTTAGATTTCTTACTTTGGGCTCCCACGTGTACTTGGTATTTCCTTTACTTATGTGTGTGCTCAGTCATGTCCGACTCTTTGCAACCCTACAGACCGTAGCCTGCCAGGCTCCTCTGTCCAAGAAAGAATACTGGAGTGGGTTGCCATTTCCTCCTCCAGGGTATCTTCCTGACTCAGGGTTCAAACCCGTGTCTCTTGCATCTCCCACAGTGGGAGGCAGATTCTATACCACTGGGCCACCTGAAAAGCCCAAGCCCCATTCTCAAATATAATAGAAAAAAAAAATAGCCAAGAACACCAGACATTTGAGGAAAGCTTCTTATTCAAGGGTCAAAGAGCAAAGTAAGCAAACAAATGGAAGAAACTCAAGAGACAGAGATAATGTGGGGAACAGAAGAAAAATGTACTATATCCCCGGAGAGAGAAGAACAAAACCAGGAACAAGGGAGAAAGAGCAGGGGAGAGCCCCTGACATTTTACAACATGATAAAGGAAACAAAACCTTCAATAGAAAGCTCAAAGGTAAAGATTTAAAACATAATCAGAAAAATTCCTGGAAAGCGGAACAAAGAAAGAGATGGAAAATGCCAAGAAGCTGTAAAGGAAATTTGAGGCTCAGTCCAAAAGTGCAACGTCCTACTTAACTTACTCCAGAAAGGGATGATAAAGTGGAGGGGAAGGAATTATCAAAGAAACATTCAGGAAAATTTCCCAGAACCTGAGGACATGAGTTGTATCCACACTGAAAGAGCCCACCAGATGCCCTGCACAATGAACACCCCATCTCTTGTGAGATTTCAGAACAACGGGGATAGAGGCAAGATACTAAATAGCTAGGAGAAAAAAAAAAGAGTTACATACAAGCATTAAGGATCCAGCAGACTTTCCAAAAACAACACTGGGAGCTAAGAGACAGTTAAAAACACACCTTCAAAATTCAGAGGGAAAATGATTTTCAATTCAGAGATCATATTCCCACTGAACACCAATGAACTTAAACATTATAATAAAGATATCTGCAGATAATGTTCAGATTTCAGAAAACAGGACTCCCAGGCAACCTGTCATCTCAGGAAGCCCCTGGGAAGATGTGTGCTCACCAAAAAGGGCAAACCTCAAACGCGGAAAAGACGGCACCCAGGGAACAGGCGGTTCACAGGACAGTCGCAGGATTCCTGGACTGCCGGTGAAGGAAAGACCCAGGACGACAGCTGAAAAGCAAGAGGCGTCGAGGACAACCAGTCCAGATGGGAGTAAGGAGGGCGGGGCTCCAGGAGGATCGCCACCTGGAACACCCGGAGCTAGGAGACCGACAGGAGGGCTTCTTGTTTTATTCAACCGAAGCGCTGGGGGGATAAACTAATGATAAGAAACAGAAAACAGCAAGCCAAAGAGGCAGACAAGTAGAAACCGGAGGGAAAACAAAGCTGAACAAGGAAACGTCGTCTTGGGTCATTGTAACGCCGAGCCCTGAACAGTTACAGACGTATAATCCACACACTGCACGCAGATGAAGAAAAATCAGGATACGATCACATTAAAGAGAGGGAGGAAAGAAAACCTCTGTGTGTGTGTGTGTGTGTGTGCTATAGCTGGAGATAAGATACCTCACTCAAAGCCTTCCTTGGGCGTCCCTGGCAACCCAGGGGTTAAGACTCTGCATTTCCACCGCAGGGGGAATGGGTTCAATCCCTGGTTGGGGAACTAAGTAAGATCCCACATGCTGCATGGCGTGACCAAAACCAAAACCCAAAACCAAAACAAAAAGCCTTCCGCAGCAGGAAGTCACTATGTAACCCTACATAAGACTGGAAAGCTAAGAAATAACAGTAAAAGCCGATTTTTAGGTCACTCGAGCAAATGAAACCAGTTTAAAGAGTTGAAAGTAGGATGACTTTGAGAGCAAGGAGGAGTTGGGGCAGCTTTGTTTCAACCAAGGGCATATATTACTTCAATAAAAGTGCAATTCCAGTTGTTTTAATTTAGTTCAAAAAAAAAAAAAAAATCAGATGTCTTTAAGAGGCCAGACAGACAGTCTGGCTCTGAGCCGGCCTACACAACGGGCAGGCTCTATCTGAAATAAGAGGCCCCAGCCCAGTCGATTCGTGTCCCTTCCTGAGTTTTGGGACACAGACGAGGAAGGGTGGGAAGAAGAATGAAGGTGACGTGGGGGGCGGTTCTTTTTGAATTTTAAGAGACACAGTTCAGTTCAGTCACTCAGTCATGTCCGACTCTTTGCAACCCCATGAATTGCAGCACGCCACACACCCCATCACCAACTCTGTGGGGGCGGCTCCTGTGGGCAGCGGCAGATAAGAGCACCAAGAGGGAGGTGCGGAAAAGGCCAGGCCAGGGCCCAGCCCACCGACTCAGACACTGCGAGCTGGTGGACTCGGGGGCAGCCTGAACTCCACGGCAGCTGCTGCGCTGTTTGTAAACTCCTTCGGAGAGGCCAAGCGGATAATAGCGTTGCTAGGAGATGTGCTTCGCAGGGCGGCCGGCTTCCTGTGAGGACCTTCGTGTGGCTAGAAGGATGGGACGGGCTGGACCTGAACAAAAGGGTTCTGGGATGGAGTAGCCGCCGACCATCTGCTGCCGCCTCTGGGGCCCAGAGTGAGATGGGGCTGGAGGCCCCGGGTGGTCCCCACTTCTGCCGTGAGCCCCAGTCTTCAGGGCCCTGGAGAGAAGGGAGCCTATACTTGTCCCCCCATCACAGAGAATAGCCCCACCTCAGGCCCCCGGTAGGGAAGTGCTTTTTGCTTCCAAAGAAACCAGTGGGCAGAGGCTGCTCCTGGGCACCGTGGCGAGGCTGGCAGCTGAACAGAAAAGGGAGCCCACTGTCCCCATCCCCAGGCTTTACCACTGCCTAGGTGCCCAGTGGTTTCCCTGGGGACTCCACGGCTTCTGGGAACATCAGGCTCTAGAGTCCCCGCCCAGCTGCCACATTCTCACCTGAGAGAGCCGGGCAGGGACTCCAGCCTGGGGACTCAGCGAGGCAGTCATGTGGGGGACTGCAAGGCACGTAGCAGGTGTTTAATAAAGTCTTTTCTTGTTTTGGCTGTGCCAAGCCACACACACGTTCTTATTAGCTCCCCATCCAGGGATCGAACCTGCACCCCCTGCAGTGGAAGCACAGAGTCTTCCCTTATTCATTCAAAAAATACAGACGGCGTGAGCACCCCTCACCTGCGGGCTCTGTCACCCGGGCTCTCGGCCCGTGTCTGCTCTCGCGGAGCGGACAGTCCAGGCTCACACGCTGTCCATGCTTAACTGCAAACAGGGGCTGGGAGCCAGAGCCACGGGAAGGCCTTTCTGAGGGGATGCTGGAGTCAAGACGAAAGAGCTCTGCTGGCGCTGGAAAAACCGACGTGCCGGGCCGGGCGGGAGAGGAGGCCGGCGGTGCTTCAGGGCCAGGGGCCACCCAGTGCCGGCATTGTCTCCTCAAGTTCAAAGGCCACTTCCCGTGCCCTGCGAGTCTTCAGAGATACACAGGTTCAAAGTGAGATGAGAGGAGAGACTCTAGCTTCTTTGGGGCCAAGCATGCTGCACTCCAATATCCAGGGCCAGGGCAAAGCGCCCCCCCTGCCCCGGGCTCTGGGAAGCAGATAACTAGTCGTGGTCAGAGCCTTGGCATAAGGAAAACCATGTTTGGTCATTCCACTCAAAACCATTGGCGCAGGTACAGGGAGGAGCCAGGAACGCATAGAACCATTGAGGAGGGTGGGCATCAGAGCAGGGATCTTGAGTTCAAGGGTCCTCTTTCCTCTCCCTGCTGGCCTGCCTGGGGACAGGCCGAAGCATTGCTGGCCTGCGACCTGTCCTGGGGTCTCTGGCGTCTCCTTCCTTCACCCACTCAGCACCTGGAGATTTTCTAAACTGCAGTTTCCAGTCATGTCATATTCTTGTGTATCGTCAGTAAAAAAGAAAGCTTCTGTTTCCTTCTGTGCCCCCAAGGCTGTGTATGTCCCCATCCCTGCCTCCCAGGTCCATCTCTTCCAGCCACTGGCCTCTCCTCTGGTCATGGCTGGCCCCCCACAGCTCCCAGCACCCCAAAACTGGCACATTGAGATTCCTCTCTGCCCAGAATGAATGCTCATCCACACCACTGCCTGGCAGATGCCGACTCATCTCTAAGACCCTGATTCCTGCCCCACCGCCGCCCCAACCCCAGCCAGGGCCACTGGGAGAGAGCACCCGTCTCCTTGTGCTGACTGTTTAGGCCTCACAGATTCCTGGACGGCAGGCGGGGTGAGGGCTGTCTTGCCCGGAGACCAGCATGGGGTCTGGCCGGGTGCTTGGAGCTGGGCACAGGAGCAAGTGACGCGTCCACACCACACATGAGAACTGCCCCCTGAAAGGCAACGAGCTCCTCCTGGCACAAAGCCCTCAGGATTAAGACACACAGGGATGGAGGCCCAGCCCTACCACTACACTACCTTACCATACACCCCGGACAAGCCCCTTACCCACCTGTACCTCGTGGTACAGGAGTGCATGAAGGCTGTGTGTGGTGGTGCCCAGGCTGCCTCGCAGACCCAGGGCCACGAGGTCACCTCCAAGATTATGCAGATCAGTCAGGGATGAGCTGGGATCCACAGAGATGACACACTCCCTGGGGACCAGTATGCATGGCTGGGTTTGGGGGCCAGGTGCCTGA
Source organism: Cephalophus harveyi (assembly GCA_006410635.1). Lineage (NCBI taxonomy): Eukaryota > Metazoa > Chordata > Mammalia > Artiodactyla > Bovidae > Cephalophus > Cephalophus harveyi. The sequence goes on along the minus strand of SJYT01016312.1, from coordinate 198,323 downwards.
TGCAGGAGTCGACTGACATGCATGAACTGTCCCTCCACCTCCAGGGCTCTCTAAACACCTGCCCCTGGGCTGTGGAGCTAACACACAGGTGGCCCACCCCGCTCTGTCCCTTAACTAACTCATGGTGCAGAGGGCAAGACAGACAGGACCCTCCCTTCCACAGAAGGGAAGCCCTTTCTGTCTACCAATGAGCCACTTATTTGCTGCCCCCATCCCCACCAGAGATGCCGGCACTGAGAAAGGAGCCCTGATCCTGGGTGTCTGTGCAGGTGTTTGGGGGCTGTTGCGAAGCGTCTCAGCAGGTGACAACTGGTTACGCATGTGCTGGGACCTGAAAACCTAGGGATGGAAAACCCTAAAGGGGTTCAAGAAGGGACAGGTGGCCCCTCCAGAAGAAGCCGGGAAGAGGGTCTTCTAGCCCCCAGACAAAGTGGGGGTGCACGGCTCCCAGCCCCCCACAGCCCTCTGGCGGCCGCCCGAGCTGTCCTCACCCTCGTAGCAGTCACGCACGGTGCCGAAGTACACGTAGTACTGGTCGTTGGTGAAGAAAAGAAGGCTGAGCCAGGAGTCGAAGGCGTAGATGGGCACAATGAAGAGGATGCGGACGATGTAGCGCTGCTCGTGGGGGCAGCTGTAGCAGCGCAGGTGCATGTAGATCTGGGGGTGGAGGGGGCCGGTCAGCCGGAGCCCCAGAGCCCACGGCCCGCCCGCTCCATGGGAGAGGGGCCCACCCGAGTCCGGCTCTGCCCTCAACTAGCACAGGGACCACCACATAACTCAGCCCTGAGCCTCTGCGTCCTTCTCTCTCCACTGTGATGACACACACTTTCCGGGTGAGGCTACTGTAAGCATCCGACCAAGGGGTGCATGAAGCCCGCAGGCTGTGTGCGGTGGTGCCCAGGCTGCCTTGCAGACCCAGGGCCACGAGGTCACCCCCAAGATTATGCAAATCAGTCAGGGATGAGCTGGGATCCACAGCAATGACATGCTCCCTGGGGACCGGGATGTGTGCATATCTGGGTTTGGGAACCAGGTGCCTGATGCAGGAGTCGACTGACATGCATGTACTGTCCCTCTACCTCTAGGACTTTCTAAACACCTGCCCCTGGGCTGTGGAGCTAACACACAGGTGTTCAGGTGGTGGCCCACCCTGCCCTGTTGCTTAACTAACTTATGGTGCAGAGGGCGGGACAGACGGGACCCTCCCTTCCACAGAAGATGGAAGTCCTTTCTGGCTGAGTGGCTGCAGCGACAGCTTCATTCTGGGTTTCACTTTCCCATCTGTTGAACAGGGGCAGCTGCCTCACAGATTCCTGGACGGCAGGCGGGGTGAGGGCTGTCTTGCCCGGAGACCAGCATGGGGTCTGGCCGGGTGCTTGGAGCTGGGCACAGGAGCAAGTGACGTGCCCACACCACACATGAGAACTGCCCCCTGAAAGGCAACGAGCTCCTCCTGGGACAAAGCCCTCAGGATTAAGACACACAGGGATGGAGGCCCAGCCCTGCCACTACACTACCTTACCATACACCCCGGACAAGCCTCTTACCCACCTGTACCTCGTGGTACAGGAGTGCATGAAGGCTGTGTGTGGTGGTGCCCAGGCTGCCTCGCAGACCCAGGGCCACGAGGTCACCTCCAAGATTATGCAGATCAGNTACCATACACCCCGGACAAGCCTCTTACCCACCTGTACCTCGTGGTACAGGAGTGCATGAAGGCTGTGTGTGGTGGTGCCCAGGCTGCCTCGCAGACCCAGGGCCACGAGGTCACCTCCAAGATTATGCAGATCAGTCAGGGATGAGCTGGGATCCACAGAGATGACACACTCCCTGGGGACCAGTATGCATGGCTGGGTTTGGGGGCCAGGTGCCTGATGCAGGAGTCGACTGACATGCATGAACTGTCCCTCCACCTCCAGGGCTCTCTAAACACCTGCCCCTGGGCTGTGGAGCTAACACACAGGTGGCCCACCCCGCTCTGTCCCTTAACTAACTCATGGTGCAGAGGGCAAGACAGACAGGACCCTCCCTTCCACAGAAGGGAAGCCCTTTCTGTCTACCAATGAGCCACTTATTTGCTGCCCCCATCCCCACCAGAGATGCCGGCACTGAGAAAGGAGCCCTGATCCTGGGTGTCTGTGCAGGTGTTTGGGGGCTGTTGCGAAGCGTCTCAGCAGGTGACAACTGGTTACGCATGTGCTGGGACCTGAAAACCTAGGGATGGAAAACCCTAAAGGGGTTCAAGAAGGGACAGGTGGCCCCTCCAGAAGAAGCCGGGAAGAGGGTCTTCTAGCCCCCAGACAAAGTGGGGGTGCACGGCTCCCAGCCCCCCACAGCCCTCTGGCGGCCGCCCGAGCTGTCCTCACCCTCGTAGCAGTCACGCACGGTGCCGAAGTACACGTAGTACTGGTCGTTGGTGAAGAAAAGAAGGCTGAGCCAGGAGTCGAAGGCGTAGATGGGCACAATGAAGAGGATGCGGACGATGTAGCGCTGCTCGTTGGGGCAGCTGTAGCAGCGCAGGTGCATGTAGATCTGGGGGTGGAGGGGGCCGGTCAGCCGGAGCCCCAGAGCCCACGGCCCGCCCGCTCCATGGGAGAGGGGCCCACCCGAGTCCGGCTCTGCCCTCAACTAGCACAGGGACCACCACATAACTCAGCCCTGAGCCTCTGCGTCCTTCTCTCTCCACTGTGATGACACACACTTTCCGGGTGAGGCTACTGTAAGCATCCGACCAAGGGGTGCATGAAGCCCGCAGGCTGTGTGCGGTGGTGCCCAGGCTGCCTTGCAGACCCAGGGCCACGAGGTCACCCCCAAGATTATGCAAATCAGTCAGGGATGAGCTGGGATCCACAGCAATGACATGCTCCCTGGGGACCGGGATGTGTGCATATCTGGGTTTGGGAACCAGGTGCCTGATGCAGGAGTCGACTGACATGCATGTACTGTCCCTCTACCTCTAGGACTTTCTAAACACCTGCCCCTGGGCTGTGGAGCTAACACACAGGTGTTCAGGTGGTGGCCCACCCTGCCCTGTTGCTTAACTAACTTATGGTGCAGAGGGCGGGACAGACGGGACCCTCCCTTCCACAGAAGATGGAAGTCCTTTCTGGCTGAGTGGCTGCAGCGACAGCTTCATTCTGGGTTTCACTTTCCCATCTGTTGAACAGGGGCAGCGCTGCCTGCCTCACTGGCAAGTTGGGAGAATGCAATGCAGTTTTTAGAAAGCAGGGGAAAAAATAAAAGCTGCACACAAATGCCAAGAACGGCTCTAACCACGATGCAACAGTCCCAGCAGCCAGAGTCTCCCTCATCCCAGCTCCCATGACTTCATGCTTGACCCAGCCAAGCCCTGTGCTCGGGAGGAGGAAGACGAAGCATTTCCCATCTGTTGTGAGCCAGCCGCCTGGGAAGCAATCGGGTTCTAGGAGGGACGGGGAACCCTGGGACCGGAATGGGCTCAGCCTCTCTCTTCATGGAGCAGCCTTCAAACCTTCTTCCTTGGGCAGCCAAGGCACGTCCCAGCTCACGGCAGCCTCCCCTGGGATGGCAAGCCCGGGGGATGGGGACCTTGACTTCCATCCCAGCTCTGCTACCAACTTATATGTGACTAGGCTAGTGTCCCCTCCCTCTTTCCTCTCTGGGTCTCAATTTTCTCATCTGCAAAGGGGTCACTGCCACTCTGTACACAGTTTCCAGGCTCCCCTATAGCTTGGGCTGGACACGTGACCAGTTCTGGCCCATGGAAGGTGGGCCTTTTCTGGTTGAGAAGGTTAAATATTCAGAGTACCTTCTACACACAACCCTCCCTGCAATTGTCAGACAGATGGTGTCTTGCAACTGTAAGATGCTGGAGCCACAGAATGCAAACTGACCAACACTGGGCTGGCTGAGCAAGAACCCGACTCCCCCGGGGAAGCCTCTGAGATTCGGGCTTATTTGTTACTGCAGTGTAGCCTGGCCTGGCCTAACTAACACTATGTTGGATGAGAAACCTCTCGGGACCACCGCCCCCCCGACCTCCCGCCCCAGAGGGCTGGGGCTTGCTGGCTCGCCTGGCCTGGGTACCTGGTGGCAGGTGATGAGCAGGGCTGTCCAAACGAAGAAGCCAGAGATGGCCTGAGCAGCGGTTGTCATCAGGAACACGGGCTGCTCCATGGCCGTGGGGCTGCCCTCAGGGATCACGGAGATGCTGGGCGAGGCTGCTGCCGTCGTGGGTGACGCTGGATCTGGGGCCAGTGCGGCCCCCCTCACGGTCATGGTGCCCGGCAGCAGGGGGCTTCCTGAGAGAAAGCCTCAGAATAAACGACGAGTTGGCCTAGAAACAGGGAACCACAATGTTAGCCTCCTTCCAGTGTCAGCAGCAGCACTAGAAAAAACCTTCTAGGCTGCACATCTCCCTTCAAAATGACCAGACCCTGACCATGCCTCATTCCAGCCCCTGGATTAACGGAACAGGCTCTGACCAATCTCTCTGCTTCTTCCTTGGCCCCGCCATCCACACAGAGCAGCAAGTGAACCTTCTAAGACATCGGTCAGATTGAGCCCTTCCTCTGCTCAAAACCCTCCAACGGCTCCTGTCTGCATCAGACTAGAAGCTGCTGTCCTTACAGAGGCCCACAGACTGCCTGATGGGCCCTCTACACTCTCGGATCTCATGTCCATTCCCATCGTGATCCTCCATTCCACCACACTAGCCTCCTGTGGCTCCACCATGCCAGGCCTGCTCCTGCCACAGGGCCTTTGCACAGCCTCTGCCCCGCCACACAGCAGCTCCCACACACCCTTCAGGTCTCTGCCCTGACCACCCATTCAAATATGACCACCCTCGCCCAAGGTGCTTCTGACCTCTTTGCTTTATTTCTCTCCAGAGCACGCATTACCACCTGGCTCCAGCTGACAAACTGTACATCACTCACGTGTTCATTAACTGTCTGCCTCCCACACCAGACACCAGCTCCCTGAGGGCAGGGGCCCTGCTCCGCTCAGGACTGGATCTCCGGCCCTTGGAACAGCGGTGTCTGGTGACTGTCTGCAGGCTCCGCCCATCTTCACACTTGGGGTCCAGCAGGGTCACTCTAGCCCTGAGGTACACCCTCTACTGGCAGGTGTATTTCCTCTGCCATTTCTCCCCAGCTTCCCTAACGGCTGACACTTGGTCCTCACCAACCAGCTGTGCTGTGCTGGCCATTTTGTGGCCCTTCCCCACCTTCAAACTGCTCACCTTTTAATTTAGCTCACGGACCGCTCTTCCTAAAAGCCTGCCCTGATCACTTTCCCCATTTAGGTACTTCCATGCGTTTCACCCGCCTCTGTGGTCCTACATGACACGTGCTGCTGTCATTTGCTTGCATTTATCCTCCTAAGTCCACCCACTCTTCAAGGCAAGACCATCTTTCCATCTTGGAATCCCCAGCAGCAAGCTTATCACCAAGACCATTTATAATGTTTACTTTATCATCCGTAGATTTTCACTCCTTATTTCAAAAGGAATTTGAGGTGCGTCAGAGAGAAGCAAAGAGTAGGGTTGAGGCAGCTGACATAAAGGAAGATTCTGGGTGGGGAAAGTAAAGACGGGGTGGCTGGGCCACAGGATGGCACTCCAGCGTCCCGGGCAGTTACCCCACGTGGGCTGCCATGTCGGCCCCACACTTCCTGGTAGCAGCCTCAGTACCTGGGGTAACAAATTAATAGTTTCACGCTGGAAGGAAACCATATATTACAGGAAGAACTGTTGTTATGGTTCTCCTGGCAAGTTTACAAACAAGGACCAACGCCAGGCTGGGGGCTGGCACCACTCTCAAAGAGGGAAGCCATTCCATCAGAAGCACCTGGAAAGCTCTCGGAGGAGCAGTCACGCCCCTCCACAGACTTGTGAGACCCACGGCCCTGACGGAGTCCCTTTCAGTGCTGCCCCTGTTGACAGGTTGGACAATGCCATCCTGGGTCACAGAGCCTCCATGCAGCAAAGGCCCCAGACCAACCTGCCACGGACCAGGTGACCGTCCAACCACTGATGCAAACAGATGCAAAGGTGAGAGCAGAAAGAGCCCTGGCTGAGGCTCAAATCTTAGCTCCCCCACGACCAGCTGTGTGTCTACACAGGCTCAGTGGACCCCAGAGGGTCTCCACTGCCTGACCCAAAAAACGGCCAATCCCCCACACCCAACCATCTCAGCCTGAACCCTGCGGTCAGCCCAGATGACCTCTCCCAGTGCCCTCCCCGTCTGAGGCTTCCTGGGGCCTTCCTGGGGTGGATGCTGACCCCAAGATGAAGAGGATTCTTGCCCACATCTCCCCACCCCTTGGCCCCCGTCTGAGTCACGTCTGCTCTTAGCTGTATGTTTTTACCCTGGAAGAGCACCCTATGTTTCTATTTTCCTGTAAAAATAAATGATCTCTAACGCACCAACCGAGAGAAGAATCTCGATTAAAAACTCAAAACTGGAGAAGGCATCTATATAAAGAAACTCAAAATTGGAGAAGGTGTCTATATAAAGACTGGTGGCGCTTTGAACAAGAGACATGGTGACAAGCCTAAGAATAGCTCCTGTAAGTGCGGCTGCAACGTTGAAAGCCAGTGCCAGAAAGATTTCCTAAAAGAGAAGCTTTGGGTTGTAAATCATCATCTTTGTCTGTCATCCCAAATTAAATGAATAAACACAAGGAAATGGGGGGGGGGCGGTCAGGAAGTACAGACACGCTTCCATCTTCCCCTTCTGAGCAAGGGCTGGGTGTGTCAAAGGCTGTTCTGTCCTCAGCTAACAGCGGTGCTGACGGGACTGTGTACAGACTTCCCGAGACGGCGCAACCGCTGAGCTCTGGCCCCGCTAAGGGGTGACCCGCTAGGGCACCTATTCAGTGCGGCCGGTTTCCTGCTGGGCTTTGCTTCCCCTCCCTCGAGTGCTCTCCGTATGTAGGTCATCTAGTTCCCAAGAAGTCCACTCAGAGGGCGAGTGACTTGCCCTCAAATCAGACCCAGGACTTCAACAGAATATGTTCCAGGTGCCTACTGTCTCCCAACGGGGGGCCGTGGATGAGCCGCCCCCGCGGGCTCCAGAGCCCCCTTCCAGGACGGGGGTCATGGCCGTCTCAGCAGGGCCCGACTCCTAGCAGGAAGGGGAGGGAGGTACTTCCCAGGAGGGGAGCCGCGGCCTCGGCAGGCGCTCCTGCAGCCTGACCCACACCGGCCACGTTTCTGACCATGCCTCGTGCCAGGGCCCCGTGATTTACAGACCACTGACTTCGTTCTCAGGCAGCCCTTGCTGTTTACAAACCATTGCCCCCACAAGATCTCATGCCTTTTCTCACAGCAACTCTGAAGTGAGGAGGACTGTCTGCATCTCAGAGATGAGGAGAACAATGTGAAACTGGGTTTTTACAGCTTCCGAGGGTACCACCAAATGACTCAAGGGCTTTCATTCTTCTGCTGCTGCTGCTAAGTCGCTTCAGTCGTGTCCGACTCTGTGCGACCCCAGAGACGGCAGCCCACCAGGCTCCCCCGTCCCTGGGATTCTCCAGGCAAGAACACTGGAGTGGGTTGCCATTTCCTGCTCCAATGCATGAAAGTGAAAAGTCAAAGTGAAGTCGCTCAGTCATGTCCGACTCTCAGCGACCCCATGGACTGCAGCCCACCAGGATCCTCCGTCCATGGGATTCTCCAGACAAGAGTACTGGAGTGGGGTGCCATTGCCTTCTTCCAAGGGCTTTCATATTAACCCCCAAAATACTTCCGGGAGTACCGACAAATAACTCTAGGATTTTCATAATAACCCCCAAATACTTCAGGCAGTGTTCTGACTTACAGGCGCAGGGTCCCCGGCACCGAGAGGGGCAAGTGAAGGCAGCTCTCAAGGGTCGCCCTGCTTCCGGGACCCTGGGCAGCTCATGGCACTAAACCCCGCAAACTTGGGCGCTGGCAGCAGGGGTGGGCACTGGGTCCCACCCTTTCACACGTGGGACAGGGACCTTCCTGGAAAGGACCTCTGCCTGCCTGGGTCCCACAAGCGAGCAGGATGCTGGCCTGGTGACACCTCAGACCAGGAAGAAGTGGGGGGTTTTGCTCCCCAGGGGAAAGGACCCCGATAGCTGCCTTTTCTCCACGCAGCCCACACACACCAGAGGGGGGAAGATACACAGATGGAGCTCAGAACCTCAGCTCTGGCAGGTGCCCTGCATGTACTTAATCGACTGAAATTAAACTGCCAGGGTCGTGGCAGAGACCCTGAGGGGAGACAATGGAGTATCTTTCCAGCAAACACGACCTGAGGCCTCTGGACACTGTGCTGGGCATGGAAGACCAGGTTCAAGGACTCACGGCTCCTCTACACGCCTGCTCTACATGACTGGGGAACCTGGAGGCCTTTCCCCCACCACATTGCACAAGGGAGTGCCCACTACCCAGGGAGCCCTGAGGAAGTGCCAACCACCTTGGCAAAGGCTGGGGAGAGGGGTCGGGAAAGGCTTCAAAGTGGCAGGGGCTTTGGGCAGAGCTCCAAGGAGCATACCCAAGCTCCAGCTGTGAGGTCACCAAGCCGAGTTCCTACTGGACTCTACCACCTGCAAGCTTGACTTCATGTCTCAGAGCTTCAGTTGCTTCATCTATAGTATTTGAGGGTAACGACATCATTATCGGGGGAGTTTCCACTTTACACAAGTCCCATTAGTAAAGCAAGACAGAATGCAACCAAAAAATGACTATTTTGCAACTCCTAATACAAACAATGGACATAGATACGGATCATCATATCATTTTATCATCAGTGGACGATAAAACCACTGGGTGAGGCTACTGGGGAATCTGATAAGGGATGGAACAAGCCACAGTCAAGGTCAACATCACTGAAGAGGGGCATGGGGTACACAGGACACACACGGCACCATCTAGGAAGGACCCTCACCCCAAAAGTGAACTGGACTCAAAGCAAGTCCCTGGAACTAACCACCAGTATCCAGGAGATACAGAGGGTAGCACAACAGATGAAATGATACCACGAGGAAGCAGCAGCAAAGCCAGACCACGGGACCATCTACAGGACGAAGGACCTGGTTTCTCCCAGGAATCAGTGGCTTATAAACAAAGGTGGCTGCTGCTGCTGCTGCTGCTAAATCACTTCAGTCGTGTCCGACTCTGTGCGACCCCATAGACAGCAGCCCACCAGGCTCCACCGTCCCTGGGATTCTCCAGGCAAGAACACTGGAGTGGGTTGCCATGTCCTTCTCCAATGCATGAAAGTGAAAAGTGAAAGTGAAGTCGCTCAGTCGTGTCCGACTCTTCGCGACCCCATGGACTGCAGCCTACCAGGATCCTCCATCCATGGGATTTTCCAGGCAAGAGTGGTGGAGTGGGGTGCCATTGCCTTCTCCGAAAGGTGGCTGAGGGGCAGTAATAGAAGAAGAGGCCAAGGAGACATTACAACTAAACGCAACGTGTGGACTTTGTTGAGCCTCTGTTAACAAACCAGTGATTTGAAAAGATATCTTTATGGATACATGTATATGTATGACTGAGTCCCTTTGAAGTCCACCTGAAACTATCACAACATTGTTAATTGGTTATACTCCAATATAAAATAAGAAGTTAAGGAAAATTAAAAATAAATTAAAAATAGAAGAAGACATCTTTGAAACAGATAACACACAAGAATCCCTGCCAATTTTGTTAGGTGCATGTGCTAAGTCGCTTCAGTCATGTCCAACTCTTTGTGACCCTAGGGACCACTGTCCATGGGATTCTCCAGGCAAGAATACGGGTATGGATTGCCATTTCCTCCTCCAGGGGATCTTCCCAATGCAGGGATCGAACCTGCATCTTCTGTATTGGCAGGTGGGTTCTTCACTGCTGAGCCACTTTGGAAGCCCACTTTAGGTGCACGGTAGCTTTGCAAAAATAAAAGTGTTTATCAATGGAGGAAGAATAATTGTTTCAATAAATAGTACTAGCTAGAACAACTGGATATCTAGAGACCAAAAAAAAAAAGAACTTAACCTAAACCTTACACCATACACAAAAGTTAATTCAAAATGCATCATGGATTTAAATACAAAATGTAGGGACTTCCCCGGTGTCTCAGTGGCTAGGAATCCGCCTGCCAATGCAGGGGGCATGGGATCCCTTGTCCAAGAAGATCCCATATGCCACAGAGCACCTAAGCCCACGCACCACAACTAGCCTTACTCTAGAGACCAAGAGCTGCAACTACCGAAGTGTGTATACCCTAGAGCTCGTGCTCCACAACAAGAAAAACCACCACAAGGAGAAGCCCGGGCACCTCAACAAATACTAGCCCCCATTCACCTTGACTACAGAAAGCCCACGTAAGAAGCAACAAAAATTCAGCGCAGTCAAAAATAAAATAATTAATCATTTTTTAAAATGCAAAATATAAGACTACAAACCTTTTAGAAGACATAGGAGGAAATCTTTGAAACACAGGGCTCGGTGCAGCCTTCTTAGACTTAACACCAAAAACATGACCCTCTAAAAGGAAAAACTGACTGGACATCACCAAAAGTAAAAGCTTTCATGCTGTGATTATGTAAACAGCATGAAAAGACAAGCCACAGAGCAGAAGAAAATATCTTTGAGCCACATATCCAACAAATAACCAGCATCTGGAATATAAAATATAGCAAGAATGCTCAAAGCTCAACAGTTAAAAAAAGAAAAAAAATTCAGTCAGAAAATTCACAAAAGATACAAACAAACACTTCACACAAGAAGAAGCATGGCCAACATGTAAATGGCTGTTCAACATTAGCAATTAGGAAAATGCAAACTAAAACCACAATGAAGTATCACTCAGTTCAGTTCAGTTCAGTTGCTCAGTTGTGTCCAACTCTTTGCGACCCCATGATTTTCAGCACGCCAGGCCTCCCTGTCCCCACATATAAATACGAAATAGTGACATCAAATGTAGGTGAGGATGCAAAGAAACTGGCTCACACATACATTCCTGGAGGCAGTATGAGAAGGTAGAGCCGCGCTGGAAGAGTCTGGCAGTTTCTTATAAAACTAACACGCACTTACCACACAGCTCAGTAATCACTCTTAGACATTTATCCTAGAGAAATGAAAACGTACATTCACACAAAAACCTATACACGAAATGTTCACAGCAGCTGCCTTTGTAACTGTCATGGAAACATGGAAACAATCCAAATGTCCTTCTACAGGTGAAAGGTTAAACTTTTGGTACATCCAGACCATGGAACACCACTCAGCAACAAAGAGGAACAAACTATTGATACAGGCAGCAGTCTAAACGGATCTCGGATCTCAAGGTATTGTTTAGTGAAAACAGTCAGTCTCAAAATATCACATGCTGCCTGGTTCCATTTATGTAACATACTCAAGACAACAAATCTATAAAGATGGAGAACAGATCAGTGGTTGGCCGAGGCACCAAGGAAAGTGGGCGCACAAATACAGGGAGGGAAACACAGGAGTTCCCTCCAGGCGGAGAGATACTTTGTATCTTGAAGTGGTGGCGGCTACATGAGACTACAGGTGAAAAGCTGCAGAAAAGGACACACACAGGAAAACAGTGGAAACTGAGTCAGGTCTGTCTTCTGTCGTCTAGTTGGCCTTCCCTGGCAGCTCAGCAGTAAAGAATCCGCCTGCAATGCAGGAGATGCAGGTTTGATCCCTGGGTTGGGAAAATCCCCTGGAGAGGGAAATGGCAACCCACTCCAGTATTCTTGCCTGGGAAATCCCATGGACAGAGGAACCTGGTGGGCTACAGTCCATGGACTGTAGAGTCAGACACGATTTAGTGCCTCAACAACTGTTGCCTAGTTCACAGTACCATAGGGACTTCCCTGGCGGTCCAGTGGCTAAGACCCCATGCTCCCAAGGCACCAGCCCCAGGTTCCACTCTCTGGTCAGGGCACTAGATCCCACATGAAGCAACTAAGAGTTTTCATGGCTCAACTAAAGATCTCACATGCGGCAACTAAGACCCAGCACAGCCAAATAAATAAATATCTTCAAAAAACAGTACTATACTAATGTCCACATCCTGGTTTTGATATTGGCCTACAGCAATTTTGAGATGTTAGCCTTGGCGGAGGAAGGGTACATGGGGTTTTATGTACTATTTTTGCAACTTCCTATGAGCCTATAATTATTTCAAAATGTAAAAGGTTTTAAAAGGTCCTTATCAAGTAGAGATGCATACTGAACTACTTCAGGATGAAAAAGAACGTGACAGCTGGGATTTTGCTCTTTGGAAAGGGGGAGAGAGACAGACGCCAACAAGACTGCCAGATGTCACTAACTGTTGCAGAGTGACTGGCAGGTAGAAACATAGTCTTCTAGGCGCTCTACTTCCCTGCGTTAGACACTTTGCACAATAAAGTTTTTGACCAAAGAACAGGAGAATTTCCCACCAAATTTGTAATGAGATGGGCACTGACTCAGGAAAACATCTCTATCAGAGATTTACCAGTTGGTTATCTTGTAGAATGGAGAAGGAAATGGCAACCCACTGCAGTATTCTTGCCTGGAAAATTCCATGGACAGAGAAGCCTGGTAGTCTACAGTCCATGGGGTCGCAAAGAGTCGGGACACGACTGAGCGACTTCACTTTCACTTTATCTTGTAGAAACAGAATCAAAAAGATTTGTCAGACCTAATCACTGACCTCAACACATCTTTCTTTAACCAAAAAAAAAAAAAAAAGTTCTACTTGCCCATTTTTCCCTGTGACCATTGGCTGTCAGAGATATGCTTCCCAAGGATGTTTCAAAAACATCTTTTGGTGCTATTTTAGTGGCTAAAAGTCATGTCCGACTCTCGTGACCCCATGGACTGTAGTTTGCCTGGCTCCTCTGTCCATGAGATTTCCCAGGCAAGAATACTGGAGTGAGTTGCCATTTCCTTCTCCTGGGGATCTTCTTGACCCAGGGATCAAACCCGCATCTCCTGTATTAGCAAGCTGGTTCTTTACCATTGTCACCAAGGAAACCTAATAACATCTTTAAGCATGTTTAACATGTCCCTCACAGGAAAGGCCTGTTATCACACTCAATGAGAGAGGAACTGCTCTTTAAAAGAAACCTCAGTTAGGGCAGAGGTTTCCAGAAAAGTATATATAAAACACTTCTGTTACAAGAGTATGTCACCCAAAACAATATGCTGAAACTTAAAAAAAAAAATGCTCATATCTGAGCTCCTAAAACCCTACGTAACAGAATTTTCTAATCTGTTTAAAAATTTCCAAAGCATCTGAGTGGGTTTTGGACTCATGCGTTAAGAACTTTAAAATACCTTCCATTTAGTTTACAGGAACATCTGATTGGCCTCGGGGAGGATGGAAATGTACTAGCCAAATTTCAACGACTCCTCTGCATACGCGTGCATGGGATGGAAAAATGAGTAACCCGATTTAGAAAACAAGCCAGTGATGCGTTTCCTCTGTGTGCAGCTACGTGTCCCAGGCAGGGATCTTTTTCAGGGAGGGCAGCCATTAAAACGAAGTGTCTAAACAAACTGGTCTCTCCCACAGCATCAGAGCACAGTTTGCAAAAATAAGTACATGAAGCCAGAAGGTTTTTGAACTACTAACAATTTTTAATTTTCAAAAATCTTTAACTCATCTTCTGATTTCCAGTTTTAGTGTAGGTTTTATGATACATGTATTGTAACAGAGTATCTTGACAGTTTTTGTGTCAACACTGGCTTCCCCAATGGCTCAGCAGTAAAGAATCTGCCTGCCAACACAGGAGATGCAGGAAACCTGGGTTCAGTTCCTGGGGTGGGAAGATCCCCTGCAAGAGGAAATGGCACTCAAATGAGTGACTAAGCTCGTAATGTGTGTGCGTGTGTTAGTAACTCAGTCGTGTCTGACTCTTTGAGACCCCACGGACTTTAGCCCACCAGGCTCCTCTGTCCATGGAATTCTCCAGGCAAGAATACTGGAGTGGGTTGTCATTTCTTTCTCCAAAGTTCGCAATGTAACAATAAGAAAATACAAGTATATAATAACTACAACAGTATCCATATGATGGGGGCACATGCCCTCCCAGTTCTTCTACTGATAGGGACATGTGAGTAAGGAGTGTGGAGTGATGCTGTAAGCAGTGGGGAAAGCCAGTCACTGACGGCTCCTAACTTCCTCTTCAGTCCCTCTGCTTCTGTCGCCCCGCCTCCCTCAGCCCCAGGCTGAACCAGAATGAAAGCACAGTCAAGGCCTGGTCCTGCCTCTTCCAGCAGCCCACCCACCAGCAAGGTGGCTCCAGACGTGGGCCTTATTCGCCTGTCTCTGCTGCACTCGGTCGTACGCTCTGGGTCAGGGAAGCCGGGCTGGAACCTCGGTGCCGCTACCCAGCAGTGACTGGGCAGGTGACCGAATTGGTTTTCTGGGTGCACCATGCTGTCAGCAGGACCCTTGGGCCAAAGGAGTTTACCAACTCAAGAGCTGCTCAGGCTTAGGGGACTGTGGTGCTGTATTGGTTGGATGGCATCACCGACTCAGTGGACATGGGTTTGAGTGAACTCCGGGAGTTGGTGATGGACAGGGAGGCCTGGCGTGCTGCGGTTCATGGGGTCGCAAAGAGTCGGACAGGACTGAACGACTGAACGACTGAACTGAACTGAACTGTGGTGCTGATGGGGTTCCCTGGTGGCTCAGATAGTAAAGCGTCTGCCTGCAACGCCGGAGACCCAGGTTAGATCCCTGGGTTGGGAAGATCCCCTGGAGAAGGAAATGGCAACCCACTCCAGTACTCTTGCCTGGAAAATTCCATGGACAGAGGAGCCTGGTAGGCTACAGTCCATGGGGTCGCAAAGAGTCAAACTTCACTTTCTTTTTATTTCTATGAGCTTCCTAGGTGGCACTAATGGTAAAGAACCATCTGCCAGTGCAGTAGACAGAAGAGACTTGGGTTCAATCCTTGGGTTGGGAATATCACCTGGAGGAGGAAAGGGCAGTCCACTTCAGCATTCTTGCCGGGAGAATCCCAGGGACAGAGGAGCCTGGTGGGCTACAGTCTGCCACTAAGTCGTCTCAGTTCAGTTGTGTCCGACCCTGTGCGACCCCATAGACAGCAGCCCACTGGAGTGGGTTGCCACTTCCTTCTCCAATGCATGAAAGTGAAAAGTGAAAGTGAAGCCGCTCCAGTCGTGTCCGACTCTTCGCGACCCTCTGGACTCCCGTCGGACATGACTGGAGCGACTTTAGCACGCATGCATGGTGCTGTATACACTGCTTACGTGGTAACACCCCTAGAGGGGTCTGGGTGGCACCCACAAATCAAACACATAGTATTTCCACAGAGAAAGGTGAGATATTTTTAAAGACCATAATTAGTCTCGCATCAATTCAGGTCAGATTTTTGCCACAAAATTAGTTTGCTGCAGACTTAGGAAGAACCTTTGGGATTTCAAGCGTTCTGGATTCCAGAAAGGAGGAGAAGGGACACGGCCCTGGACCATCCTCCAATGCTTCGGGGAGGTGATGCTCCAGGAAGCAGGAATCAAGTGCGGTTTATGTTTTCACTTATCTTCAAACATGCCCACATCCCTCCTCCTGATCTGAAATTCTCTGAGAATTTGACGGTGGGGTGCAGAGGTCCAGAGCCCTTGGCAGCCAGGCCCCAGCCTCCCTCCCTGTCTCCTCCTTGAGTGCTGGCAACACAGGGTCCCTCCACGTGTGGCCTGGCCCCTGTCCCAACACACCCTCCTCTCAGCCCTGGTCCTTGTGGCAAGTGACCACTCTCACTCACGAGCCATCCTCAGCATCACAGCCTCCGTGAGGGCCGGCCCACTCCCTCCCAGCTGTCTCCACGAGGTGTGTTCTGACAGTGTTCCCGTCTCCCCACACCTGACTCATCTATCTCTCAGCCTGGCACAGCACCAGATACACAGCAGGGACCTGGAAGAGAAGGATCAGTCAGACGACTAATGAATGCCAGGCATTAAGCCACATAATGCAGGCCGCCGGCTTTCCGTCACTTGGTCCCTTCCTCGCCGTTCAGAGTTCTGCTGAAGGACCTCGATGTTTGGCTGGAGGAAGGGATAGGCCAGGGCAAAGGATGGAGGCTGAGTCACGCTGTCTCACACACGTCTTCCAATGTGGAGAGGCCACGCCACTGAGGGCAAAGGGATTTGTCCCAAGTGCTCCATCAGAACTTAGTCCACCTGGTGTGAGCAACAAGAAGGTGAGAACCTGCCAAAATAGGGATGTTTGAACCAACTGGCACAAGATAGCAAAATGTTCTGGCTGCTTCCAGACTCTCAATCAAACAGGGCTAGAGGTCTCCTGGAGAAGGGACACTGGTTAAGGAACCTCTGAAGGGTGGTTTACTCTTTCTTGTCTTCTCCCCAGTCAGCCTGCAAGCCTGTGGAGGTCAGAGGTCATGTCTCATGTGCAGCTCTGATCTCTAGCACCTACCTCAGAGCCTGGATGTGGTCAGCACTCAACAGGCTTTGGCTGGATAAGGGCGGGGGAAACCAAATGAATGTTCGGGCTCTGCAACTCCTTCCAACTCTAACATTCTATGACACCTCCCACCAGCCCTGTACCAACCCCCAGGAACAACACCTTCTCCTGTGCCACCTACCCCCAGATCTTTACCACCGCCCCCTCCTCCCTGCCTCTGTAGCTGTCACCTTCTATGGACCATTACAGTTTATACGTGGCATGTCCTCCCTGGCCTTTCCCATTATCTACCACAACTGGCATTAAATCTGTTCCTTTAACATCCTGGGTCGGGCTCCATGAGGGCAGGGACTAAGTGCCACGATGAAATGAGCCTGCTGAATGACTGCTGTGGGGCACGGTGACGAGCACGCTCGGCCGGGGTGCACCCAGAGAGGACCCTGCCAGGTGAGGGGTGTCGCGTCCTGACTGGCACACGGCCTGTGGCACTCTGCAGTTGACAAAGCACTCCTGACAGCCGTGGGGAGTGGGTTTTATTGGAGTCGCAGCATCTTGGCAGGGTAACAGGGTCTTCTGGAAGGGGCTTGGGAAGCAGCAAGCTGCAAGACTGGACAGAGCTCACCTGGCAGGTGCAGAAAGCCTGGCTTCAGGGGCCTGCGGGAACAGGGTTAGGCAAACCCAGCACTCAAGTGAGGAGTGCTGGTTTATGAACGTCCTCCACACCTCCTCTATCAGCCCCCAGAAGGGCACCTGAGATCCCAGGGTCAGAGTACGGGGAGATGGGGGGGCCTCAAGTAAAACTCAACCAGGCCCTGGCAAGGTTTGATGAGCCACGCCACAGCTTAGCAAGCAACTCGGAGTGACGCAAACGCTCACGGCTGCTAATACAGCCCCACCCCGTCCTTCTCTGGGAAAGACATCTTCTGGCTGACTCCCGTTCTGAAGACACCCACCTTTTCCAGAAAAGCTACGGAGCTATGTATAGTCCCCAGACTCAGCCACCTGCCTTGGAACTTAGGTATTTCACCGTCTCACCCAGATTTTATTCTATCATTTCACTTCATGCTTGGGCGATACCTCGCCGTTTCGTGTCCCCTACAGATTTTCTGTGTGGAAGGCTGAATATTGGCATCCCAAAGATATTCACCTGAACTTGCGAATATTTTACCTTAAATGGCCAAAGGAACCTTGCAGGTGTGATTAAGGCTCTTGAGATGAAGAGATTATCCCAGATTATCTGAGTAGGCCAGACAGAATCACAAGGGTCCTTACAAGAGGGGGAAAGAAAGGCTTTGAAGCTGGAGGAAGGGCCCTGAGCCAAAGAATGCAAGTGGCCTCTAGAAGCTGGAAAAGGCAAGGAAATAGAGTCTCCCCCATTGAGCCTTCAGATGGATGGGGCCCTGCCAACGCCTTGACTTCAGAGCCGTGAAATACACTTCAGACTTCTGACTGCAAAACCAGAAGAGAACAAATTCATCTTTTAAGTCACTAAGTTGCTGGCAGTTTGTGAGAGCCACAGTGGAAACTTAACACATCCAGTATTAAAATAGGGGTCTGGAGGGCTAAGGCCATCTGCCCACAGAGTCCTGGCAAAAGGCTCCTCACGCTGCCCGCACCGTCCTGTCAGGCCCCGGATCTCCAAAGGCTGTTAAAGAGCCGTGAGCTCTGGAGTCAGACAGCAGCACTTGACTTCCAGGCGCATCACTTCCTCACTCCGTGTCTGTGGGCAAGTTACACAACCTCTCCTTGCTGCAGCTTCCTCAGTGGTAAGATGGGGCCGCAGCCACCCTTAGGTTCGAGAGAACTGCAGGGAATAAACACGTTACTACACAGCACCGAGGACAGGGTCAGGAGGGCACGGCGTTATCCGTGACAATTCGCTCCCATTTCACAGGCATTCCCTCCTTTGGCCAGGATGGGAAGGCACCCACCCAACAGTCTCTGAGACCTGGGCCAGTCCTGTCTCCAGTGGTCAGCTCTGTTTTAAACCTTCCAAGGTCATATTTTCATTCATTAGGTTCCGATCCAAACCCTTTTGAGCTGCAGCTCGGATGGTTGCTACACACCCATGGGCCAAGCTGGGCTGGCAACACGCTTACCCGCACATCTCTGGAATATTAACACAGCCCGGGAGGGATTTCAGTTCTTTTATTTAAGATCCATGGAGAAACTTTCACCTCCGCAGAGCTCACTAGGCACCACTTGATCTGAGCACAGTTAATCTGAACTGGCCGCTGCTCCCACTTCGGCCACTGGGGGGATGACGGGCCCTCTGGTCTCCGGGGGCTGTCTGCTCTGTGAACTTCTGGGTGGCTGCCTTTTGGGGGAGGCTGACCCACATCAGAGCAGGTCAGCAGCCCTCAGCCTGGCCTTTCTCCAGAGGGGATTAGAGGGAAAGAGCAGCCAGGGGCTGGGCGGTTCTGCCTGGTTAGCCAGCCTCTGGAAAGAGTATCACATGCCCTCCCGAGGGGGCGGGGTCCTGTCTCTCGGTCCCACTCCCCTGGGATCAACACAGACAAGCCAAGGCCGCTGCAGCGGCTCGGCATCTGCCCCTCTTCTCCTGGGGCCAAGTTCCCACGAATCTCTCGACAGGAAAGAAGAACCATCCAATCGTGTATCTATCCTTCCCTTGGTGGTAGGGACGGGGGGTATGTGCCGAAATGAAAGAGAACAAAGTAATCCAAAATCCTTCAGCAAGAGCTTACTTAATTCAGCCTTGTAATTAAGTTTTGTTTTGTTTTTTTCCAATACATACCAGGCCAAATTTTGACCCTTACAGTTTTCTCCCAAACTGAGAACAGATGGGCCAGCGCTCAGCCTCTCTAACTAGACTCTGTGTGCCTCTAACGAAACCACCTTTTCAGCCAGCTAAACCCAATCCAGCCCTAAGCAAATGGGTCCCCGTTGGATGAGAAACCCTGAACCTCAATAGTCCCACTGGCCCGGAAGAACAGCCTGTGGACGCTAAGACAGCTGAACCTGCCCCGACCCCTGGGACTCCTCTGGCAAGAAGTCCAGCTTCAGCCCTGGGTACCCAGTGAGAAATCCCAGCCTGAATGTCATTCATGAAAACATGTATGTACTGAGTGGGCTGAGCCAGCATTCCACCCTGGGTGCACACCCCACAGGAATCCACGTGTGTCCCACAGATAAGAACAAGACATTTCATAGCAGCCCTGTTTAAAACACCCAAAACCTGGACGCAGAGTGAATAAACAGGGATGGTGGATCCAGGAACAGTGAGTGAGGGGCTCCAGCCCTCGGGGGTGGAAAATCCACGCATAACTTACGGTCAGCCCTTTGCATCCACATCTGTAGATTCAACCAACCACGGATCAGGCAGCACTGTGAGCACATTTATTGAAAAAAAATCCATGGATAGGTGGACCCACATAGTTCAAAGCCACGTCCAAGGACCAACTGGATATTGAAACAGCGTGGGCTTCCATGCCGCAGTGAGCAAGGACTGCTCTGCACAACCCGGGTGACTCTTCTAAAGACGTGACTCCATTTTCAAGCAGGCCAGATCCAGTCAATAGTGGTGAGGTATGAGTAGTGGTTCCCTCAGAGGTTTTGACCCAGAGGAGGCCCCAGGGAGCCCCAGGGAGAGGTTGGGAATGTTCTGCAGCTTGAGCTGGACAGTGGTTTACACAGGTATTTACAGATGCAAAAATCATCGCACTGTACACCTACCTGTGTACTTGACTTTAAAAGCAGGTTAATGAACATACACCTTCAAGCACCTTCTGTGTGCTAAGTTCAAAGGGTATCTCAAGCAAGGCTCTAGCCCTTAAGAGCTTACAGTCCAGTAGGGAAGAAAATATTAATACACTCAAATTAACAATGCAAGGTTGCCCATGACCAGTGGGGCAGGTGATGAGAGTTGGCTAGGGGATTGCTGGCATCACTGCTGAGTCAGGGAAAGGGGTAGAAAAAACGGATCCAATGCAGGAGTTTTGGAGGCAGCCAGACCTGTGTCTGATCCTACATCTCACTGTGTGACCTGGACCCGATGTTTGCTCTGCTTCTTCAGCCTACGGGGGAAACACAGTGGAAAGCACAGCATTTCCTGGGTCCTTGCGAGGGTCAGGGAAAGAATGCACACAGGGCACTGGGCCGTGAGATTTGTTATTCTTGCCACGAGGCTGCGCCCGCCCTGTGCCAGGCACCACGGTTCACAGATGTGAAACGGGCCCTGCCCCCTCCCCCGCCTGCTGATCCCACCACAGAGAGGGCAGCCACCACTCACCCACTCGAACAAAAGTGCAAGCATCTAACAAAACAGGGGCTGTGATGTGGACTTGGCCCTAAAAGAACCTGCAGCCCAGTGGGGAATCAGACACCTGGGACACAATGTAAAAGGCTTAAGTGCAGTGGAGAGGAAGAGATAAAGAAACGGGGGAGGTCAGAGGGCAGAGGGAGGTGGAAACTGAGCTGGGCCTTCAGAGGTAGACAGGATTTGGGCACGTGGAGACCGCCTGGGAGGGAGAGGCAGGCAGGCAGAGGGAACGGCGTGAGCAACAGCACAGAGGTGGGCAGACGAGGAGGCACGTGGAAGAAAGGGCGCCCAGTCAAGTGTGGCTCAACCAGGGGCCCAGTAAGCAGGGCCTGGGGCAGGGACTTCATCCATGTGTCAGAGGGGGAACCCCTGAAGATTTCAGAGGTCAGAAAATAAACATATCAGAACAGGGATTTAAATACCAAGCTAGACAACAGCAGTGCTTCAGAGGGACCAGAGGGAGGCGGCTCCATGTCTCCAGAGCTGGGGCTAGGGGCCAGACTTCCCCAGAAACACCCAAACTTCCACATCTGGTCCCCTTCGTGAGACCCAAGCTTGCATTCTTGATTAACTGATGGTCAGGGGGTCCCTTGGACAGCAAGGAGAACAAACCAGTCAATCCTAAAGGAAATCTGAATATTCAGTGGGAAGGCGATACTGAAGCTGAAGTTCCAATACTTTAGCCACCTGTTGTGAAGAGCCGACTCCCTGGAAAAGACCCTGATGCTGGGGAAAAGGGCAGTAGGAAAAGGCAGGGACAGAGGATGAGACGGTTGGATGGCATCACCGACTCAATGGACATGAGTCTGAACAAACTCTGGGAGAGAGTGAAGGGCACAGAAGCCTGGTGTGCTGCAGCCCACGGGGTCACAAAGAGCTGGACACGACTATAACAACGACAGCAGGGGCCTGGGTGAGGACGCGGCCCCTTGACAGGGTAGCCTGGGCCTGCCTGCATTGGCAAGAGTGAGGATACATTTCCTGTGCTTCTTATTTAATTGTATTCATTTTAAGTTTTTGAAAAAGTCACATAGTCACATGAATCGGCACTCAAAAGGTATGAGGGGTCTCCAGTGAACAGCTCCCAGGCACCAACCCGACCCCAGAGGCATCCCAGTCACCGACTCTGTGTGAACCCCCAGAGACCCTGAACACACACAGAAGCAAATGCACTTTCCACCTCCCTTCACTTTCACACAGACGGAGGCGCAGCAGACACACACGTCTTGCATCTGCCTCGTTCACAGACATCTATTTGGTGATTGCTCTGTATCTGTGGATGGCAAGCAGTCTCCACCTTACTTTTCACGGCTGCACAGGGGTCCATGGTGTGGATGGACCATAATTTGTTCCTGGCCCTCTGCGGATGGACTTTCAGGTTGCTTCCAACCCTGTGCTATTAAAAAAGAGGCAGCCGTGACTAAACTGCACAGTCACTTTGTACACGTGGAATTTCATCTGTAGGGTAAATTCCTAGAAGTGCAACTGCCGGGTGAGAGCCTCAAGCATCTGTAATTGTAAAATCATTGCTGGAGACGCAGGATACATTTTAATCACTCACCCAAGAAAGAAGCCGAATTATTGAGGAAAATACTGACAACAGGTAATCCCACGGACATCCAGATGAAGAGAGAGTAGAGAAAAGCCCCATTTTCAGCAGACAGAGAGCACTGGGTCAGGAGATGGCTCTAGACCCGGAGCAGCCCTGGCTCGCCAGTGCCCTGGTCCACGAACTCGCATTTCCTCACCTGTGAGTGAAGGGCCAGACCTGCTCAACCCCTCGGCCCTTGCCGGCACAGACAGGCTCTGGTTCCAGGGCCAGTGGGAGTGCGGACGAAGACTGCAGTCACCACGACACCCGGCTTTAATTGGTCTCTCTGGGCAAAGGTGCCAGGGGAGGGGTGGCAGTGCAGAGCCCGGGAAGGCGGGGTGCTTCAGTCTGGCCACCCTGATCCAGTGACACGCACCTGCATGAGCTGGAGGGACACCTGCATGACACATTGAGGCTCCATTCCATTCACTGCTGTGTCCAGCAGACCTGTTACATAACAGCCATGGCCACCCAACCCTCGCTCATCAAGCAGCGGCTGGCAGGGGATGGAGGCGGGCCTCTGGATGCCTCATGCCCTCCCTGTGACATAGGACAGCTGGGTAAATACAGTGGACAGGGTGGGGCTTCCTCCCACCCCCACAGATCCAGCTCAACAATCCAGAACTGCAAATGGAAGAAGTGGTCTTCTGCCCCAGTCGAGTGGGAGATACCTCTTGACAAATGAAAGGCAGCATTCGAGGGGCAGAAGGCTCGCCAGCCTTCCCCGTTCCCAGCCTGTGCTCTGCTCCGGCAGACTGGATGGCCAGGGCCTCCTGTAAATCGAATCATCCTCAGAGGCACTGAGGTTATGGCTGCTAACACTTTTCCAACCACTGCCCCATGCATCAGCCTTTCTTTGTAAAGCAAATACGTACCGCCTTGTCAAGTCCAGACTTTCACACATACTATTTGTTTAAAACCCACTGACCAACTCATGGGGAGACACACTTCTCTTCCTGGAAGCGACGCCTTGACACCTACTGTTCCAGACAAGCTCACTCCCTCCGTTCCTCCACTCACCAGCCTGGGCCTGTGCTCCGGGTGGCCCCCCTACCTACAAAGCCTTGTTCGGCTCCTCCACCTGCCCACTGCCACTGTCCTTCAGAGCCCCAACTCAGCTGCCCTTCTCCTGGGGAGTCTCAGCTCCTCAGCCCACCGGCAGGCAGAGCAGAGGGCTGCCTCCTGGGGCCCCCACAGCTTCAACCAGATTCTCTATTAACACGCTTTCCAAGTCTGAGAAGCAATTCCACCTGCCAGGCTTCCCATTGGGACTGCAGGCTCTCTGGGGGCCGTGGCTGTGCTGGAGGGGCCACTCAGAGCAGCGAGGGCACAGGATTTGAAACTGAAAACCTGGGTGCTTCCTTCCACAGTTTCTTAGGCAAATTCACCCTTCTGAGCCTCAGTCTATCCATCTACAAAATGGGCGCAAAACTTTCAAGATGCCAGGGCCTTTGGGAGGATTAAATGAAATGTTATTTGTGAAAAGTCATTCATAAACTGCAAAGCCTTACACCAATCCCAGTGAGGATTAGGAATATTAGTACTAATTAATATAAGAACATTGATTAATACTCATTTCTTCACACACATCCCTTTACCAACACCTATCATTGTGCCTACAGGCATCCGAAACGACTGCTCGTGGAACTCAGGTTCTCTGTTCATTCTAGATGGAAACAAAATACACAACTGCTAGAGACAGAGACCAAGGGCCTCTGCCAGCAGCTGCAGCAGCCGCCGCCATGGGGTTAGTTATTTTCGCCTGGAGCTTTCCTGTAAGCGATGACCCAGAGGGCTTTGGTGAACAGCCCTGCCCAGCAGGATGGAGGTACCCAGCCACCTGCCAGAAGGACAGGGCCTCCCTGGGTGCAGGCTGCCCACAGGGGCTGCAGTAGGAGAAAAATAAAGGTACCAACCTCCACACACACTTCACTCAGGATGTGGAGGCTGTCGGATCTGAAAAGCCCTTTCAGGGTGACAGACGCGGTAACTTCTAGAGGTCTCACGCCACCCCCTGCCTTGAGGTGAGGGTGGAGGACAGCTGTCCTGGGACCACCCTTGGCCAGAAGCTACAGGGCCCACAGATCATGGCTCCCCAACCAGGAGACTGAAAACTTCCGGAAGCTCGCCAAACACACTTCAGGTTGGAAAAGAAAACACGCGCACACACACACACCCCTTCTCCATCCATCTTCATGTGACGATGAAGACGGGTTCTCCCTCCAAAACAGAAACCAGGCCCCTCCTCGGGGGGGTGGGAGGAGGTTCAAGGTTTTCTAACCTAGGGCCTCTTCTGGGCCCGGTGGCAGCCAGCAGGTGACGAGCGGCCCCACTGGAGGGCACCAAGGTCAGCACCAGGCTCTCGGACTCTGGGCAGTGTTCCGCCTGCTCCTCACACCGTAGGGCCATCCAGCAAACGGGGGGGACCCCGTCTTTCCCACAGAAACCTTGACACAAAGCACTGGGAGGCACCGCTTTAGCCCCTCTCCAATTCTTTCACATCGATGTCTACCTTTTCCACGGCATGGGTAAAGGCCTGTGACCCGCTGTGATATGAACAATGAGATAACGCAGGATTATGCCTAGGAGGATTATGCCACTTTTCCACAGTGACTATTTCTTGGTTATTGGAAATCGGGGTGATTTTTATTCTTACCCTCCACTCTCTTCTGTGCTCCAAATTTACTATAACCAACAAGTACTGTTTTCAAAAGCAGAGATGCCTATTGTTTTCCAAGGCTGAAACAGCACAAGCTTTCCGTGAAATGCTCATTTCGTCGTGTGTGACTTTTTAAAACACAGTAAAGCTGGAAGTGACGCAGATTAGGCACAAAGGCTTTCTGGGTGGGATCTTCCCTCACTGGTTTCCGCCCCAGAAGAGAAGGAAAAGGAGGTGACTGTGGGGCTTCCTGCCTCCCAGCCCAGGCCCGAGACCTCCAGGCCATCAGAGCGAGCCTGCCCTTGGGCAGACCCAAGGCTGTTCAATGTACCTGTCCGTTAATATACCTGTTGGTTCCTGATACAAGCTCAGTCCTAATAAACAATGTTGTTCTGACCTGTCACTTCTCAAGAACAATTCTAGCTTTATCCTGAGTGGCAATGATATTAAGCCATCCAAGTGTTGGCTTGTTTGGTCAAAAACTATTTCAGCACCTACTCTGTGCAAGGCATCATGCCAGACACTGAGCCACCATTAACCCCAAACTGGAAAAACGACCAATGAGACAGAGGCAGGCCCGTGTCCCCCTTCTAAGTTCTGCCCTGGTATCAGGTTTCAGATGCACTAAAACAGCAGCAAATGGCAATGTGAACAAGTGCTGCCTAATTCCAGTGCCACCCCTCCCAGGACTTGGGCAAAGTGGGGGCCAAGCCTGAGTCCCTGCTGACAACCCAGCAGCTTAACTGCACTGAATTAAGGTACCTGAACTGCAGGCCACTTGGCAGAGGGAGACAAGATGGGGAGGGAACATGAGATAACCTGAAACCTGGGGACCATCCAAATCTTCTCTCCTGGGCCCTTCACACTGTACTTCCTCCCCTTCCTGTCCTCTTGGAACCAAGAAGATCACATTCAGTTAACATTAACTGAGGGCCTACTATGTGCTGAGCCCTGATGCCAAATAGTTTTGCAGACAAAGAACTCAGACCTTTGCTCTGCATATGCTCTTCCCTCTGCCTGGAACCTGCTTCCATATACACCAGGTGACAGCTTATATGTAACCTGGTCAGAGAACTGCCTGCCCAGACAGGAATGCCCCAACGTTCCCTCAGAGTACCCATGACACCTGGAGCGGTTCTCTCCCCAGATGGATACTCGGCTCCCTGCACTGACACACAGGTGCGCAACACCTCTTTCCTGAATAAACTAAACAGCTTGGAAGGTAATAATAAAAACCACTGTTTACTGAGCACGTACTATGGGCCGAGTGCCGTGGGAACCCCATGCAGACATCAGAACATCGTCGGCGTATGGCGGCTACACTCTTACTACTGCCCTTTCACAGATGAAGGAAATTGCATCATCTCCCCCTATTTTCAAAGAATGGGAATTAGAACCCGGTCAGCAACTTGTCCAAGGCCACGCAGCTAATGAGAGTGAGGACTGAACCTCAGCCCTCAATTCACTCTCCAGAAGGCTCGGCTGACCTCCCTCTCTCCCCAGGACCCCAAGGGGCGCTTCTTGGCCCTGTGTTCCCAGTGACCATTTCCGTCCCCTTTCTGAATCCTCAGCCTCCTCTCCCAAGGCACTCCACTCAAAAGTCATCCCTGACTCCTCCCCCCACAACCTACACCCATGGGTTCTCATAGCCAACGTGGACCCCCTCTGCTGTGCTTCACCGGGCGTCCTGTGCAAAGACCCTTAGTCTTTCAGCCCTGCATGGCGGGACAGGCTGGGGCACTCAGCTGGCTACTCAACACCCAGCAAAGCAGGCGGCTAGGGCGGGCATGCCCTCCATGAACCCACAAGTGGGATCGGGCGGTTAAGCCCAGCTCTCTGTGCCTACTTCCCGCTCTGTCCCTAGCCCCACCCCTGCCTGTATTTATAGCACTCATGAGCATGGGGGCCTGGAGGATGCAAGATGGGGAAGAGGGCCGCCCACTTAGTCCAGATCCTCAGGGGGAGAAGTCAGGGAGGACCCGCCAGGCCCAGAACAGCCAGGAAGAACCAAAGTTCCAGCTCAGAGAGCCACCCCCACCACCAGCCACAGCGGCCAGGCCAGAACCACCATGACAGCGGCGGGCTCCAGAGGCCCATCCTGCGTCACACAGGGCTGTCAAGACCAGAAGCTGCTGGAAGAACAAAAGGGAAAGGCTACAGGGACCAAAAGGATGCCACTGACCTAAGGGAAAGCAAAAGGAAGAAAAGCCCAGTGTCCTTGGAGTTACCTGCAGGAAGGAAGGAAGGGGGAGACGCACTAACACAGTGCCCTGGAATATGCAGTTGAGGATGTTGCTGCCTTTCTGAAACCTTCAGGACTCCCTGCTGGCCACTCTGGGGTCAAGTCTGAACTCCTTAGCAGGGCCTTCGAAGGTTTTCAGGCCCCGGGCCCTTGCAGCCATGCCTGGGAGGCGAGGTATTTCAGGCCTTTGCACCTCTGCCCGGGGGCTCCCTCTGCCTGCAAGGTCCTCTCCCTCTCCTTGGGCAGAGCATCCCTGTCCTTCCAGGCCTGGCACACCCCAGGGTTAGTGGGGAAGAGTGTGGGCTCCAGGGTCAGCTCCCCAAACAGTGCAGCTTTACCCTCCTAGGCTGCCTCCTCTGAAAAACGTGGAGCAAACTGTCCCCACCTAACTGGGTGGTGGGGGATAAAATGCAGTAATTCACGAAAGCGCTTTGAACTGTGCCTGGCACACAGTAAGCGCTTAATAAACAGGCTGTTGTTCCTATTGTCCTCTGGCTCCGCTAGGGCCCTCTGTTTTCACCACAAGCAGAGCACTGTCTGTCATGTATCTGTTACCCGGTGGACAGCCTCAGCCAACCACTGCCTCGCAAGAGACACAACCCACGACTCAGCACAGTGCTGGGCACACAGGAGGTCTTCAGCAAGTGCTCACCACCTATGAGGGGCCAACGGCAGAACCCCCAGAGCTTTTCCAGGGCCCAGCTGCTTCCACAGCTCACACACCAAATCCCCAGTCTCCAGGCTCAGCTGAGCGAGAAGGGCATTCACAGTTACTTGGTTTCAAAACAATGAAGGGCTGTCCTCTGCCTTCCCAGGCTGCTTCCACTCCAGGGAATTCACAGGGAGAAATGAGCACAGCAGGGACTGGAAATAGCACGGAGCCCCTCTCGGGGAAGAGAGCACGGCCGGCCCGCCAGGAACCAGGAGCAAAACCTCAAAGGCAGAGGAGAAAACAGCCTCCAGACAAGCCTGAGCTCTGCAGAACTCGGCCAACCCCCGCGAACTAGGACAAGATCACTTGCACCCATTCTGCCTGAAGCTCTTCTTCCCACCCTCTTGGCCACCTTTAGATGGGGTTCCTGGTATAACCCACTACTACCACGTGGGAGCAACTGACAACACATTCCCCCTAGGCTGCACAAAGGAACCAGGTAGCGCGGGGTTCCTAGAGGGAGCTAACGGTGCCTTCTGCATGCACACCAGCTATCAGGGCCTCGTGTCTGGACTGAGGTCACTATCTACATCCATCTCCCAGCAGACCAGAAGCCCTCAGAGGCCAGGCACCAGGTCCCATTCATCTTTAAACCCCTGTGCCCCTAGCATAGTGCCTGGCACGTAGTAGATGCTCAGTAAGCTGTGAGTGCTCAGATGCTAAGTCCTGTCCAACTCTTTGTGACGCTATGGACTGTAGCCCACCAGGCTCCTCCATCCATGGGATTTTCCCAGGCAAGAATACTGGAGTGGGTTGCCATTTCATATTCCAGGGGATCTTCCCGACTCAGAGATCAACCCACATCTCCTGTATGAGCAGGCGGATTCTTCACCCCTGAGCCACCTAGGAAGTCCCGCTAGGTTAAGTTACAAGGCAGCAAAACCTGGCAGCAAGAGAGTGATGCTGGTTCATGGGCTACCCCATCCAGGCCTGCCACATACATGGACAAGGAGTCATGTGCTCCCTCTGGGTCTGAGTTTCCACATTTGTAAAGAGGGATAACAAACAGTTCTGTATTCTCACAGCCTCAGAGAGAACTAACTGGGGAAACACACATGGAAAGCACTATAGCATCAGAGGAATGCTAGTTACCTTTCCATTTCAGCTCAGCTCCCTCTGCACCTTCCCACCTCATGTTGGAGCCTTTTCTGCTGGCCATGGGCCCCTACCCCAGCACTGAACCTACTCTGCATTGCCTCTGTTGTTTTATATCTTTCACATCATTGTGACTACTTGGTTTTAAGTTGGATTCCCCCACCGACTCGAGAGGTCCTGAATCCCAGAGGCACCCTGTGTTCCGTGTTCAAAGCCTGATAAAATGGGCACACAGGCCTGACTGCAGGGCCCCTCCCACCCACAGTCCAAGCTCTGATACACACACACACACACACACACACACACACACACACACACGGCACCCTCCAGCACACCGAAAAGGAAGGGAGATAGGAAGGGACGCTGCACACGTA
Organism: Cephalophus harveyi; assembly: GCA_006410635.1. Lineage (NCBI taxonomy): Eukaryota > Metazoa > Chordata > Mammalia > Artiodactyla > Bovidae > Cephalophus > Cephalophus harveyi. The sequence goes on along the minus strand of SJYT01016312.1, from coordinate 168,992 downwards.
ACCTGTGAAGGAGTCACACCTCTGAGACCTATGCCTCCTCGCCAGGTGCGTGAGCTTGTTTGCCTCCACGGCCCAAGGGCCTCCAGGGCACTGATTGCTGCTTCTTTCCTTACATAAAGCACCAGGCAGTCAGATAAATAATACATGGCCTTTGCCTCACTCGTAGGTATCAGACATGCAAACACCTGCTTAGTCCCAAAGTGCCCTGGGTGTGTGTGTGTGTAATGCCTGGCCTAACACAACTCCAGGGGGCATATATGAGTTGGGAACTGATACTCATGCCCACCTCTCAACCCTATGCTCCAGCCTTGGCCTGCAGTCCATCAGCACTAGACCCCAGCAGCGTGGTCCAGGGAGAAAACCTAGGGCAGGCATGCACACGCCCTAAACCAGTCTTGGGGGTCCTTTCCCAGGAAAACATCCTTGGAGCCCCAGGTCCCTGCCGGTGCCCCTCCAGACTGCAGACCTGTATGCAAGCCGTGTACACCTTCATGCACGCATCCCCGGGAGGCCTTGCCAGGCCAGCCACCATCCCAGATCACAGCTCGCCCCCCGCGCACCCCCCCAACCCCGGCACAGGAGCTCCCCCACTCACTCGGTCGTGCCAGGCGCCAGCACACCCACCAGGCGCACACAATCCCACTTGCAAAGGGCCTGTCCAGCCCGCCTCCCCTCTTCCCCCAGCCAGCCCCACGGGCAGGTCCGATTACACTCCAGGCGCGGGCCCCGCCACGTTGGCGAGGAGGGGGCCAGGGCACACCCACGGGCGGCCCCGCGACCTCGCAGGGCGGGGAAAAGGCGCAGGGCTAGGCCGGCGGGGCCGCAGACGCCCCCTCCCTCCGCTGCCAAGACAGCCGCCTCCATCCCCTTTCCTGCCTGAGAACCTGCGGCCAAGGCGACCCGCGGGGACGACCCCCGGAGCGGGCCCCTCCAGATCGGAGCAGCCCCTCCGCTCCCGAGAGCCCTCGGCTACCTCCCCCCGCCTCGGGGCCTCCAGCGCAGGGATGGTGGGCAGGGTACCTCAGGAGCCCATGGCGGCGGCGTGTGCGGGCGACGCGCGGCAGCCGGACTGGGAGAGCGAGGCAGGCGGACAGCACCGCGGCCCCGAAGTCTCGCCGCTGGCCGGCGCGTCCCGGGCCCAGCCGAGTGCCGCCGCGGCGCGCCTGCGCACTGAGCGCGCCGCCGGGGAGGGCGGGGCGGCGAACGCGAGGCTGAGATCACTCGCCCGGCCTTAAAGGGACCGCGGCCCCAAACCCGTGGTGGTGGGAGCGATCTCGGCTCTCCAGCCGCTAGCAAACCAGTCGAGTCACCTCCCCCGCCTCCATCCGACCCCCCCCAACCCCGCCCACCACTGAGCTCCTGGGGTTGCAGGGACAGAGTCGTGGGCTCCCAGCCCTGTCCTGGCACTCTCAGGCTGTATGGAACTTCACTTCTTTTAATCCTAATTCCCTCCATTTGGGCCTGTTTGAAAATGAAACAGTAACGGCTTTTTAACCGAGTGAAGGATGCAGGCGTTTGTGGAATGAATGTCTACTGAAGTTCTGTGTGCAATAATCGAAATGAAATTGCAAAAGAGAGAAAGAGGTTTTTCTTCCCACTCCACTTAGCAGCGCTTCCGTCTTGCCCCACCTCGCTCTAGGTAGCGTAACTAGCAAATTCTTCAGATATCATTCAAACCGCTCACCTCATTTCTATGTGCCAGGTCCACACGAAACAGCAGTTTAACTGAAAAACACAAAGTCCAATCAAGTTTTGGCTTTGGTGTGTTCAAGATCCCCACATTTATTTCTATCCTCAGCCCAGACTCCTCCCCTGAACTGTGTACTCAACACCTCATCCTTGAGGTCCAATAGGAGGTCAAAGTCAACAGACCCACAACAGAACCATCTCCTCTCAAACTGCAGAGACCTGCACTCTCATAGCCTACCCACAACAGCAGTTAGCAGCTCCCCGCTTCCAACACCAGCCCAGAACTCCTGGAGTTACCCTTGGATCCTTCTTCCCAAATGCTTACCCACTAGACCAGGAAATTATGTTGGCTGCGTGCTAAGTCGTTTCAGTCGTGTGGACTATTTGTGACCCCATTGACTGTAGCCCACCAGGTTCCTCTGTATGCGAGAATCTCCAGGGAAGAATACTGGAATGGGTTGCCATGCCCTCCTCCAGAGGATCTTCCCCACTCAGGGATTGAACCTGCGTCTCTTACGTCTCCTGCATTGGCAGGCGAGTTCTTTACCACTGGAACCACCTAGACTCTGACCTCTTCCACTTCATCTCCACTGCTACCAAGCACTTTGCTTATTTTCTGTCCATAATTACTGCAATATTCTTGTTAGGGAATGAATGTTTGTATCCCCCCAGATTCACATGCTGAAATCCTAACCCCCAAATGTGATGGTGTTAGGAGTTGGGGATGGAAGGTGATTAGCTCATCTGGGTGGAGCAGAGCAACTTTTGGAGCAAACTTATATAGGATTTTAGAAAGAGACCCCAGAGAACTCTGTAGCCTGCTTTCTGCCTCCTGAGAATACAGAAAGAAGTTGGCAGTCTATAATCCAAAAAAGGGCCCTCAGCAGAACCTATCATGCTGGCAGGCAGCCTGATCTTGAACTTCCAGCCTCCAGAACTATGAGAAGTAAGTGTCTCTCATTGATAAGCCACTCAGTTTACAATAATCTTTTATAGCAGCCCAAGCTGACCAGTTGAACGGTTCTATGAAGACCTACAAGACCTTCTAGAACTAACACCCAAAAAAGATGTCCTTTTCATTATAGGGGACTGGAATGCAAAAGTAGGAAGTCAAGAGATACCTGGAGTAACAGGCAAATTTGGCCTTGGAGTACAGAATGAAGCAGGGCAAAGGCTAACAGAGTTTTGCCAAGAGAATGCACTGATCATAGCAAACACCCTCTTCCAACAACACAAGAGAAGACTCTACACATGGACATCACCAGATGGTCAACACCGAAATCAGATTGATTATATTCTTTGCAGCCAAAGATGGAGAATCTTTTATAGCAGCCCAAGCTGACCAGTTGAACGGTTCTATGAAGACCTACAAGACCTTCTAGAACTAACACCCAAAAAAGATGTCCTTTTCATTATAGGGGACTGGAATGCAAAAGTAGGAAGTCAAGAGATACCTGGAGTAACAGGCAAATTTGGCCTTGGAGTACAGAATGAAGCAGGGCAAAGGCTAACAGAGTTTTGCCAAGAGAATGCACTGATCATAGCAAACACCCTCTTCCAACAACACAAGAGAAGACTCTACACATGGACATCACCAGATGGTCAACCCTGAAATCAGATTGATTATATTCTTTGCAGCCAAAGAATGGAGAAGCTCTCTACAGTAAGCAAAAATAAGACCAGGAGCTGACTATGGCTCAGATCATGAAGTCCTTATTGCCAAATTCAGACTTAAATTGAAGAAAGTAGGGAAAACCACTAGACCATTCAGGTACAACCTAAATCGAATCCCTTACAATTGTACAATGGAAGTGACAAATAGATTTAAGGGATTAGATCTGATAGACAGAGTGCCTAAAGAGCTATGAACATGATTATGGTTCATGACATTGTACAGGAGGCAGTGATCAAGACCATCCCCAAGAAAAGAAAAGCAAAAAGGCAAAACAGTTGTCTGAGGAGGCCTTACAAATAGCTGAGAAAAGAAGAGACGCTAAAGGCAAAGGAGAAAAGGAAAGATATACCCATTTGTATGCAGAGCCAAAGCCTTTGACTGTGTGGATCACAACAAACTGTGGAAAATTCTGAAAGAGATGGGAATACCAGACCACCTGACCTGCCTCCTGAGAAATCCGTTTGCAGGTTAAGAAGCAACTGTTAGAACTGGACTTGGAACAACAGACTTGTTCCCAAATCGGGAAAGGAGTACGTCAAGGCTGCATATTGTCACCCTGCTTATTTAACTTATATGCAGAGTACATCATGAGAAACACTGAGCTGGAAGAAGCACAAGCTGGAATCAAGATTGCCGGGAGAAATATCAATAACCTCAGATACGCAGATGACACCACCCTTAATGGCAGAAATCGAAGAAGAACTAAAGAGCCAAAGAGCCTCTTGATGGAAGTGAAAGAGGTAAAAAAGTTGGCTTAAAACTCAACATTCAGAATACTAAGATCATGACATCCAGTCCAATCACTTCATGGAAAATAGGTGGGGAAACAATGGAAACAGTGACAGACTTTATTTTGGGGGCTTCCAAAATCACTGCAGATGGTGACTGCAGCCATGAAATTAAAAGACGTTTGTTCCTTAGGAGAAAAGCTATGACCAACATAGACATTACTTTGCCAACAAATGTCCATCTAGTCAAAGCTATAGTTTCTCCAGTAGTCTTTACCAGTTGAGCCACAAGGAAAGCACATGGATGTGAGGGTTGGACCATAAAGAAAGCTGAGTGCCAAAGAATTGATGCTTTTAAACTGTGGTGTTGAGAAGACTCTTGAGAGTCCCTTGGACTGCAAGGAGATCCAACCAGTCCATCCTAAAGAAAATCAGTCCTCAATACTCATTGGAAGGACTGATGCTGAAGCTGAAACTCCAATACCTTGGCCACCTAATGTGAAGAACTGACTGATTGGAAAAGACCCTGATGCTGGGAAAGATTGAAGGCAGGAGGAGAAGGGAACGACGGAGGATGAGATGGTTGGATGGCATCACCACTTGATGGACATGAGTTTGACCAAGCTCAGAGAGTTGGTAGTGGACAGGAAAGCCCGGCGAGCTGCAGTCCATGGGGTCACAAAGAGTCAGACACGAATGAGCAGCTGAACTGAACCGAAGCTGGCCAGGGTGATTGTGATATTTTCCTAACCTGTTTCCCTTTTTCCAGGCTTTCCTGGTGCCCCTACTTCAGTGCAGGAGCCAGAAGGATTCTTTTATTTATTCTTTAAGGTTTAGTTGTTGTTCTTTTTATTTTTGATGTGGACCATTTTAAAGTCTTTATTGAATTTATTACAATATTGTTTCTGTTGTATGGCCATGAGGCATGTTGGAGACTAGCTCCCCAACCAGGGATTAAGCCTACCTCCCTGCATTGGAAGGTGAAGTTCTAACCCCTGGACCACCAGGGAAGTCCCCAGAGGGATTCTGTTAAAATCTAACTCAGAACATAGCACTTGTTTGCTCAAAGCCTTCCCCTGGCTGCCCAGTTCATTCTGAGTAAAACCCAAAGACGTTACAGATCCCTGCTGAGTTTTGCCTTGCTTTGTCTCACATTCCACCCACCCAGTCATGTCCCACCTCATGTCCTCTGTTTCTTTCCCTCTATGCTGACCCCTTGCTGTTTCTAGAACAAATGAAGCCTTGGCCTCAAATCCTTTGCCCTGGCTGTTCCCCACTGCTGGGACTGCTGTTCCCAGATACCTATTGCTGTTCCCCAATGGCTCAACAGTAAAGAATCCGCCTGCAATGCAGAAGATGTGCCAGGTTCGATTCCTGGGTCAGAAAGATGCCCTGGAGAAGGAAATGGCAACCCACTCCTGTGTTCTTGCCTGGAGAATCCCATGGACAGAGGAGCCTGGCAGGCTATATAGTCTATGGGTTTGCAAAAGAGTCGTACACGACTTAGTGACTGAACACACACACAGATACCTGAATGCCCCCTCCTTCACTTCCTTCTAGGGTTTGCTGACACATTCCCCGCTCAGGAAGCCTACCTTGACCACCCTAGTAAAATTGCCAAACTCCTGATTCCCCCTTTCCATGCTCTAGTTTTCCCCACATCACTTAATTTCTATCATAACATAGTTCGCCTGTTTTACTGTTTGTCTTCAACCCGTAAAACATAAATTCTAGAAGAACAAAGATTTTGTTGTTTCCTGATATAATCCCAGTACTTAGCACTAGGGCTGGTATAGACAACATGCTTAAAGAATATTTGTAACATGAACAGAGATCATCTAGAGAAAGTCTTCTAGGCAAATTCCTTCCCAGCCCCCAGGTAGGAAATTGTTCAGGGCTTTCCCAGCACACAAACAACATTTATCATCAATTGCATCATCTTCACTTGTTCATGACTTCCTGATTCTCTCTCCCTGCACATGAGCCCCTCCAGGGCAGCCCTGGTCTCAGTTATCACCATATCTTATGCTTAGCATAGAAACCTAGAAAACAGACACATCTGGCATCAGACCAAACCACACCCTTATTCAAGTTCTTAGTCCCTGTTCACCAAGGGCAATCTTTGAGTTTCAATTTACAGAGGCCCCAGGCTGGCAGGAGCAGAGGCAGGTGGTGGGTATTTTTAGGTCTGGGTTGTTCAGAAAGGGGCTCACACACAGAAAGTCACCTGGCCTGACTGACATGGCAGGTTGGCAGCAGGTGGCACTGGGAGCCCTCACTGTTTTCTCCTTGTCTTTCCTCATCCTCTCCCCAGGCTGTCTAATTTAGAAGATAAATGTTTCCCTGCTCTGTCACCTCCGCACTCCTTGCAAATTTTCATTCTCCCTGGCTCCAAGATGTCACTCACATCAGTCCCCTCGCCCTTTCCTGCCCAGGGCCGCTGTCCTAGGTCAGGTCCTCTCGGTGTGTGTTAGTCGCTCAGCATGTCTGACTCTTTGTGACCCCATGGACTCTAGTCCGCCAGGCTCTTCTGTCCATGGAGTTCTCCAGGCAGGAATACTGGGTGGGTTGCCATTTACTTCTCCAGGGGACCCCCTTAGTTCTGGACAATAATAACAATTCCCCAGCTCACCAGACACCTTTATCCCTGCTCACTGGCCAAGGGAGGAGTCTTTTTCCACCTCCAGCAACCAGCTACTCTTCCTTCAAAGGCCAATTCAGATGTCATCTTTTGGTTCTTTCTAGATCCCCACCTCCCCCACCCTCCCTTCCCCCATTCTGTTTTAATTAGCTTCTCCCCAACAAGAAAAAAATCACAAATGATTGAAACACATCACAAAATACTTAAGTAATTATGGTAGATCCATGGCAGGAGATATAAAAGACTGGAGTTTGATCCCTGGGTTGGGAAGATCCCCTGGAGAAGGACATGGCAACCCACTCCAGTATTCTTGCCTGGAGAATCCCATGAGCAGAAGGGCAGAGGGACCTGGTAGGCTACATTCCATGGGGTCACAAGGAGTCAGAGACAGCTGAAGCAACTTAGCACATAGACACACACACAATGATATATATTGTGTAGATATCAGAACAGCCTCTACACATTACAAATACCAAGGGGACAATGATTAGGAAGACTACTCATTGGAAAAGGTAATAAATTTGTAATAAAAAGTAATAAATTTGCATGGCAGCCTGATCTGAACTCTGTAGTTAAAAAAAAAAAAGGTCTTAGAAGAAAGATTGGAAGGAAATATAACAAAATGTTAGTAGTGGGTTCTCCTAAGTAGCAGGATTATGAATATTAATTATCTTCTCTCCCCTCCATCTTCTCTCGCTTTTACTTATTCAATTTTTGTTTGCATTTTCCAAAATGTGTTTGCAAAAAGCATGCAATGTTTTCAAAGTAAGACAACAGGTTGTTTAAAGAAATGATTTGTTGTTCCCTTCTGTTTGCATCATTTCAGCTGAATGCATCTGGCTCCCTGCCCCACCCCATCCCCAGACTAAGGGCCTCTCATGGGTAATGGGGACCAGGTTGGATTACCTCTGATCCCAAATCCACTCCTAGCATCTGCTGGAGTAGAGTGGAAAGAGCCAGGGCCTCAACAGTGCTAGCTGATGAGTGGCCTAGAGCCCAGAGCGCTTCAGATACACTTACCTGCAGTCTCTGCATCTCCCGCTTGCCCCCAAGGATGCTGTGGAAGCTCTGGCCAAGTGCCCTGGAGAGGCAGTGTGGTGTGGCAGGCAGAGCACAAGGCCAGCTCCACTTACTTCCTAGCAGTATGGTCTTAGGTAGGTGGTTTTGCCTCTCTAAGGCTCAGTTTCCCCATCATACAAAAGTGTTGACACGGAATTTTGCACACGGCTGACAAGAATGTTACAGTCTATGGCATGGGGCTGCTGAAGGCCCAACTAACTTATTACCCAAATTGGATCCATTTGGTTGCAGTGGATTAAAAGCCAATTCAAACTAACTTTTAAAACAAAGAAAGAGAATCTAAGTGCTCACTTAATTAGAACGTGTGAGGCACAGCTGCATGTGAGGCTTCACACACCTTCATTAGCTCACTATTTCTCTCATTCTTCTGGGGGGTGTGTGTGTGTGTGAGGGGCTTGTTCCCAGGTAGTCTTTTCCCTCTGCAACAAACAGACTACCTTTCCTTTGGTGGCTGTTCAGTCGCTCGGTCATTTCTGACTCTTTGTGACCCCATGGACTGCAGCATGCCAGGCTTCCCTGTCCTTTACTATCTTCCAGAGCTTGCTCAAACTCATGTCCATTGAGTCAGTAATGCCATCCAACCATCTCATCCTCTGTTGGCCCCTTCTTCTCCTGCCCTCAATCTTTCCCAGCATCAGAGTATTTTCTAATGAGTCGGCTCTTCCTATCAGGTGGCGAAAGTATTAAAGTTTCAGTTTCAGCATCAATCCTTCCGATGAATATTCAGGGTTGATTTCCTTTAGGATTGACTGGTTTGTTCTCCTTGCTGTCCAAGGGACTCTCAAGTGTCTTCTTCCAGCACCACAGCATCTTCTTCAGCCCTCAGCCTTCTTTATGGTCCAACTCTCACGTCCATACATGACTACTCGAAAAACCATACCTTTCCCAAGAATTCCAAAAATTCTGTTCCATAATTGCCTCTGATTGGCCCATCTTGGGTCACTTTCCCATGTCTGAGCCAGTCACTGGAGCCAGGAACTGCAGTGCTCCAATTGGCCAGTCCTGGGTCAATGGCCGTTTGGTGATGTCCAAGTGTAAAGTCATCTCTTGTGTTGTTGAACAAGGGTATTTGCTATGCCCAGTGCATTCTCTTGGCAGAATTCTGTTAGCCTTTGCCCTGCTTCATTTTGTACTTCAAAGCCAAACTTGCATGTTACTCCTACTTTTGCATTCCAATCCCCTATGATGAACAGGATATCATTTTTTGGTGTTAGTTCTAGGAGGTCTTCTAGGTCTTCATGGAACTGATAAACTTTAGCTTCTTCGACAAAAGTGGTTGGTGCATAGACTTGGATTACTGTGATATTGAATAGTTTGCCTTGGAAACGAATTGAGATCATTCTGCCATTTTTAAGGTTGCACCCAAGTACTGAATTTTGGACTCTTTCATTGATTAAGCAACAGTTTAAACCCTGTTTGGAACAACTGACTGATTCAGAATTGAGACAGGAGTACGACAAGGCTGTTTGTTGTCACTCTGTTTGTTTAACTTATATGCAGAGCACATCATATGAAATGCCGGGCTGGATGAGTTACAAGCTGGAATCAAGATTGCCAGGTGAGATATTAACAATCTCAGATATGCAGATGATACCATTCTAATGGCAGAAAGCTAGGAGGAACTAAAGAGCCTCTTGTTAAGGGTGAAGGAAGAGAGTGTAAAAGCTGGCGTAAAACTCAATATTAAAAAAACTAAGATCATGGCATCCGGTCCCATCACTTCATGGCAAATAGAAAGGGAAAAGGAGGATGTAGGAACAAATTTACTCTTTTTAGGCTCTAAAATCACTGCAGATGGTGACTGCAGCCATGAAATTAGAAGATGATTGCTTCTTGGCAGGAAAGCTATGACAAACCTAGACGGTGTGTTAAAAAGCAAAGACATCACTTTGCTGACAAAAGTTCGTATAGTTAAGGCTATGGTCCTTCCGGTAGTCGGGTACAGATGTGAGAGTTGGACCATAAAGAAGGCTGAGCGCCAAAGAATTGATGCTTTCGAACTGTGATCCTGGAGAAGACTCTTGAGAGTCCCTTGAAAAGCAAGGAGATCAAGCCAGTCATACTTAAAGGAAATCAACCCTGAATATTCATTGGAAGTACTGATGCTGAAGTTGAAGCTCCAGCACTTTGGCTACCTGATGCGAATAGCTGACTCACTGGAAAATACTCTGATGCTAAGAAAGATTGAGAGCAAGAGGAGAAGGGAGCAACAGAGGATGAGATGGTTGAATGGCATCATCAACTCAATGGACATGAGTTTGAGCAAACTCTGGGAGAGGATGAAGGACAGGGAAGCCTGGTGTGTTGCAGTCCATGGGATTGCAAAGAGTCAGACATGATTTGGCAACTGAGCAACAACACCATACCGTCATTTCAGGGCTGATGTGCAGATGAAATAACACAAGGAAGGCTGCTAGCACTGGGCCTGACATGCTGTAAGGACTCAGGAAGTATTGTATTTATTTACTTATTTTTAGGCCATGCCAAGCTTGTGGCTCAGCTGGTAAAGAATCTGCCTGCAATGTGGGAGACCTGGGTTTGATCCCTGGGTTGGGAAGATCCCCTGGAAAAGGAAAAGGCTCCCCATTCCTGTATTCTGGCCTGGAGAATTCCATGGACTATATAGTCTATGGAGTCGAAAAGAGTCGAACACAACTGAGCCACTTTCACTTTTCACTTAAGCCAACAAGTGAGATCTTAGTTCCCTGACCAGGGATTGAACCCTAGCCCCTGCATTGCCCATGAGGAGTCTTAACTTCTGGACTGCCAGAGAAGTCCTCAAGAAAGTGCTGTGTTTTGTTTTTTTTTTTAAGTCACATTTGACTCTTTGCAACCCCATGGACTATATGGTCCATGGAATTCTCTAGGCCAGAATACTGGAGTGGATAGCCCTTCCCTTCTCCAGGGGATCTTCCCAACCCAGGATTCGAACCCAGGTCTCCTGCATTGCAGGCGGATTCTTTACCAGTTGAGCCACAAAGGAAGCCCGAAAGTGCTATTTTTACTATCTATAAATATAACTAGCAAGAAGTCCTTTCCTGAAATTCCTGTTTGCAACTGAAAACATAAACAGGCCCAACTGGGTCAATTTTGATGATCCTGCTTCAAACTCTGGCATCAGTGATTCTGTCCACAGCAACCACTTTGTGTCCAGCGTCAGGGCCTTTTTATTGTTCCCATCACCTGGACTACACTTCTTCTCACACCCTTTTCTTTCCCTAGTTAATTTCTGCCCCTCCCTGAGGTCCCTGATAAAACGTCAGTTCCCCTGGATATGTCATTAAGTAGAGAAAAGAAAATACCATACAGAACAGTACTAAATATATCATTTATGCAAATATATGTGTGTACATCTATTTGTGTGTGGTTTAAAATGCATAGTAGTTACTGAAGCTGTGCTCTATGGCCCAGCTGAGAGCCTGCACATGGAAGCTACTGAAGCCAACACGCTCAGGAACCCAAGCTCCCCTGAAGCCATCACAGTGAGAAGCCCGCCACCTGCAAGTAAAGAGTAACCCCGCCACCACAAATACAGAAACGCCACACACAGCAGCAGAGACCCAGCACAGCCAAAAACAAATGCTTTTTAAAAAATACATTAAAAAATAGGGAATGCCCTGGCGGTCCAGTGGTTAGGGACTCTGGGGCTTTCACTGCAGAGGGTGTGGGTTCAATCCCTGGCTGGGGAACTAAGATCCTTCAAGCTGTGCAGTGCAGCTAAAAAAATAAAATGAATAAAAATAAATAAAATGCATAGTAATTTTCTGGAATGCAGAAGAATGGGCCCGCCCATGAACAGAGGGCAAACAAGGACTGGGTGTTAGTCATCTTTGCTCAGAACCCGACACACCGGGCCATCATATTCATCACCACTGCTAGCACTAAGCAGTTGCTGTGTGGCAGGCAATGTACTAAGCTCTTCATCATCTCAATAAGCAGTGGTGGTGACTGCCATTTGGCCGATGAGGAAACTGAGGCATAGAGACGCATCATTACCTGGTCAAAGTCACATCTGAGCCCCCAGCACACAGGGAGATCTAGTGGTCCCGGGTTTATTAAATGAACCCAGGATCCACACCAGTCCCACAGGGAACTAGGAAAAATCAACTGGCAAGACAAAATGCTTCTGACTTCACCAAGACTTTCCTGTTGGGATAGTGACCATCAGCAAGCAGAACAAGGCCATTTCTGCCAACCAAGTTGTGTGTGTGTGTGTGTGCATGCACGTGTGCGTGTGTGTGTGTGAATCAGAGATGTGGCTGGTGATGGATTTATGGGTTGCTGTGAAAAGAGCCTGAGTTGGAGACACAGAGAAGAGCTTCCTCTTTCTGCCTGTCTGTCACACGCGCACACACAGACTTACACATCTGGGCCCCCAACAAAGGTGAGATGAGTCCCACTTCAAGCTTACCTAGCCAAAACCAACAAGCAAATGAAAACAAAGAGGATTTACTGCCAGTTTCCTTGGAATCACTAGGAACTTGTTTCAGGTTCTCTACAAAATCTCAGGTTGCTGCCAACTGTCCCGAGCACTGCGATCGGGAAAGGGAGGTTCTGCCACAGGTTGGGGACATGCAGGAGCTGGGGAAGCTGGGTTCAGGGTTTCCCAGGAAAGCCTTTAATAAGAGGGAAGGGTCCAGAGCAGGCCTGGTGGCCCAGTCTCAGATCTGCTGTGACTCAGTAAACCTGGATGGGATGACTTCAGAGGGGCGGCACCTTAATCATAGGTGCTTTGAAGATGCAGGGATGAAAGGCTTTGAGAGGCATAATTACAGGAGATCCCATTCTCTCAGGGACCTGCAGGAGCCCAAGTCACCATCTGCAGAGATACGTTGTGGGGGTCTCCAGTGGGGCCTTCTTAAAAAGGGCAGCACCCCAGGGCTGGAATCTCTGTTCCCTTCACTGCAGCTGCTGACTGGACGGCTCTTCCATCCTATCAGCATCCCCTGCACGGGCAGTGCAGCCTCTGCAAAGCCAGGTTCCAGCTCTGCAGCTTCCTGCACCTCAGTAGGCAACAGGACACAGCTTCACATGGCACAGTTGGGAGGACAGACAGGAAGATGCTGTTGGCGTCTCAGGGCTAGGGTGGAGGGAAGAATGAAGGGAGCAGGCCAGAGGAAGAGGACCAGGGGAAGATGGCTCTCGGTCACCATGGCAACACGTCCCCGGCTCATCAGACCCCTTCTCCATCACCCAGCCACGCACAGCCCCCGGAAAGCTGGCCCCAGACAAGTGTGGCTTGAGAGAGAGAGGAGATGTCTAGTGATTGGGCAGCTGGAGGCTGCAGCTTGGAATGTGTTTACTCTTCTGAAGGATTAGACGGGTTCCTGTGGGCGCCTGTGTCGCAGGCTTTGGGAACAAGGATGTGACGTGGAGGCCTCAGCCTTCTCAGCTGTAACTATTCCCATCTCCGTTTCCGAAATAGAGCAGGGGTGGGGGAGGAGGAGGCAAGGGAACGAGAGAGAATACAGGAGGGGAAGGCTCTCTCCTCGGCTAAAGTCACGCTGGAGTGGCTCCTATTGGAGCTGATGGCAGAGGTCTGCCCGATCCACTCCCCCACGGGAGGCCCTGGCTTTCGGCAGAGGTGGGTGTCGGGGGGTGTGGGGGGCATCAGAAGGTAGGTGGGAAAGGAGAGAAGGAGAGAGGCGCCACGGAGCAGCCCCATGGCGCCAGCGGCTTGTGTTTTACGGCAGGGAGTGACTGGACCAAGTTCAGAGGAGCCAAATCCTTCCTTCTGTACCAGACCATTTTCTGCGGGTGTCTCCTCAGTCTCCTCCCTTCCTTCCTCCTCCAGACCTTCTGCCATTCGGTCTTCAATCCCCTTCCTCCAGCGATCTTTGGCCTCCAAACAAAAGCAGGCCTCCTAGATCCTCAAAACCATCTCTTTCCACACCTCAACCCCAGTTGCCTCCCCTCCACTCTTCCCCACACCCCCTCAGACAAAAGGTCACCTGTTGACTTTTGTTGGAGCGGTTACCTGTGTGTGCATGAGGGGCAAAGTTGCAGGGGTGGGAAGGGGTGTAAGGGAACTTGTTGGCGGGTCGACATTGCCCACATCTGTTTCAGGTAGTGATTACACAGGTACATAGAAACAGGTAAAAAGCTATGGATCCCTGTACACTTAAGATGTGTGCGTTTTTCTGTGCATACGTTATACCTCAGTCTTAGAAAAGAAAAGAAGATCTAGGGGGAAATGGTCAGTGGGGAGCTTGTGTTCTGCCAGCCCCCTTTCCTCGGCTCTGTTCGCTTTCAGCTCGCTGACCCCACCCTCTTCCCTGAAGCCCCGCCCCCAGCCGGGCTCCTCTCTCCCTGGCCCCGCCTCCTTGGTTTCCAAGCCGAGAAGGTTTCCAAGCCGAGAAGGTTTCCAAGCCCCGAAGGTCTGCCCTGTCTGCGTTCTCGCTTTCTGTCAGTGGTCCTGCGATGCTCCCAGGCTCCCACGCAGATCACCTCAGAGCCTCCGACTCCTCCCTCTCTTTCAGTCGACTAAGAATAGGCCGGTTCTGAAAAGGGTTCGGTCACCCTTGCCTTCGGGATGTCTCCTGCCTGGACTGTAACCGGAGCTCCCTAACTCCTCTCCCTGGCTCCTCTCTCCATCCTCCAGTCTCCCTGCCCACTGTTGCCAAACTCATATCCCTCAAGTTCCCATCCGTCGTGGCTCTTTAATCGCTGGTTCCCCACAGTGCAGATGCTGGTGGATGGAAGTCAGGCCAGTGGGTTCTGGCCTCTGCCTCCTCCATCCTTGGCAGCTGGGTATCTCCTCCCTCCCGCTCTGTGCTTGGATCTCTGAGTATATATCGAGCTAGTTCATACCTCTGGGCCTTTGTACATGCTGTTTCCTCTGGCGGGAATGACTGTCCCCACCTCATCCCTCCTCCCCACCCTGCAGGCCACCACCACCCAGTAAATTACTCACATTTCAAGGCTCAGATCAGGTATCTTTGAACACCTTCCTGACACACTCCCTCCCTCCTTTGTCCCTGGTTCACACTGCGTATCTCACACTGGATTTTGGATTGGGATAAGCCATTGGTTAACTTGAGTCTTTCCTCTGACTTGGGCCCTTGGAAGCCAAAGTCACACCTCGTGTTTGCAGTGTGCAGTAAACATTATTGAGCACTTACGCAGCACTGGGCTAGAGTGAAGGTTAGGAGCATGGGCCACTGTGTCTCTGTGTCCTCAGGCATTCAGCGAGCATCAGAGTACACCAGCCTCCTAGGATGCTTGTGAGCAGACAGGGTGGGAACAGGGCCTGGCACCAGGAGCCTCCTCAGCCCTTATGAGCATCTGCGGTCTCATTTAATCTTACAACCTCTGAAGCACAATGCCCCAGGTCACAGAGGGACCAAGCCAGCCCTCTGGGTTCCACTCTGTGCTCTCCACCCCTCACCCCTGCACTCCACTCCCCCTCAGCCCAGCACTGGCACCCACAAGCCCCAGTGTTTGTTGCATGAGCAAAAATGATTCACCAAGTGGCATGTTGCCCCCTCCAATCTGGGCAAAATTTCCGAGCAATTGTTTGGCATACTTTATAAAAATAAACTGTTTGCCTGCTTGACGCATCCTGGTCACTCCCTGGCCTCAGCTTAAATATCACTTCCTCAGAGGCTGTCAGCCACCACCCCCTCTCATATACATTAGCTCCCTGAATAAGAAACACAGGAAAGAGAAACCAGACGCCAGTGATGATCGTGGGTAGGAACACAGTGGAGGGGGCAGGGATGGTAATGACTCTCTAAAATTCGACTTTTATTTTTTATTTTTGGCTGCACTCTATGGCATGTGGGACTTTAGCTCCCAGACCAGAGATTGAACCTACACCCCCTGCATTGGAAGGTGGAGTTATAACCACTGGACTACCGGGGAAGTCCCATAACTTGACTTATACAGCTTGATGTTCATATATGTAATAGCTCCAAAAAAAATTAAACCAAAAGAGAGGGGGAACACTAACTCATTATTAAAATTAATTACCACACAGAAGACAGAGAAAAGAATGACTTCAAGTTACATCCAGGCACTGTGCTCTGACCACATTTCCTCAGAATATAATCTAAGGGGGGAAAAAGTCTGTAAAAAACTCTTTACCCCATAGGTAATGGGCTTCCAAAATCAGTCCTGAATATTCAATGGAAGGACTGATGCTGAAGCTGAAACTCCAACACTTTGGCCAGGTGATGTGAAGAATTGACTCATTGGAAAAGACCCTGATGCTGGGAAAGCTTGAAGGCAGGAGAAGGGGACAGCAGAGGATGAGATGGTTGGATGACGTCACTGATGCGATGGAGGCGAGTTTGAGTAAGCTCTGGGAGTTGGTGATGGACAGGGAGGCCCTGGTGTGCTGCAGTCCATGGGGTCACAGAGTCGGACACAACCGAGCAACTGAACTAACTAGTGGCTCACGGGTAAAGAATCTGCCTGCTAAGGCAGGAGACTCAGGTTCAATTTCTGGGTGGGGAAGATCCCCTGGAGAAGGAAATGGCAAGGCACTCCAGTATTCTTGCCTGGAGTATTCCATGGACAGAGGAGCCTGGTGGGCTACAGTCCATGGGGTCACAGAATCAGACTTAACAACTAACACATCATATACTTTTAGTGTGTGCGTGTATCACTCGCTCAGTTGTGTCTGACTCTTCGCGACCCCACAGACTGTAGCCCACCAGGCTCCTCTGTCCACAGGACTTGCCAGGCAAGAATACTGGTAACAAAAATAGCAAGGAGAGGGTTGCCATCTCCTTCTCCAGGGGATCTTCCCAACACAGGGATCAAACCCGTGTCTCCCACTTTGCTGGCAGATTCCTTACCACCTGAGCCACCAGGGAAACCAAAACTTAACGTATATTGTTGTGTACAGCAAATAAGCACATTAGTATTGGCAGGAACTGAAACTTTCACTGCAAAAAATATGTAAATTAAAAGCTCTTTAAAAAAAAAGATTAGCTCCTTGTATTTCCCCTCAAGGCCCACAGTCGCTAACTTCACACCTACTGTTTGAAGTCAGATGGGAGGGGCTGAGAGTGACCCTGCTCCAAGGCAGGTCTCCATGTGGTTCACTGCCTGCAAAGCAGGACCCTCTGGTGTTTCCTGGTGGGTTTGTATGGTCAAAGCTATGGTTTTTCCAGTAGTCACCTATGGATGTGAGAAAGTGAAAGTGTCTCAGTCACATCAGACTCTTTGTGACCCCATGGACTATATAGTCCATGGCATTCTCCAGACCAGAATACTGGAGTGGGTAGCCTTTCTCTTCTCCAGAGGATCCCAACCCAGGGATGGAACCCAGGTCTCCCACATTGCAGGCAGATTCCTTACCAGTTGAGCCACAAGGGAAGCCCATGGATGTGAGAATTGGACCATAAAGAAAGCTGAGCACTGAAGAATTGATGCTTTTTGACTGTGGTGTTGGAGAAGACTCTTAAGAGTTCCTTGGACTGAAAGGAAGTCAAACCAGTCAATCCTAAACTAAATTAGTCCTGAATATTCATTGATAGGACTGATGTTGAAGCTGAAGCTCTAACACTTTGGCCACCTGATGCAAAGAACTGACTCATTAGAAAAGACCTTGATGCTGGGAAAGATTGAAGGCAGCAGGAGACGACAGAGGATGAGATGGTTGGATGGCATCACCAACTCGACGATGACATGAGTTTGAGCAAGCTCTGGGAGTTGGTGACGGATAAGGTAGCCTGGTGTGCCTCAGTCCATGGGGTTGCAGAGTCCAACAAAACTGAGCGACTGAACTGGAAACCGAGGAATTAAGCCTTCCCTGGTGTCTCAGATGGTAAGGAATCTGCCTGCAATGCAGGAGACCCAGGTTCGATCCCTGTGTTGAGAAAATCCCGTGGAGAAGGAAATGGCAACCTATTTCCTTGGTATTCTTGCCTGGGAAATCCCATGGACAGAGGAGCCTGGCAGGCTACAGTCTATGGGGTTGCAGAGAGTCAATACATGACTGAGTGAGTAACACACACACACACAGGCATTAAGGACCCACCTTTCCCTCAGTCTCACAGGAAGGTCCAGCAGGAGACCCTTTACTAGGGCTGAGCCAGACTGTGGAATGCCAGCACTGGAAGAGACCTTAATTATGAGGATTTTGAGCGATGCCCAAGGCTTAGAAGGGCCCTCTCAGAGCCCTCCATCCCCTCCCCAGGTTGAGTTCTTGCCTATGGGCAGAGATCATGGTTAATAGAGGCTCTTGGGTTAATGAATAAGTAGGACGGTAATGTGTGCTGGGTAAACATGGACTGCTAGACCAATTCTTGGATAAGCTGGTCAGACAAAGGCCACTAAGGCGGAGGGCTGTTTCTTTATCGGAGCTTGGGCTTGGCTGAAGAGACTGCCCAGGGTCATCTATGGCACAACTGTCTTCATGGTGTTCCTTCATCTGAAGACAGAGAGGTTAATACCTAACTCAGGATTAATGGATACGATATCTCAGAATTGTGGATAAGATAATGCTGTGAAGAGTGCTTTGAACCCTCCCTACTCAGCAGGGTCCCGGCATCACCTGGAACGTGTTAGGATGTGGCCTCTCAGGCCCATTCCAGCCCTCCCGAGTCAGAAGTTGCATTGTAACAAGTTCCCCAGGGGGTTTGTGTCTAGTTTTTTTCTTTTTAAATATTCATCTGTGTCAGATGATGCCACACAATATGCCAGCAAATTTGGAAAACTCAGCAGTGGCCTCAGGGTTGGAAAAGGACAATTTTCATTTCAATCCCAAAGAACAGAAATGCCAAAGAATGTTCAAACTACTGCACAATTGCACTCATCTCACAAGCTAGCAAAGTAATGCTCAAAATTCTCCAAGCTAGGCTTTAACGGTACATGAACCAAGAACTTCCAGATGTTCAAGCTGGATTTAGAAAACTCAGAGGAACCAGAGATCAAATTGCCAACATCCACTGCATCATCAAAAAAGCAAGAGAGTTTCAGAAAAACATCTACTTCTGCTTTATTGACTACACCAAAGCCTTTGACTGTGTGGATCACAACAAACTGTGGAAAATTCTTCAAGAGATGGGATTACCAGACCACCGTATGTGCCTCCTGAGAAATCTGTATGCAGGTCAAGAAGCAACAGTTAGAACCGGACATGGAACAGACTGGTTCCAAATCGGGAAAGGAGTACATCAAGGCTGTACATTGTCACTCTGCCTGTTTAACTTATATGCAGAGTACATCATGAGAAATGCCAGGTCAGATAAAGCACAAGATGGAATCAAGATTGCTGGGAGAAATATCAATAACCTCAGATATGCAGATGACACCACCCTTGTGGCAGAAAGCAAAGAGGAACTAAAGAGCCTCTTGATGAAAGAGGAGAGTGAAAAAATTGGCTTAAAACTGAACATTCAGAAAACTAACATCATGGCATCCTGTCCCATCACTTCATGGTAAATAGATGGGGAAACAATGGAAACAGTGACAGGTTTTATTTTTGGGGGGCTCCAAAATTACTGCAGATGGTGACTGCAGCCATGAAATCAAAAGATGCTTGCTCCTTGGAAGAAAAGCTATGACCAACCTAGACAGCATATTAAAAAGCAGAGACATTACTTTGCCAACAAAGGTCCATGTAGTCAAAGCTATGGTTTTTCCAATAGTCATGTATGGATGTGAGAGTTGGAGTATAAAGAAAGCTGAGTGCTGAAGAATTGATGTTTTTGAACTGTGGTGTTGGAGAAGACTCTTGAGAGTCCCTTGGACTGCAAGGAGATCCAACCAGTCCATTCTAAAGGAGATCAGTCCTGAATATTCATTAGAAGGACTGATGCTGAAGCTGAGGCTCCAATACTTTGGCCACCTGATGTGAAGAACTGACTTTCTGGAAAAGACCCTGATGCTGGGAAAGATTGAAGGCACGAGGAAAAGGGGACAATAAAGGATGAGATGGTTGGATGGCATCACTGACTCGATGATGACATGAGTTTGAGCAAGCTCCGGGAGTTGGTGATGGACAGGGAAGGCTGACGTGCTGCAGTCCACCGGGTCGCAAAGAGTTGGATACGACTGACTGAACTGACTTGACCGGCTGTGTCGGGGCTTAGTTGCAGTACGCAGGATCTTTCATGCAGTGCATGGACTCCCAAGCTGTGGCACACAGGATCCAGAGCACATGGGCTTCAGTATTTTCGGCTCCGTGGCATGCGGGATCTTAGTTCCCTAACCGGGGATTGATCCCGTGTCCCCTGTGTTGCAAGGCAGGCTTTATTTACGTATTGGCTGTGCTGGGTTTTCACTGCTGCTCCGGCTTTTCTCTAGTTGTGGTGTATAGGGTTCTCCTTGCGGTGGCTTCTCTTGCTGCAGAGCACGGGCTCATCAGGCTTCAAGAGTTGCAGCCCCTGGACTCTAGGGCACAGGCTCAACAGTTGTGGCTCACGGGTTTCAGTCACTCCTCGGTATGTGAGATCTTCCTGGAACCAGGGATCAAACCTGTGCTTCCTGGACTGACACGCTGATTCTCAACCACTGAGCCACCGCGGAAACCCATGCAAGGCGGATTCTTAACCACTGCACCACCAGGAACGTCCCTGTGTGTAGTTTTTGAAGCAAAGGGTTGAAACAGCCCCAAGGAGGTACCAAGCGCTGCTCGAGTGTCCCCAGCCATACCTGGTTTGCCAGGTCCGCTGGGGAGAAGCTCCCAGAGCAAAGAGGTGGACCAAGGGCTTCCCAGGTCACTTTATCCTTTTCTACTTTATTACTTCAAATTAACAACCACAATAAAGCTCAAAAAAGTCCAATATTTACACAGGAAAAAAGTACAAAATTCCCCCCAAAGTTCTTCAGTATTTTTTTTTTCAGTTTTTTAAATTACAAAGTAATAAAAAGCTTTGCTCTTTAATTAAAAAAAAGAAGAAAGAATAAAAGGGGAAACAGAGGTAAATAAATTAGGAAATACACACACGGAAAAAAAAAACAAACAAAAATAAAGTAAAAAAGGGTTAACTAGGTGGGATGGATAAATCCAGTGCCCAGCGCTGCACCCCAGGCTCCTCCTGACAGAGACGGCACACTGGGCAGGGGGAACCCAGGTGAGTGTCAGAACCAGGGAATTAATTCATAACCCAGGAGCCAGATGCTTTCTGGAAGTAGTCTCCACGGATTCTGTCCCAACACCAGAAAGGGGGGACCACAGGCCGAGGACAGTCTCAGGGGTCGGTGGTGGCAAAGACCATCTGTGCCCTTCTTGAGGGACATGAAGGTCACTGCCCACTCCCATGTCCTTGTCAGGGGCATAAGAACAGAAAAGTTGGCCTGGCAGGCTGGCGGGACACCTGCTGTCCTGGGAGACCGCGGTCAGATACATACACACACGCCCACGAGGACTCTCAGCCCCACCGCCTCACCACCCCACTCCTCAAGGTCTCTGCAGGGAGGCAGAGAAGGGACCCCCACGCTCAAGGGGGCACTGGTGAAAGCCCAACACAGCAAGTGGGTGACCCTCATCTCGGCGGTGGGGGTGGGGACTGCACTGATCTCCTGAGGTCCCCTGGCTCATGAACACCCAGCGGGACCTGCCTCTGACCAGCCGATCTGTTCCTCCCAGTGCCTCGGGCCACCTCCCAAGGGCCTGTGAGGACCTGCAGCTCCAGGGCAGGACTGTCCCTCCCGGCCAAGTCAGGCGGCGGCTAGGTGGGGCCGTGGCGTCCGCTGAGTGCAGCCTGGTATCTGGGAGCCTCTGGCAGCCTGGAGGTTGTGGGCAGCGGGGAACGTGAGGGACAGGATTCTCTGTGCTGAGGGTATCCCATCTTCTTGCCATCGGCAAATAAAAAAAAAAGAAAAAAAAAATTCGAAACAGAATCCATCGTTGGTTTTGTGCTGGGTTTTTTTCTTTTTGTTCTTTTGAGTGGTTTCTTTTCCCCATCTTTTTGTTTTTTTGTTTTTTTTAAAGAAAATACAGTGAAGACACTAGAAAAGGGGAGAGAGAAGACAGATCAGGTGGGCATCTGCCCGGGTCACCCAGCCGCCAGCCACCTTCTGCTCCGGTCTCCCTGGCCCCGAGGCCCTGGGTCATTCTGGGCAAGAACACTGGAGCGGGTGGCCATGCCCTCCTCAAGGATCTACGCAACCCAGGGACTGAACCCCAGGTCTCCCGGACTGCAGGCGGATTCTTTACCGTCTGAGTCACAGTAGGTGCTCCATTTTCACAGAAAAGACAAAATCACTTTCTCTCCTCTCTTTTGGTGAACAGCCACCCTCCAGCTATACAAGCACCCCACCCTGCCATAAACGGGGCTGGTTTCTGGGCGTGAGGCTGACAAAGGTAAAGCCGAATGCTGGCCCAGAGCTACCTGCGGATACACGTCCACAAAGCAGGTCAAACGCAGCTGGTGTGAGGTCAAGCCCGTGAGATGTCAGCTGCTGACAGCCATGTGTATACTCCCCAGGGAGCTCAGACTACCCCTCCCCGACACACACGCCCCCCCCCAAGTTAGTCCCTGCCCCATCTGCCTTCCAGACGGGGCCCCAGTGAGCTGAGCTGTAACACCAGATGTGTATAAGAGACAGAGAGAAGACAGATCAGGTGGGCATCTGCCCGGGTCACCCAGCCGCCAGCCACCTTCTGCTCCGGTCTCCCTGGCCCCGAGGCCCTGGGTCATTCCCTCCCTATAGCACACAGTGCGCTCAGCCACTCAGTCATGTCCGACTGTTTGTGACCCCATGGACTGTAGCCGCCAGGCTCCTCCGTCCACGGGATTCTCTGGGCAAGAACACTGGAGCGGGTGGCCATGCCCTCCTCAAGGATCTACGCAACCCAGGGACTGAACCCCAGGTCTCCCGGACTGCAGGCGGATTCTTTACCGTCTGAGTCACAGTAGGTGCTCCATTTTCACAGAAAAGACAAAATCACTTTCTCTCCTCTCTTTTGGTGAACAGCCACCCTCCAGCTATACAAGCACCCCACCCTGCCATAAACGGGGCTGGTTTCTGGGCGTGAGGCTGACAAAGGTAAAGCCGAATGCTGGCCCAGAGCTACCTGCGGATACACGTCCACAAAGCAGGTCAAACGCAGCTGGTGTGAGGTCAAGCCCGTGAGATGTCAGCTGCTGACAGCCATGTGTATACTCCCCAGGGAGCTCAGACTACCCCTCCCCTACAGGGTGGGCCCTCAGGTTCCATCCCTGCTACCAACTTCCCAGAACAGTTAGGGCAGCATGGGGATGGAAGGCCGGCCCCACACAAAGAGAGGGCTTTCCGGCAGAAATTAGCTGGTGTGGCCCGGACCTGCTCAGAGCACAACCAGGGGTTCCTCCAGGGACCGTGGGGGTCCAGACCCGGCTGGGCTGTGACTGCAGCAGACGTCAACTCACCTAAGCAAATACTGGTCCGACGGGGGCTCCTCCTCACTTCCCGAGGTGGTCAAATGGCACGCTTGTCTGGGGGGAAGGGAGGCAGAAGGGTGGGAGGGGCTGAGCTGCTGGCAGGATAACCGGCAAGTCTCCCCCTACCATGCAGTTCTACCCCGCCAGGCCCCCCAGGCAAGGGAAGGAGTGAGTGTGTGATCTCAAGCACCCCGGATGTTTGCATCTGGTAAACAAGCACGCTGCCCCGGGAGGCGCAGCAGCCGCTCAAGGCCGTGGGCTTCCCAGCTCTCGACCTGTCCTGCTGGGATGCCACCACCACCTCCCGAGGCCCAGAGCGGCTCTCCCCCCCACCTCTGCCAGACCCCTTCCCCGGGGATCCTCCCTTCCCCATTTTCCTAGTCCACACATAGCTCCTATGTGGGGGCCACCCAATGGGGTTTGACCACCCCTCCATCCTGCGCTGACTGGGGATGGTGGGGGCGTACTGATGGCAGGGACCACAAGCCCCTCCGCTGTGAGCTCCCTGCCACCCACCTGGGCTGGGGCCCCTGGCAGAGGGCTGGGTCCCGACTCCCACCGCCTTGCTGGGGCAGTGGTGTGGCCCAGAAGGGGCTGGGGGCAAGGGCAGCTCACCTGTGAGGCTGAAATCCGGGAGACCTCTTGCCGCCCAGTGAGGTCGGAGGACGAGACGTTGGCGGGCGCACCCCTGTGTAGCCTCATGCTCACCTTCCTCTCTCTGTCGACCCGTGAGATCGCTCTGGGAGAAGTATTGCCTGGAAGGCAAGGCCGGGGGTGGCGGTGGGGGCAGGAGGGAGAGCGAAGCTGCCCTCAGCACCAGGCCCCTGGCTGCCCTGCGCCCCCCGCCCTGGAGCCCCCCGCGCACTGCCCAAGGTGCTCGCTCACCAGCTTGCTGGATACGGGAGGCAGGGGTGGAAGCCACAGGCTCGGCTGCACTGCGGAGCCGGTTGGCGGCTGCCCCCGTGGGCGGGCCAGGGGGCAGGGCCCGGGTCGCCGACCCCCGGAGCTGCCCCATCCTCTCCTCTCGCTCGTGTTCTCGCCGCTCCCGGTCCACGTCCTCGGGGTTTCGGGCTGCACCCTGCGGGCATGAGACGAGAGCCCTGGTCAACCCTGCAGGGTCGGGGTGCTCCGGGATCTGGCACTCCATCGGGGTCAGAGCAGGGGAGGCAGCTGGGGGGGTGTGTATGTCTCAGAAACCCTCTGGTCCCACCGCCTCCCCACAAAGCAGGCAGCCCGAGGGACCTGGAAATGCCCCTTGATCACACCGTACAGAGAAAACACAAAGCCACGCGACGGCCCAGGAGAAAGCTCGACCTGGGGAGCAGAGGGAGGTCGCCCTGTCCTGGTCTCGGGGGGCCTGGAGTCACAGCTGGGAGGACTGATGCCCCAGGACGGCCAACCAACCTAGGTTCCTCCCACCGCCCCCATGTACAGAAGGCCCTTGGCTCCCTGACGCTTCCAAACACAGCAGGGCAGGTGCTCAGAGGCCGAGAAAAGAGTTACAAGGCGAGCTGAAGGCAGGGCCAGGACTCAAACCAGGCCTCTCAGGGCCCAGTTAGGGGGATCTTTTCAAAGGGCTGCTCCTCCCCTGGACCTGGCAATGGTTTCACAACTAAGAGGCCCAAGGGACCCACACAGATGCTGCCTTGCTTGGGATGGGAGCTGGAGAAGGCATGGACTAGATGCCCCGTGGAAGAAGGAGGCCCAGCAGGCAGACGGGGCAGAAGAGGTGCATGAGCCCCTGGGGGGCTCTGCCCTCTAGCCACTGCCACCCCCAATGCAGGAGGAAAGGAGAAAGGCCCAGAGAGAGGAGCGCGGCATGGGGGCGGCAGCGGCCGCGTTACCTAGTTGGTCCTGGGGTCGTCCACAGGGAAGGGCAGGGGGCTGGCATGAGGGGGGCCGCATCTGTGGAGGAGAGAGCTGCAGGCTGAGTTGGGGGGGCGGGGGCGGCCTGCTCATGGGCCACAGGCTCCTACAACCCTGTCTCTCCCAGAGAACCGGCCGAGAAGGCCTGACTGTCCTTCAGAGATGGGGTGGGGGCTGGCTCTGGACTTAAAAGCAACTCCAGGAGCTAGCGGCTGGGGGATGAGAGGATCCTTGGATCCTACAGGAAGAACCAGGGCCCAGAGAGGCCTCAGGAGGCCTGGGGCCGCACAGCTCAGGGCAGAGCTGGGTTATGTCCCAGTCTTGTTCCGCTCTCCATGCTTCCAGAGAACTGGGGCAGAACATTCTAGAGATGTACGCTCTCCATCCTCCCACCCTCAAGCCCGTCCAGGCAGGCCAGGAAGCACCAGGGCTCCACCGCCTGACCCCCGGTCCTCACCCTCGGCTCCCACCCACTGAGTTAACAGATGGGGATAGAGAACGACTGAGCCAGAAGCAGGGCCAAACCTGTGACGAGAGCCGCCACGCCCAATCATTAAACATCCCTCGGGGAGGGGGCGCATCCACCCTGCAAGGCAGGTCCGAACTCACTCTCTGGTGGGGGGACACTGAGGCTCAGTGAAGTCAAGTGACTCCCCAGAGGTGCCCAGCCCAGGGGCTGTGGCTGAGCAGAGGGCGAGAGCCCTCGCCCTCCACAGGCTCAGGCCCACCGTGGCCCAGCAGCAGGAGGAGCTGCGGCACTCATCCCGTTTTCCATCCAACCCAAGTGATGCCTCAAGAAATGCACACCAGGCAGGTCTCTTGGCTTTTATTTGCCCATGAGAAGACACAAAAGGTCAACGTCCAAGTCACACGAGCCTTCCCCTGTGTCGTGCAGACCCCTGTCCTTGGCAGTGTCAAAGTTTCCACCTGGCCGGCTGGTTAGACTTCAGAATACAGCGGCTCTGTGCAGCAATCCCAGGCTCCAGGTATCCGGGGACTCCGGGGCCCTGACGCTGAACAACACAGCGTGGCCCCTCCAAGGAGGGAAGTTCTCAGTCAAGGACAGGATCCTTCCCATGGAAGAGTTTGCAGCCCTCGGTGCCCAGCATGGTGTCCGGTCTGCTGGTAGGTGCTGGTGAAGGCTTATTGCAGGCAGGGCAGGAGGGGTGATGTGGGAGGAGCCTGGCCTTGAGGTGAAAACGTGGAAGGTCCCCAGGGCGTGTCCACAGATCCTTCCGCCAGGAGCAGCTGGAGGTGGTCAAGCTCACCATAGTGTGGATGGGGTCAGAGGTGCCCAGTTATCCAGTCTGATGGCCCTCAAGTCGGAGAACGGTGCAGGAGGTTGGCATCTCTGCTCAGTTTTGGCTCCAGGGCCTGCCTCGACGGGAACTCCAGGAAGGGGTCAGGGTGCCAGCAAAGGGTGGAGAGAGTGCTCCCGGCCTGGCTTGAGGCGAGATCTTGTAGGCTGAATGGTCCCATGAGAGGCTCTATGAGGAGCCATCTGGAGCTGCAGGTGGCCCTGGACTTTCTGCGATGACGGATGTGTTCACATCCACCTTGACAGGTGTGGCAGCCACTAGCCGGCCACCTGTGGCTCCTGAGAACTTTAAGTATAGCAAATGCAACTGAGGAAGTATGTTTTCAGCTTTAATTAACATTAGCCACATGTAGCCAGTGGCTACCACACTGGCGGGCACAGGCCCAGACTTTGCAAAATCCAATCTCGGAGCTGTACTAAGAGGAAGGGCCAAACTTGGCCCTGAACCAGACTCATGAATACCTCTATACATGGATGAGAGGGTGTGCACAGTGCCCTAAGCAGCGCCCTGAGGTGAGAGCTGTGCTCCTAGCCAGAAGGTCTGCGGTGATGGCTGCCACTGCCCATCTCCCACCCCTGGGGCCCTCCAGCCTGTGGGACATTTTCATCTTCTGCCCAGCCTCCGCCCTGCTCCTTAGGCCGCTGTCTGAGAGTCAGAGAGAGCGCCGATCAGAGACCTAACGCCGATCCCAGGGTCCTGGAGAACAAGGCCTCGTCCTGAGCATCCGGCAGAAGGGTGCCCGCCAAGAAAAGAGGCAGTCAGGAGGACACCCACTCCACGTAGGGGCGTTTAATGAGTTCAGGTTCAATACAGAGGCTGCCGGCAGGGTCTGGCCAAGGCTGTTCCGGGGGTCTACTGCCACCAGGCCCTCCAGGGCACGGAACATCGTGTCTCTTTCAGGCTCTGTTCATCAGGCAGCTGACTCGTCCCCAAGAATCTCACAGCAGGGGCTCCTCCGCACGCCCTCTCCACTCTACCCCCACCACATCAAGGGATGTCTCCTCGGGCCTGGCCCCGACGGGCTTGGGCACACCTGGTGATGTCAGAACTGGGGCCTTGTGGTCCAGACCACAGGCCAGTAGTTTTGGGGGGGCAGCTCCTCCACCTCCTCCACGGGCCTATGTGGAGGGCCCTGGGTGCCCAGAGGCGCCGGGCACCTGGAAGGGACAGAGAGAGCACAGCGGAGGCTCAGCCTCTTGGGCTCCCCCACCCCGCCAAGCGGTAAGTCTCGGAGAAGTCAGATCCTAGAGGCGCTTACCAGTACACGGGTGGGTTCGCCGGCCCGGCACAGGGACAGGGGCAGGGGCTGGGCAGTGCAACAGCTTCGCTGTCGCGGGGCTGAGCCTGGCTCGAGGAAGCCCCCTTCTCCAGAAGAGACGTGAAACAAGACACAGGATGTCACAGATTCCGGAGTCCCAGGCCCAGCGGACGAACACTTCTCCCCACCCCACCCCCACGACTCTTAAGAGAGAGAGAGAGAGGAGAGAGGTGCCTAGCAAGACCCAGGGTGCCACAACCAGGGAGAAGGAAGCCACAACGAAGGGGTCTAGGCTGGCCAAGGGGGACTCAGCGAAGGCCACCAGCTGGCACGTGCAGGGCACCAAGAGCAAGACGCGGCAGGCCAGGATCAAGACAGCGGGGGGGCCCACCAGTGCCATCCGGGCCCCGCTCACCCAGGCGTCCAGGACGGACGGGAAGCCCAGGCGGCACCTCTTGGGTCCACTGGGAGGCAGCGCCCCACCTGGGCCCCGCTGACCGTGGCACCGGCCGTCCGCACGGATGAGGCTGGAGTGGGGGTCACGTGCGCCGTCCAGCTCGTAGCTCCCTGCTTCCGGGAGCCCCGCCCACCACAGGGTCAGGTCGGCTTTCCCGGGCCAGTCCCCCACGCCCGCCTCGGCCTTCAGGAGACTCACGAATTTGAGCATGTTCCAGTCGAAGACGTAGTCGTAGGAGAAGCCCTGCCGGTGGAAGAGGTTGCGGAAGAGCTGGCGCAGGTAGGAGTAGTCGGGCTTGTCGTCGAACCGCAGCGAGCGGCAGAAGTTGAGGTATGTGGAGAACTCGGCTGGTGCGGGGGGCGGGGGACAGAAGGTGCCGTCGTGAGGCCTGTGCTCCCGCGGCCCCCCCACGGCGCTGTCCTACCCAGCCCCCGCCCCTACAAATGCTCCGGACCTAAGAGGGGTCAAGAGGACATCCTCCCTACCACGATCCATGAGCCCCAAAGACAGTCAAGAACTCGATGGAAATTCTAAGCCACAGGAGGAAAACCTGGCTTTCCTCCCCTGAAAATCAGAGGCGAGAGAGGGCCCTTGTGAGACGACAGAGCACACACACACAGGCTCCTCTCCCGGGGCTCCTCAGGCCCGTGTAATTTCCTAAGTGGTGAGAGCGCGAGGAGCATCCTGTCCAGACCTCAACCGAGGAGACTCCAGGTGGCTCCTGGATGGCAGCGGGTCAGCAGAAAGACCAAGCCATGATCAGGAGCTTGGAACGCCCGGGGCCCACCCCTACCCGCTTTCCTAGAGAAGGAGCGGGGCTGGGAACCGAGTTAATGGTCACCATGACGATAGGATGAAGCCTCCATAAATACTGCAACAGCATGGGGTCTGGAGGGCTTCCTGGTTGGTGACCACATCCCCAACTCCACGCAAGAAAGAAGCTCCTGCATTCCGGACCCTCCCAGACCTCACTCTACATGTCTCTCTTCAACTGGCTGCTCGTCAGTATCCTTTATCATAACCTTTCATAAACTGGTTAAAACATATTTCCTCGACTTTGGTGAGCCAAATTAACCGAAACCAAAGAGGGAAAACTCAGATTTATAGCCAATTGATCAGGAGTACAGGCAGCAAACCTGGACTCGTGACTGGCATCTGAAATGTGGCAGGAACAGCCTCGTAGGATTGAGCCCTTAACTGCAGGGTCTGACGCTTCCCCCAGGGAGGTAGTGTCGGAAGTGAGTTAAAATGTAGGACACCCAGCTGGTGTCAAGGAAGGTCCAGCGTTGGTCCCGACACTCAGCCCTTGCGAGGAGAGGCAGGAGTGTGGGCTGGGGACACGAGCTGAGCCTGAACGACAACAGAGCTATGAGTGACGGATGTTGTGGTGCCGGGCAGTGGTGGCCCAGGACGGGCTCTGTGTGGCCTCGCTGGGCCCTCAGAAGGGGCTTTGGGGACCGCGGGCTAAGCACGTTGCCCCAGCAGGCTACTCACAGGGGTAGCCTTTGCAGAGGACCTCGATGGGCGTCGACATCTTCTTCTCACTGATCCGCTCGTACTTCTGGCGCTTGGTGGCCGCTTTGAGGCCCTGCCAGGGCAGGGAGCCCAGGTTGAAGTACATGAGAACGTAGCCCAGACTCTCCAGGTCGTCTCGACGGCTTTGCTCTGCAGAGCCAAGGATAAGGTGAGGGGCAGGGTCCGCCTGGGCTCCTGGCTGATGGGGCCAGGACCCCTTTCTCTAGGACCTTCTCTTTGATTGGGGCGAACAACCCACCCTGTGCACTCAGCACGAGCCCACCCCACCCCGCCACCGGCTGGCTTGCTGCACTATTACCCCTCCTGCAGAGCAGGGGCCTGAGGCTGGGCTTTGCACACTCAACCTGGGCCTGGTGTCCCCAGCTCAGGCTCTCATCCATTTAGCCACTATGCAGTAGGCACCCCGGGGCCTCCCTGCCCAGCCCACCCTGCGGATAAGGCCCAAGCACTGGCACCAGACAGGGCTGGGCCAGACCTGAATTAACGCTTGCTAAGCAGCACGACCTTAAGTGCCCGTGTCACACGGTGAGCCTGCAATTCCCACCTGGAGAAATGGGGACACGTCCTCGCCCACCAAGGCTGCTGTGGGGATGACTAAGGCACGAGATAAAGAGTGCTTCTTGCGAAGGAGAAGACCTGCCTGTGTGACCAGCCAAGGAATAAACCCAGGCTGCAGAAGGAAGCTAAGGTCCTGGCGGGCAGCCCATAGGTACCCTCTGCCCCCAGGCCTCGCGCACTCACCGATGCCCAGGTGGGTATTGATGGAGGCGTAGCGGGCAGTGCCAGTCAAGTTCTTGTTTTCCCGGTAGGGGATGTGCTGGTGGGTGCGGGCATCCCGGTACTTCTTGGCCAGGCCAAAGTCAATGATGTACACCAAGTTGCCCTTCTTCCCCAGCCCCATGAGGAAGTTGTCAGGCTTGACGTCCCGGTGGATGAAGTTCTTGGAGTGGATGTACTCAATGCGGCTGATCTGGGGGAGGGGAGAGCGAGTCACTCAGCAAGCGCTGAGGCACGGGAAGCAGGCCTCGCCAGATGCCTGGAGCCAGGCCTAGACTGGGGGCTGGGGCCCTACAAATGGAAAACACACCCGTGGTCCCTGCCAATGAATGGGGACCCCTGCCACAAGTAGGGGAGCAAGATCAGTCTGCAACCACCATGTATGACGATTTCAAAGGGGCAGGTCAGGGAAGGCTTCCTGGAGGAAGTGACAGTAAAGAGAAACTCTGATGGAGGGGTTCACTGGGTTTGATGTGACACAGGAAAGAAAGCAAGGCAGCAAAGTGAATGGCAAGATCTAGAAAGGAAGCCCAGAAAGGCATTCAGGCCTCGTCTGCCTGGCTCTACACCCTCAGGGTACAGAGGAGGCCCTCAGGGAACCAGAGAGGCATTTCAGAGGTTGTTCTGCCAACCAGACTGGGGGGAACAGGAGCACATGGAACCCTAAACTTGGTAGGCAGGGGTGACAGAGATGAAGCACACAGGCAGGATTTAACCCCTGGCTTCTGGAGGATACCAAAGTCAGGGAGACACAGAGGACCTTCCTTTCCTTTTAACAATGTGTTAGAAACACATGTTAATAAATACACACACAATCTGTCTTCTGGCAGGTTGGCCCCCTCCCTGGGCCTCAAGCTTCTGAATATTTCCTAAACTCAAAAAACCTAGACTTTTTTGAGTTTCACGTCCTGAGAGAATCTGACAACCCTCTCTGCACACACACATTTAGCCTAAAACTGGAGGATATCTGCGGACTTTCTGCAGGGCAGACACAGATACAGATCCTGGGGAACAAGATCTCTATGTTCCATTCCAGGGCCAGGATTTGGGTTTTTTTTTTTTTTTTAGAGAGAGAGAGAGGAGAGAGGTGCCTAGCAAGACCCAGGGTGCCACAACCAGGGAGAAGGAAGCCACAACGAAGGGGTCTAGGCTGGCCAAGGGGGACTCAGCGAAGGCCACCAGCTGGCACGTGCAGGGCACCAAGAGCAAGACGCGGCAGGCCAGGATCAAGACAGCGGGGGGGCCCACCAGTGCCATCCGGGCCCCGCTCACCCAGGCGTCCAGGACGGACGGGAAGCCCAGGCGGCACCTCTTGGGTCCACTGGGAGGCAGCGCCCCACCTGGGCCCCGCTGACCGTGGCACCGGCCGTCCGCACGGATGAGGCTGGAGTGGGGGTCACGTGCGCCGTCCAGCTCGTAGCTCCCTGCTTCCGGGAGCCCCGCCCACCACAGGGTCAGGTCGGCTTTCCCGGGCCAGTCCCCCACGCCCGCCTCGGCCTTCAGGAGACTCACGAATTTGAGCATGTTCCAGTCGAAGACGTAGTCGTAGGAGAAGCCCTGCCGGTGGAAGAGGTTGCGGAAGAGCTGGCGCAGGTAGGAGTAGTCGGGCTTGTCGTCGAACCGCAGCGAGCGGCAGAAGTTGAGGTATGTGGAGAACTCGGCTGGTGCGGGGGGCGGGGGACAGAAGGTGCCGTCGTGAGGCCTGTGCTCCCGCGGCCCCCCCACGGCGCTGTCCTACCCAGCCCCCGCCCCTACAAATGCTCCGGACCTAAGAGGGGTCAAGAGGACATCCTCCCTACCACGATCCATGAGCCCCAAAGACAGTCAAGAACTCGATGGAAATTCTAAGCCACAGGAGGAAAACCTGGCTTTCCTCCCCTGAAAATCAGAGGCGAGAGAGGGCCCTTGTGAGACGACAGAGCACACACACACAGGCTCCTCTCCCGGGGCTCCTCAGGCCCGTGTAATTTCCTAAGTGGTGAGAGCGCGAGGAGCATCCTGTCCAGACCTCAACCGAGGAGACTCCAGGTGGCTCCTGGATGGCAGCGGGTCAGCAGAAAGACCAAGCCATGATCAGGAGCTTGGAACGCCCGGGGCCCACCCCTACCCGCTTTCCTAGAGAAGGAGCGGGGCTGGGAACCGAGTTAATGGTCACCATGACGATAGGATGAAGCCTCCATAAATACTGCAACAGCATGGGGTCTGGAGGGCTTCCTGGTTGGTGACCACATCCCCAACTCCACGCAAGAAAGAAGCTCCTGCATTCCGGACCCTCCCAGACCTCACTCTACATGTCTCTCTTCAACTGGCTGCTCGTCAGTATCCTTTATCATAACCTTTCATAAACTGGTTAAAACATATTTCCTCGACTTTGGTGAGCCAAATTAACCGAAACCAAAGAGGGAAAACTCAGATTTATAGCCAATTGATCAGGAGTACAGGCAGCAAACCTGGACTCGTGACTGGCATCTGAAATGTGGCAGGAACAGCCTCGTAGGATTGAGCCCTTAACTGCAGGGTCTGACGCTTCCCCCAGGGAGGTAGTGTCGGAAGTGAGTTAAAATGTAGGACACCCAGCTGGTGTCAAGGAAGGTCCAGCGTTGGTCCCGACACTCAGCCCTTGCGAGGAGAGGCAGGAGTGTGGGCTGGGGACACGAGCTGAGCCTGAACGACAACAGAGCTATGAGTGACGGATGTTGTGGTGCCGGGCAGTGGTGGCCCAGGACGGGCTCTGTGTGGCCTCGCTGGGCCCTCAGAAGGGGCTTTGGGGACCGCGGGCTAAGCACGTTGCCCCAGCAGGCTACTCACAGGGGTAGCCTTTGCAGAGGACCTCGATGGGCGTCGACATCTTCTTCTCACTGATCCGCTCGTACTTCTGGCGCTTGGTGGCCGCTTTGAGGCCCTGCCAGGGCAGGGAGCCCAGGTTGAAGTACATGAGAACGTAGCCCAGACTCTCCAGGTCGTCTCGACGGCTTTGCTCTGCAGAGCCAAGGATAAGGTGAGGGGCAGGGTCCGCCTGGGCTCCTGGCTGATGGGGCCAGGACCCCTTTCTCTAGGACCTTCTCTTTGATTGGGGCGAACAACCCACCCTGTGCACTCAGCACGAGCCCACCCCACCCCGCCACCGGCTGGCTTGCTGCACTATTACCCCTCCTGCAGAGCAGGGGCCTGAGGCTGGGCTTTGCACACTCAACCTGGGCCTGGTGTCCCCAGCTCAGGCTCTCATCCATTTAGCCACTATGCAGTAGGCACCCCGGGGCCTCCCTGCCCAGCCCACCCTGCGGATAAGGCCCAAGCACTGGCACCAGACAAGGCTGGGCCAGACCTGAATTAACGCTTGCTAAGCAGCACGACCTTAAGTGCCCGTGTCACACGGTGAGCCTGCAATTCCCACCTGGAGAAATGGGGTCCTCGCCCACCAAGGCTGCTGTGGGGATGACTAAGGCACGAGATAAAGAGTGCTTCTTGCGAAGGAGAAGACCTGCCTGTGTGACCAGCCAAGGAATAAACCCAGGCTGCAGAAGGAAGCCAAGGTCCTGGCGGGCAGCCCATAGGTACCCTCTGCCCCCAGGCCTCGCGCACTCACCGATGCCCAGGTGGGTGTTTATGGAGGCGTAGCGGGCAGTGCCAGTCAAGTTCTTGTTTTCCCGGTAGGGGATGTGCTGGTGGGTGCGGGCGTCCCGGTACTTCTTGGCCAGGCCAAAGTCAATGATGTACACCAAGTTGCCCTTCTTCCCCAGCCCCATGAGGAAGTTGTCAGGCTTGACGTCCCGGTGGATGAAGTTCTTGGAGTGGATGTACTCAATGCGGCTGATCTGGGGGAGGGGAGAGCGAGTCACTCAGCAAGCGCTGAGGCACGGGAAGCAGGCCTCGCCAGATGCCTGGAGCCAGGCCTAGACTGGGGGCTGGGGCCCTACAAATGGAAACCACACCCGTGGTCCCTGCCAATGGATGGGGACCCCTGCCACAAATAGGGGAGCAAGATCAGTCTGCAACCACCATGTATGACGATTTCAAAGGGGCAGGTCAGGGAAGGCTTCCTGGAGGAAGTGACAGTAAAGAGAAACTCTGATGGAGGGGTTCACTGGGTTTGATGTGACACAGGAAAGAAAGCAAGGCAGCAAAGTGAATGGCAAGATCTAGAAAGGAAGCCCAGAAAGGCACTCAGGCCTCGTCTGCCTGGCTCTACACCCTCAGGGTACAGAAGAGGCCCTCAGGGAACCAGAGAGGCATTTCAGAGGTTGTTCTGCCAACCAGACTGGGGGCAACAGGAGCACATGGAACCCTAAACTTGGTAGGCAGGGGTGACAGAGATGAAGCACACAGGCAGGATTTAACCCCTGGCTTCTGGAGGATACCAAAGTCAGGGAGACACAGAGGACCTTCCTTTCCTTTTAACAATGTGTTAGAAACACATGTTAATAAATACACACACAATCTGTCTTCTGGCAGGTTGGCCCCCTCCCTGGGCCTCAAGCTTCTGAATATTTCCTAAACTCAAAAAACCTAGACTTTTTTGAGTTTCACGTCCTGAGAGAATCTGACAACCCTCTCTGCACACACACATTTAGCCTAAAACTGGAGGATATCTGCGGACTTTCTGCAGGGCAGACACAGATACAGATCCTGGGGAACAAGATCTCTATGTTCCATTCCAGGGCCAGGATTTGGGTTTTTTTTTTTTTTTTGCTGTGCCATGCAGTATTGTGGGATCTTTGTTCCCTGACCTGGGATCAAACCTGTGCCTCCTCGTTGAAAGCAGAGTCTTAATCACTAGACCACCAGGAAAGTCTCCCAGGGCCAGGATCCTGTGCTTTACCTTTTTTTTTTTTTCTCCCTTGATTTATAAAAGGATTGAGGACGCAACAAATGTTTGTCCGTGGGCACTGGGGCCAGGGGGTGTCCCAGGTGACCCCACAAAGGGGAGCCACTCCTGAGGAGACAAGGTCCAGCAGCTCACTTATGGCCACTGCATGGGAACAGGCCCGAGGTCTGGGTGACCGCAGGCTTTACCCACCCAAGGACAGAGTCCCAGGCTTCCATGGGAGCCCAGTGGAGCAGGTCTGGAGTGGAAACTGGCAGTCTATGTTTTAATACCCACCCCCCAGCCATGGCTGATGGTCAAGGTTCCCTGGTCCCGGTCCCACATCGCTGTCACTGCTTCCTGCTCCAGCATCTTCCGGCTGGGTACCCAGTGCCCCCTGGCCTGAGGGAGGAGTTGGGGGACTCACCATCTGGTCAGCCAGGAGCAGCACGGTCTTGAGGCTGAACTTGCGGGAGCAGAAGTTGAAGAGGTCCTCGAGGCTGGGCCCCAGCAGCTCCATGACCATCACGTTGTAGTCCCCCTCGGCCCCGCACCACTTGATGGATGGGATCCCCACTGTGCGGAGGCGAGGGAGTCAGGCGCCATCACTCCCCAGCCCACCAGTCCCTGGACCCCTCCCCGTGCAAGTGCGCGAGGCACAGGCGCAGAGCTCCCACCCCCACGCCGACCGCCCCTCCGGCCCTCACCTCCCCCCTGCATCATCTTGTAGAATTTGCTCTCGATGTGCAGCTGGGGGTGCTTCGTCTTCACACACTCCAGCTTGATGGCAACTTCTTCACCAGAGGCGATATTGGCACCTGCAGGGGCAGAGGGACCCGGGTCACACTCAGCTGGCCAGGCAGCCCCAGGCCAGGACCACTCCAAGTCTGCCCCTGAGCAGCTCAGTGTCCCTTGGGAAGAGGCTGGAAAGGTGGCGGAGGCCCCAGGCTGGATCCAGGGGAAGAAGAGGGACCGAGGGGCACAGAGCAGCTCCCTGACCCAGCCTGGGCACGAAGGGAGAACCAGAACAGCAGCACATGCTGCTGGAAGGAGGGAAGGGCTGTGGACCATGCAGAGAACTGGAGGCTGGGGCAGCAGACGACCGGATGTGAGGGGGTCAGGGCAAGGCCAAAAACGTTCCCAGACCAGTCAGGCGAGCTGTGTCCTGCAGAGTGGAGCCACTGAGGACTCCCGAGCTGGAGACAGGCGCCGTCAATGGAGACAGGTGCCGTCAGTGGGGCGTGGAGCCAAGGAGGAGAGCAGGCAGAGGTGCAGGGCCGTCTCGAGAAAGATCCCAACCCAAGCTGCAATGGGCCTCAGTTTCCCCACCTGCAGGCACGGGCAAGCTGAGCTGGAGGGCTGGGGGCTAAGCTGAGAGGCCGGCTCCTGCTGGGAGCCAAGGGGGCTAGAGCTGCCATCACTAAACGGTGCAGTCTCAGCACAGAGACAACACAGAACGTCTGGAGGAGGAGACAGCCACTGGGAGAAGGGAGGGCAGGATAAAGCCAGGACCTCAAACCGGGGATGCCCGAGATGGGGCTCCACAACAATCATGCCTGGAACAGCTGGCAATCCGAGGAGAGACAACACAGCCCATGCCACGCACCACAAGTCCCGAGCAGAGCAGATCACACGGGGGAAAAAAAGATCGGAGTGCAAGTTGGCTAACTACTTTGGAGGCCAGGTTGGTCTCTGTCTGGTAAAGCTGAACACACACAGACCCTCGGCCAAACCAGGCCACTCCCAAGGGTACACCCTTCAGAAACGTGACCGCCGGGAGGCCAAGCAAGGACCTTTGTGCAGCAGCAAAGGACCACAACGTCCAGCGCCAGAAATCAGCCAGGAGGTGGGGCAGGCACCCAGGGAGGCCGCAGGCAGGGGGAGCCAGCGCGACGGCTGCGGGGGTGGCTCTCTGCACCCGAACCCTCCCTGAGCAGGTGGCAAGGAGCAGCACCGCTGACAAGGCCAGAAGGTGGAGACACGCGAGAGCCCATGAGCGCAGGCGCGGACCGCCACTCTGCCTGTCCCTGAAAACGAGCAGGGCATTGACACAGGCTGCGACGTCGACGAACCTCACAAACACGCGCACGGTGGACCAGCCACACTCCAGAGGCAAACACTGTCTGACTCCAGTATATGAAATGCCCAGAACAGGGGAACCCACGGAGACAAAGGTTAGACTGGTGGCTGCCAGGGACTGGGGGCAGGGGGAAGCAGGACAGGCCACAGGGCAGGCTACCCTGCTTAACAGGTGCAGGGTTTTCTTCTGGGTGATGAAAATGCTTTGGAACTAGACAGGGATGGTGGTCACACACACCGGGATTGTACTAGAGTCAGTGAAGTTGCTCAGTTGTGTCCGACTCTGTGATCCCATGGACTGTAGCCTACCAAGCTCCGCCATCCATGGAATTTTCCAGGCAAGAGTACTGGAGTGGGATGCCATTTCCTTCTCCAGGGGATCTTTCCAACTCAGGGATCAAACCCAGGTCTCCTGCATTGCAGGCAGACGCTTTACCATTTGAGTCACCAGGGAAGCCCCTGAGATTGTACTAGGTGCCACTAAATGGTATACTTTTAAAATGGTTAATTGTATGTCATGTGACTTTCACCTCAATTTCGGGGGGGGGGGAAGAGGAAGGAAAAGACAGAAGGATGCAAGTACAATCCTGACTGTCTCAATTTCAAAACATTCCACGCTGAAATATATATAGTTTAGGGATATAAACATTGATAAAACTCTTCAACAAAAGGGAATAACTTAAAATGTAAGATTCAGACAGTCCTTACCTCTGTGTGGAAGCAAAGGGCAGGATGGGGTGTGGTTACCTCTGTGTGGGGGAAGCAGAGGGCA
Organism: Cephalophus harveyi; assembly: GCA_006410635.1. NCBI lineage: Eukaryota > Metazoa > Chordata > Mammalia > Artiodactyla > Bovidae > Cephalophus > Cephalophus harveyi. Next base: position 130,991 of record SJYT01016312.1, on the reverse strand, counting down.
GGATGGGGTGGGGTACTAGGGGTCTTCAGGGTGACAGAGCTGTCTTCCTCCAACTAGTGATGAGAAGAGTGCCTTAAACCGTGCACATGTTTTATACATTTAATTTAAAAAATAAAACAGTGAGATGTTACAGGAAGGGAGCATTGCTTTTAAATTGGAGGTAGGCAAGGTTTCCCAAAGAAAGGCAATGCCAAAGAATGTTCAAACTACTGCACAATTGCACTCATCTCACACACTAGCAAAGTAATGCTCAATATTCTCCAAGCCAGGCTTCAACAGTATGTGAACCAAGAACTTCCAGATGTTTAAACTGGATTTAGAAAAGGCAGAGGAACCAGAGATCAAATAGCCAACGTCTGCTGGATCATCAAAAAAGCAAGAGAATTCCAGAAAAACATCTACTTCTGCATTATTGACTACACCAAAGCCTTTGACTGTGTGGATCACAACAAACTGTGGGAAATTCTTCCAGAGATGGGAATACCAGACCACCTGACCTGTCTCCTGAGAAATCTGTATGCAGGTCAAGAAGCAACAGTTAAAACTGTACATGGAACAACAGACCGGTTCCAAATCGGGAAAGGAGTACGTGAAGGCTGTATACTGTCACCCTGCTTATTTAACTTATATGCAGAGTACACCATGAGAAACGCTGGGCTGGAAGAAGCACAAGAAGGAATCAAGACTGCCGGGAGAAATATCAATAACTTCAGATATGCAGATGACATGACCCTTATGGCAAAAAGTGAAGAATTAAAGAGCCTCTTGATGAAAGTGAAAGAGAGTGAAAAAGTTGGGTTAAAACTCAACATTCAGAAAACTAAGATCATGGCATCCGGTCCCATCAATTGATGGCAAATAGATGGGGAAACAATGGTTGGGCTCCATAATCACTGCTGATGGCGGCTGGAGCCAGGAAATTCAGACAGTTGCTCCATGGAAGAAAAGCTATGACCAACCTGACAACGTATTAAAAAGCAGAGACATTATTTTGCCAACAAAGGAATGTCTAGTCAAAGCTATGGTTTTTCCAGTAGTCATGTATGGATGTGAGAGTTGGACCATAAAGAAAGCTGAGTGCCAAAGAATTGATGCTTTTGACCTGTGGTGTTGGAGAAGACTCTGGAGAGTCTCTTGGACTGCAAGGAGATCCAACCAGTCCATCCTAAAGGAGATCAGTCCTGAATATTCATTGGAAGGACTGATGCTGAAGCTGAAACTCCAATACTTTGGCCACCTGATGTGAAGAACTGATGCTTTTGAAAAGACCCTGATGCTGGGAAAGATTGAAGGCAGGAGGAGAAGGGGACAAAAGAGGATGAGGTGGTTGGATGGCATCACTGACTCGATGGGCATGAGTTTGAGTAAGCTTTGGGAGTTGGTGATGGACAGGGAAGCCTGGTGTGCTGCAGTCCATGGGGTCGCAAAGAGTCGGATACGACTGAGCAACTGAACTGAACTGAAAGGTTTTTTCTGGTTTTTTAAAATCCAGAAGCCATTAAAAAAAAGTCTCCCTCCCCTCCAAAAGAGGAATCCCTTCCCCATGGCAAAAACCCCAGAAACAAAGTCCAAAGACTTACAGTACATACTCGTAACTTTTATCAATGGCAAAGAACTAATATCACATTTACACTGAGCGCCTACAAATCAGCAGGAAAGAGACCAACTCCACAGAAAATAGGCTGAAGGAGTCAAACACACACTTCACAGCAAAAGAAATTATTAGTATAAAGATGGCTTACTCAACCTCCTCTAAGAGAAAATCTAAGTTAATATTACCCTGAAAAACCAAGTCCATGTAAGCTGGCCTGCATTGCAGGGGCAGGGGGCTCCCCTCCCCAGCAGGCAGGCCCCGTGTGAACTGGGGAAGCCAGGCTGCAGGGCTGCCTGGCTCCCTCCAGCTTCCACTTGGGGGAGTTTAGTCGACACATGCACATACAGGGCAAAACAGGCCTGGATGGGGCTGTGGGCTGTAGGCTGTTTGCAACAGTGAAAGCTTGGAAACAACCCAAATGTCCAGCGCGGGGCCTGGTTAAATAAAGAAAGGCCCATCCATAAAGCGGAACACAATGGAGAAAGAATGAGGAAGCTCTCTGGGTGCAGAAGTGGAAAGATCTCAAAGATATAGGAAGTGAAAAGGCGAAGTACAGAACAGTATGTATTCTATGCTCGAGGACACAATATGTATCTGTGTTTGGTTGTATCTACATAAAGAAACACTGAAAAGAAACATGAGAAATCCACAAGGCTGGAGCAGGGCAGGAGAGGGAAAGGACATGTCTCTGATACTAAGTTATATGTTGCCCTTGTTTTTTTTTAAAAACCTTTGTTAAAATTCTCATAAAGTGTACAATTCAGTGGGGTTTTTTTTGTACATTCACAAGGTTATGCAACCGAGGCCACAATCAATTTTAGAATACTTTCACCATCCTCAAAACACCCGTATGTCTTAGTAGTTACTCCCCACCTCCCCCAGCAACCCCCCCAATCTAGGCACCCATGGAGCCACTTTCCGTCTCTATGGATATGCCTACTCCTGCCACTTCATACAAATGGAATCATACAATATGTGATCTTTCGTAACTGGCTTCTTTCACTTAGCATGATTTTGTATTTTGGACTTTGGTTGTGTGTATTTTCATTTCTGAATCATACAAAATTAAAAAAAAAAAAAGCAGATCCCCAAATTCAGTGTGCAATGAGAAGAGAGAAAGCACTTTGCAAACTCTAAGGTGCTTTTGAAACATCAACACTCACCTCTGGGGAAAGCCTCGCATGTTTCTGGGGGCACAGGAAGGAAGCAAGCAGTCGGGGCCGGGGCTCACTGCAGTCCACCAGCCTAGCAGTGGCAGGAAAGGCTGCAAAGGCTCCTGCGGTGTGAGGAGGACCGGGCCAGAGTGGTCATAGCATGTGCAAAGGCCCGACGGGAGTGGGGTGCAGTGAGCTCTGGGTGGTTCTGGTGCAGCTAGCTGGTGCTCGAGGGGGCTGAAGCAGACTGTGGAAGAGGTGAGCAGGGAGGAGACAGGAAGGGTCTCAAGCCACAATCCTAGGCATCAGCCTGAGCCTCTGGGGACCAGGCCTGGCTGCCTTATTACGGGGTCCTGTGATTCTGTGGTGGGGCCATCCTGAGCATTGCAGAGTGTTCTCCGGCATTCCCGACTCTACCCACCAGCTGCCAGCAGTTCCCCTACCCTAGGCCAAAACAACCAAAACTGCTTCCAGGCCTTGCCAAATGTCTCCTGTGTGACAAAATCTGGCAGTCCCACCCCTTGTTGGGACCACTGGTGTATCAGGAAGGACAGGAGAGGACTTGAAGTTGGGGGGGGGATCTACATGGAGGCTGCTGCAACTGTGCAGACGATGATGGCCCCGCTCAGGCAGGGGGCAGGGACTGGGCGATGCAGGGCCTTCAGCACTTATGATTCAGCAGATTGCGCCCAGAGCAGAGGTGCAGGGGGAACGCCCCTCCCGGAGATGAGGGTGGAGTGAAGGGGAGGGGCCTTTGGGCCCCGTGGGCTCTTACACGCCATCCTGCAAGTACTACTGCTTTTATCTCTATTTGACATGTGTGGAAACTGAGACACCAGAGGTCAATCAATGAGCAAATGCTGCGCAGCATCCCTGAGCAAGGACCTAAGCTGTCGGCAAAGGTGTCTGACTCCCACTGCTGCCAAGCTGCCGCCGGGTCCCACCACCCCCACCAGATACCCGCGCTGCCCATAAACTCTTACCAGGAAGTCACAAGTCCTCTCTCTGACCGCCCTTCCTTCTCACAGCTGTGGACCTGAGGTTCAGACAGGTTAAGTAACTGGCCTGAGGTCACACAGCACCGGCTGGGGCAGAGCCAGGGTCTGAAACTTCATCTCTGTAGCTGCTGCTTTTCTCTTGATTTCAACTCCCTAGCAGCTCATTCATCACTCAACAGACACACACTGAGCCCTGAGCCGGCCCCGCCCTGGAGGAGCTCAGCTCACCTTCTGTGGCAATGACAATGGATAACTTTGACTAGGCACAAAGTGCCAGGCGGGGGCAGCAGAGGGGGCCCCTCGGTTGGATACAGCAGTTCTGCAGGGAGGTGGGGCAGGGATGAAACACTCTGGAAAACAAATTTGGACACAGAGAAGGGCGTGGCCCCGGCTAGCCCTTGAGGGTCTGGGACCTTGCCAAGTTCTAGGTGGTGAGGAGGATGACCAATCTCACGTGGGGGCTCCCTCAGACACTGGCACAATCAGGGACCTGGCTGGACAGAAGGTGGGGATGAAGCACTCCCCACAATCACCCACCACGGCGCGCCATCCCCTCCCCATTTAGAACTGAGGCCCAGAGACTAAGAAGACGTCTAGAGAGTTCCTGAGGGCAGTCGGTTGGCGGCTGGTAAAGCTGATGGCACAAGCTTGGCCACTTCCGGACCCCATGCAGCCAAGGTGAGCCCCTAGCAAAGTTGGCCACCCCTGCTGGCCAGCCCCTTTCAATGCCAAGGGCAAGGGAGGAGGGACCTGAAGAGGACCACTACAGGCCGGGAAGCCACATCCACAAATGTGCTTGCCCTCGGTCGATCCTGGAAAGCAGGGCCTGGAGGCCGCGCCCAGCCCCACCTGCAGAGGCCATCTGGAGTCAGGCCCGGGCACCAGCACCAGCAACGAGAATGTGGCCAGAGCTCTGAACAAAGGGAGCCAGCGAGGCCAGCTGGGCAGGCCCTACAATCCCTGCCACCCCCACACCAGCGAGAGGGGCCCAGGAAGGAGCTGGCAGGACACTGCACCAGGCCGGGGTCTCCGCGGCCTGTGCACCAGCGAAGGCTGGACAGTCAGCAGAGAACTGGCTCCTGCCCCCACGCCCTGCTCAGGCCCAAGAGGACCCAGCTCCTCTGATGGTAGCAAATCCTAACCAAGACTGAGGGCTGGGAGACGCCACAGGAAAGCACCACTGCTGGGCTGAGCACGTGCAGAGGGTCTGTGTGCCGTGATCTCACTGCTTCTCGCCACCCTGGAGGCCCCACGACCCCACCCTGCAGATGGAGAAGCCAAGGCTGGTAGAGGTCATCCCTTGTCCAAGGGCACCCAGCAAGGAGAAGAAAGGCCAGTACCCAGAGCCCGGGAGAGTTTACTCCAAAGTAAACTGGAGGAGTGAACTCACCCCTAAACTTTAAAATGAGCCAGATGAATACTGGGAATTAAGGCTTCCCTTGGTGGCTCAGATCGTGAGGAATCTGCCTCCAATGCGGGGGACGCAGGTTTGGTCCCTGGGTTGGGAAGATCCTCTAGAGAAGGAAATGGCAACCCACTCTAGTATTCTTGCTTGAAAATCCCATGGACAGAGGGGCCTGGGTGGGCTACAGTCTATGGGGTCGCAGAGAGTCAGACACAACTGAGCGAGTCACACGGATGATTACTGGATAAACAGAGGTCCTGTCCCAGGGAGGACCAGGAACACTGGCTTTCTGAATGCCCTTGGGTTGCCCTCCGTCTCAGGGCCTCAGTTTCCCTTCTGCAAAGAGAAGGCCTGGGACCCAGCGTTGTCTAGAAGCAGGTGTGCATCTGCCAAAAGTCGCCTTAAACCAACGGCTCCAGGCTTCAGTCCTGAGCCCGAAGCTGCCACAATAAGAGGATCCTCTATATCCACCCCAATTTCACAAACAGGAAGGAGATGGGGTACCTCCCTCTTTCCCAGATGAGAACGCTAAGGCTCAGAGAGAGAAAATGACTTATCCCAGGTGACAAAGCCCATGAGAAATAGACCAGGGACCTGAACTTGCCCCCCAAATCCCAACCTTCTTCTCCCCTGCCACGAGTGAGGCCACTTCACAGGCCTCTGCGTGTCACAGCATCATTTCCTCATTCCTTCATTTCAGAGGCTTTCACTGAACCTCCACGTGCTGAGCCCTGGGGCAAAAGCATGGACACAGGCCAGTGCCCCTCCCCCACCCCCACAGGCGCTCGGAGTGGCAGACCAAACCTTTCCATCAGCTCCCGCTTGCACTGTCCCCTCCCCCTCTGCCCTGGGCTCCGCGGTGTTTACAGGAGGGTGGTCTGCTAGGTGCCTGACCATGCCGTGCACATCCGGCTGGCACTTGCCAGTCTACAAGATGCTCTCCTCATGTGCCTCCTGGAAGTCCTTGGTCAGCCAGGCGGCAGCATCACACAAACCTGCTGCATCGCACAAACCTCCGCGACCGCACCAGGCCGGGTCTGGCGGCTCCCTCCCACGTTCTGTCCTCTACACTCTCACTCCTTGGGTAGAAAGTCTGCCTTTTCTAGTTGTTTTTCTTTTCTTTTCTGGCCACACCACTTGGCCCACGGGATCTCAGTGCCCTGAGCAGGGATCGAAACTGCGCCCTTGATAGTGAAGTATGGAGTCCTAAGCCCTGGACCACTGCAGAGTGCCTTGTCATTTCAGGTTTTGGAGAGAAGTCTTGGTGGCCAACCTGACCGTTCCACCCTGTCTCGATCCGTAAAGCAGGAACAGCTCGGCATTGTCCCCAGAGGCTGCTGTAAGCAGAGACCACATTTGCACAGGGCTCCCAGCACAAGTACTGCCCGAAGAACGTGGGCATACATGTCTCCCCTGACCTTGATGGGGAAGCAGTGGCCCACTGAGAAGCAGATCTCATATCCCAAGAGGGCGGGGACCCAGACCACTGGGTAAGAGAAACCCTCTGAGGTCTGAAGCAACAAGCCAGGCACACTGACCTGTCAGCTTCGTCCGCCCAGGACAGGACTGACCGACGACTCTTTTTCCAGGAGGGAAACTGAAGCACAGATGCTGCCAAGAACACAGGGACAGCGACCAGGAGAAACCCCAGGGGCTGCCACCTCGCTCTAACAACTCCCACTCCCGATCAACCAACACAGTCTCTCTCTCTGGACCAACAACTGCCAAGGAAGGGTCGTGCCTCCTGACTTCGCCCCCTGCCCCGATCCAGGGCCGCTGAGAAAGTGGCATTCTCCAGGGTCAATGGCAGGAATGAGATGTCAGTGATTTACTCAATCAAGAACACGAGACCATGCTCAGCCTTTCAACAGGAAGCACATCCGGGGAGAGAGATTCTAAAAGGTTAAGACCACCACTGCCTCACCCCCGCCCCCGCCCCCGTGGTTAGTGGGGAGCCTGCATCATTCCAAAGTCTTCCTGGGCTGAATTCCAGGCGGCCAGACCACAGGGAGGGGCGGGCCAAGTGGGGGAAGCAACAGTGGCCCAGGCCACTTCTGTCCACCAGCATCCTTCTTCCCAAGAGACAAGACAGGGGTGCTAACCCAGCCTGGGCTTTCTCACGCCCAGCTGGAAACCCAGGTCATCTGCAGCTAGAAACTGGGAGTTAAAAATACCTCCCACAGCCCGGATGGCAGCACTGACATCCCGGACGCCCACCCTCCAGCCCTGACTGAGGAGTCCCTCGGCCTGCCTCACCCCCAGCCTGCGGCTTCCCTCCCCACCTGGGATGGTTCTGGGACAAAATGACCAAAACACGGTACCAGAGTCAGGTTCTAGCTGCAGAGCGTGAAATCTTGGCATCTTTCCTCCGAGTCCCCAGGGCTGTCCCAGGAGCTCCAGACCCACTGAGCTGGAGCCAGAAACACTCACCTAGGTAGATGTCTCCGAAGGACCCGCTCCCGATCTTCCGGCCCAGGCGGTACTTATTCCCCACACGGAGCTCCATGGTTCACTCCTGCAGAGGGAAGCAGAAACACAGGGTCAGAGAGGAGGGGAGCTGGGAAGGGGATGAACCCCCAAACCCCACCCCTCCCCCACCAAAAAGGTCTGCAAGGCCGCAAGAAAAAACTCTGCGATCTCCATCCGGCTGGCCTGGAAGGGATTTGGCCTCACTTTGCCTGAGGGCAACCACGTGTCAGCTAGCCCAACAGCCTCCACAGGTGGTGAGGCTATCAGAACAGGTGTCAGTGTAGCCAGGCAGAAGAAGGGAGCTGGAGACAGGTTGCAGGAGGAAAGAGCAAGTTCCTTGGGGGACATGCATCTGGGGACCCTCCAATAGGAGTCTCAGGGCAGGCTAGTCACAATGGGCAAAGACCCTGAAAGGAAAATCAAGGACAGAGCGGGTGATGGGGAGGGCAGATGCAGAAGCTGATCACCTTGGGGCTGCTGCCATGGCAACCACCAGCTAATTCCAACCTCCAGGGAAAGGAGGACAGAGTGAATCAAGAGTCCCCAAAGGAGTTCCTCAGACCCCTTAGGACGTGGAAATGATGGGGTCCCGGTGACCCCATTCCCACCCCAGGCTTCCAGCACCAAGAACTGAAGGCCAGGTCTCCACAGCCTGTTCGGGTCTTCCCAGAGGTAGGCTCTGCAAGTTTGCACTGGGCCCCACAAAGAGAGGTCTCCCCAACTCAGGGGGAAGGTCCGAAAGGGACCCCCTGAACATCCAGCTTCTGGTCTTCTCCCTCTCTCAACCTTGCAACACCAAGAACCGCAACAGTACTCTGCACGGCCTTCTATGGATAGACAGAGAGTTTGGGGCTGGCTTTCTTCAAGACGAGGAGGGTCTCCTGAGAGAGCCCTGCAGAGCAACCAAGGGGACCAAAGCCAAGTTCTGAGCCGCCCGTCAGCGTCTGTGGGGTGGGAGGAGGTCGGGGGGGAAAGTGCCGATCTGAGCACTTCCCTCCCTGTTGTGCCCCACGCTGGGTGTCCAAGCTCTCCGAACAGCAGGGACCACCCTGGGAGGGACCCCTCTGCTCTGGCCTGGGGCAAAGGTCTGGGCACTCTTGAGGTTCTGGCCAGCAGAGGAGGATACTCCAAGGCTGGGAGGTGAGGTCTTGCTTTGGTGGGAGGGGGGCTATGAAATAAGGAGAGGGTTGTGTGGGGGTCCCCTAAAATCACCGAGTGTCTACAAGACAGCCAGTGCAGACAACTAGGAAGACGGGCCGCTCTCTACAGACAGGGAACTCAGGCCCAGGGAGGTCACGCAGCCTGCCCACCTCCCCTCCAGCAGCAAGTCTCCTCCCCTAAGGCCCAGACAGGGCTCCTGCCGCCCTACCTGGCGGCCTCCCACCCACCTGCTCATGCCAGGGCCAGGAGGCCGCACAGGAAGGGGGGAAAACGGCACAGAGTCTCGGCCCCTTCCCCACACCAAGGACTACTCGGAAAGCCAGACCCACCTGGGAGGGGAGGTGGGAGGAGAGCTTTCTTCCACGAGGTCGTGGTCACTCTCTGCCCCCCGGGGTGGAGGCGAGGAGCCGACAGCTCCTGCCCAGGAGAGACGTCCACCCCAGTGCCAGTTCCCAGGGAGCCGCCGCTAGCCCTTCAGCAGTGGTCACAAGGAAGGAGCCTCCACCCCACGCCGGCCAAACTCTGGGCTCTCCACCAAGGGCCTCTGCCCACATGCCCCGGCCACTCTCAGCGGAGGTGCCAGGGCGGCCAGGAGAACCCACTCCACATTTGCGGGAAACTCACCCGCCACACACCTCACACACACACCGTCCTGTGTGGACACTTCAAAGGAAGAAAGAAACGCAGACATGTACCGGGAGCCCCCGCTCTGGGGAGGGCACGGGGCGGCGGGGGGGGGGACGGACGCGGTTTTGTACACACACAAACACCGCCACCCCCCCAGTCCGTTTTCCGCCAACGCCAATTCAGAGACCACACATGGCAGCCGGGAAAGCCGCAGGTTCGGAAAGGAACATAAATACACCCGCATCCTATATTACATAAATACCAGATGTGTATAAGAGACAGAGGCTGTGTATCACCCCCGAGGCACCTGCAGCCTGAATCTTGGGGCAGGGGGAGGCCACTGTAGATTCACCACGCAGCAGGAAGGATGAGATGTGTATAAGAGACAGCCCCCCACCCAGCTCTGTGCCACCACCCAGACCTGCCAGTGTTGCCCCTACACCCCAGGGGCCAGGGCCTCAAGGAGAGCCTAGAGTGTCCCAGCACTGCCCCCCAAAAGCCTCCCAGAGAGCAGAAAGACTTGAGGCGGGAATGGGAGAGGCCTTCCAGTTCTTTGCTGCTTCTTTTTGGGGGGAGGAAGGGGGGGCGGCGCTGGAATAAATGAAGGGGATAAAAAAGGCGGACGTGAAGATTCCAGAGTTTCAACTGGTTAAGAAAAATGAGACAAACTACCAAGCTGAATGGCACATGGGCAGTTTTCTTACTCCCTGCCCACCTCCCTCCCTGGATCATTAAAATAAAAATTGGAGGGACATCCCAGCCAGCCAGCCAAAGGAGCCCCAAGACACAGGCATTTATTGAACGGGTGCAACTTAAGACACTGGGGATCCCCTGGCCCTGTCCCCAAACCCTTCTCCCTGAGGAAGGCTGATCCAAGAATATATGCAAGAAAACTAAGAGAAAAAGTTGGGGAGGGGGCTCACCCCACTTTGAGTTTGGGTGTGAAGAGCTTGGGAATCCACTCTCTAAAGACACCCGGGCACAAACATAGTTTTCTCTTCCACGGGGACTTGCAAAACATGGATTTCTCACACGCAGAAATGGGAGAATCCGATCTGATAAATAACCCCCACCCCTTTCTTTCTCTCCACAAAGGAAAACAAGAGTCGGTGGCTGGGTGACCACACACCCCATCACCCCAAGGCCCCCAAGCGCCCCCATCCAACACGCGGGAGCAGCCCTGCTGACCCCCAGGTCTGGAGCACTCGAGCCAGGAGCGGAGGGGTGGGGGGCGCTGCTGATGGGCTGGTGAAGCCTACCGAAGCCCAGGGTTTGGCCGAGAATCCCGAATCAACAGAATCGAGTGTCCCTGGCACCCCAGTCCCGGACCCCCCCTCCTCCCGTCAGCGTCCTCAAATCGCAGCCAGGGGTGGCCGCCTCGGCCGGCCGGGGCCTTGAAGGGTCCAGCTCGGGAGAAAGAGGCGAGCCGGACTGGGGGTGGGGGGCTCCCCTGGGCAAGCCTGCAAAATAGTCACCCTCCTCTCCTCGTCCCCAGCCGCGCCTTTGTCCTCGCCGGGCCGAGCGGGCGGCGCCCGGGCAGCCCCCCCATACCCGAGTGCGAACGCGTGTGTGTCCGCCCTCTCCCCCCTCCCTCTCGCGCAAAAACAAAGAGGCGGAGGGAGCCCCGTTTCCCCCCAGGTTTGAGCCCCTTCGCCAGCCCGCGGCCCCCCAATATTTACCCCGCCGGGAAGGCACCGTTGCCGGGCCGCTGCTCGGGGGGCTGCCGCAGGCGGGGGCGGCCCGCCGGGGCGGATGCCGGAGGATTTGCAGAGCCGCCCGCCGCGCCAGCCTCTCCCGGCCCAGCCGCCGCCGCCGCCGCCGCGCCGCCGCGCTCCGCTCCGCTCCGCTCGCCCCGGCCGGGTTCAGGATCTGGCTCTCAGCGCTGCCGCCGCAGCCGCCGCCTCCCTCCTCCGGGCCCTCCTGCCCGACCGCCCCCGCCGCCGGCTCGCGCGCTCCCGCCCGGCGCGCACCCGCCGGCTCCCATTGAGCCCCGGGCCCGCCCGCTGATGTCATCCCCGACCCGCCGCCGCCGCCCCGGAGGATTTAAAGGGCCAGCGCCCCCCTTGCTCCCGGGGACGCTGGGGCCCCGCAGCCGGGAAACACGGTTCCCCCAACCAGCCTCGCGAGGAGCGCCTTCCAGGAACGGGGTCTTCCGTGTGGGGCCGGGAAGCGCACACGGACACGGACACCACTGATCCAGTGGGGGGCACAGGTGGAAAAACCTGGGTGGTGGTGGGGAGGAGAGGCGCCCCCAAAGCTGGGGTCTTCTAGTCCCAGACCGTCCTCTCCGCTCTGTCGGGTTCTGTCTCCTCTCACACCCTAGCAGTGGGCCCCTCCGAAGGCCGGTGTTTATGTGAGTTACTGCAAAAGGAGATTGTTTAGAGAGTTGAGGGCTTACTCCGCCTCGGGGCTCGCTGCTGAGCACACAAGCCAGGTTGACTCAGGGGCCAACTATTTGACAAGATAGCAAGAGATGGAGGGACATTGACAAAAGGCCCTGAGAGGCAGCCAAGGCTGTGCTGCTTTCTCCCCTCCATAGAAAAAATCAAAAGCAACCTCTCTCTTCTGCTTTCTTCCTCTTCCAGCAGCTCAAACCCGTGAGCACAGAGCTGACCTCAAACCCAATCCTGTCTTCACACGTTTAATGACTGGACCCCACACAGGACCGGCCTGGCACAGGTTGGTTCCTGCCTTCCCTGCTCTGGAACCAACACTTGAGTCAGGGTCCCCCAACTGGTGCACATTTAGCCAAGTTGCCTCCCAGCTCTGGGCTCAGGTTTCCTCACCTGCACCCCTCCCAAGGCCACCAAGAATTAATGAAGGCTTCCTACTGGCTTCCAGAGCAGGGCATGAAAGGTTCCAGGGCAGAGTGATTATCACAATGATATTTACACTATACCATGCAAAGCTCCAAATTATGACACACAACCATTCATGCACACAACTCTGGCTGTGGACACACAAAGTGCTGGAGTGCGCTGCACCCAATCCCAGAAGCATGGCTGGCGCGAAGAGTCACGTCAATAATCATTGCATCTTCCGTCGAGCCTGAAGCCTTAGTCACACAGTCTCCAAACTGGCAGGAGCCCCACAGACTGGGTTCTTTCACAGCCCAGGAAACCGCAGTCCAGAGAGGGGAAGGGGTTGGCCCAGGACCACACAGCCCAAGATGTCTCTGTTCTCCCACTGGGCCCTGGGAAACTGAGTCTATCACAATCCAGCTTCCAAGAGCAGGAGAGTGAGGACAAGTCTTCCAGGAGAGGTCTGGGCATTCAACTGGGGACCTGCCCTCAGGGCCACGTTTGCCAGAGGAGAGGGTCACCGGCCAAAAGTGGTAGGCTTTGCCTGACCTGCGTGGTGCTTTTTGTTGTTATTTCTTTTGCTTTGTTAACTGATTCTCAGAGTTTTAAAATGGAAAGATTTGGGGCTTCCGTGGTGGTCCAGTGGTTAAGACTCCATGCTCCCAATGCAGGGGGCACAGGTTCAATCCCTGGTAGGGTAGCTCCCACATGCTGCAATGAAAGCTCCCACACACGGCAACCAAGACCTGGCACGGCTAAATACGTGAATACATTTTTTAAAAAAGAAAAGATTTTAGATGACAGGTCTGTATTCCCTACTTCTCCTGAAGTACTGGGAGAACTGCCATTCTGGGCCCAAACTCTCCTGGGCCCTGGCCACACTTAGCTGGCCTGGGTGGCAGCCACCCACTTTGGTCACAGCTCAAGGGCCCTGGTTTCCTCGTGTCAGCTTTGTTTTGCCCATTTTGATGACTCCCTCATCTCCTGGAGGCCCCCAAGTGTGACCTGTCCTAGCAGCCAGCCACCAGGCTTGTCTACCAAGGCCCTTCCGTTGTCATCTCTTTCCAACCCACTCTCATCAACCCTGAATCCTGCTTCCAGAGCCCAGGGAGGCCAACTCCGCCTGTGACTACAGGTTCTCCTGAGTAAGACAAGGTGCCAGGCCTGGGTCCCCAGGCAGAGGGCCCCCCCTGGCACTACTAAGCAGAGTGGATACGCCACTGTCCTCTCCATCCCCGCCAACCATCCCATGCTTCCTACACGCCCCTGTTTCCCACCCCTCTTTCTCCAAGAAGGGACTGATAATCCCCCGCCCCCCACCAGCACCTACTATCTCATTTAACCCTCTCAATCCTCAATAGAGGAGATGGACTCCTCCTCTGTCTTTTTCCTGGTTCAGAGAGAAATCTGAGGCTCCTCACCTTTGCCTCCAGGTACACATTAACTAGGGGCTTCCCTAGTAGCTCAGACGGTAAAGCATCCGCCTGTAATGCAGGAGACACAGGTTTGATCCCTGGGTCAGGAAGATCCCCGGGAGAAGTAAATGGCAACCCATTCCAGTATTCTTGCCTGGGAATCCCATGGACAGAGGAGCCTGGTGGGCTACAGTCCACGGGGTCACCAAGAGTTGGACATGACTGAGCAACTAACACACACACACATTAACAGTCAGATGTCCCAGCTTCCCCTCCCAGTCTTGTCACATGTCCCCTCCCATTCCAAAACTTGCAACTGACCCCCCTCTACACACACACACCCCACTGTTGATCCTGGTAACCAGTCTTCAGACCCACTCCTTGCCTCACCCAGTCTCTCCCTCGGAAGAATGCTCCCCACACCCTCTTCAAATTAGCTGTTCTGTGGGCCCAACTTCTCCTCCTTCCTTCTCCCCTCTGACACCACCCATGAGTCCTTTTAAAGAACTTTGCCTCTCAGCTCTCGGGAGAAAACTGAGAGGACGAAAAACCCAGCCAAGGTGGGGAGATGATTCAAAGGGAAGGAAAACTTACCGAGTTCTTGAAGAATGCTCCCCACACCCTCTTCAAATTAGCTGTTCTGTGGGCCCAACTTCTCCTCCTTCCTTCTCCCCTCTGACACCACCCATGAGTCCTTTTAAAGAACTTTGCCTCTCAGCTCTCGGGAGAAAACTGAGAGGACGAAAAACCCAGCCAAGGTGGGGAGGTGATTCAAAGGGAAGGAAAACTTACCGAGTTCTGTCTAGCAGCCTTTGGGCCTGAGGCTGGGTTCCAGACTGGATTCTCAATGATTCCTCCCAGGACTTAACTCCCAACTTTAAAGCCCAAGGATATGTCAGGCTGGAGTTCCCCTAGCCCCCTCCCTCCTCTACCCTCACCAACCACCCAGAAGATGCAATCAGGCCTGGGACAATAGGTGTCAGTGAAGAGCTAATCACTGAATCCAGCTCTGGGTTTCAGCTCCTCTTTACTGGGTCAGGGGCAGCCATTCCTGAAAGCTTGAACTGATTTTTCTGGTAACCCAGAGCACTGGGCTGGGAAGATTGTGGTGCCCAGTGATGAGAAGAAAGATTTCAGTATCACCCCCGAGGCACCTGCAGCCTGAATCTTGGGGCAGGGGGAGGCCACTGTAGATTCACCACGCAGCAGGAAGGATGCTTAAAATGACCCTACATAGGACTTCCCGGTGGTCCAGTGGTTAAGACTTAAGAGCTTGCAATGCAAGGGATGAGGGTTTGATCCCTGGTCAGGGAACTGAAACCCCACATGCTGTGCTGTGTGGCCAAGAAAATATTGAAAAAGTGAATTATGGGGGCTTCCCTGGTGGCTCAGTGGTAAAGAATACACCTGCCAATGAAGAAGACACAGTTTGATCCCTGATCTGGGCAGATCCCACATGCTGCAGAGCAACTCAGCCTGTGCACCGCAACTTCTGAGCCTGTGCTCTAGAGCCGGGAGTCACTGCAACGAGAAGCCCGCACACCGCAACTAGAGACTAACCCTCACTCTCTGCAACTAGAGAAAAGCCCACACAGCAAGGAAGATCCAGCACACCCAACAACAAATGAATAAATAAAATTGTTTTAAAAAAATGACCCTACACAATCTGTCTCACAAGGCTGTCCCAAAGCCTCAGGATCTCAGGCCCGGCTCTCCAGCTGCCAAGGACATGTTTCCTGCAGGGATCAGCCTCCCTTGCTCAGGTCAGGACCTTCAAGTCTCTTTCACAGGGAG
The DNA here is from genome assembly GCA_006410635.1 of Cephalophus harveyi. Taxonomy (NCBI): domain Eukaryota; kingdom Metazoa; phylum Chordata; class Mammalia; order Artiodactyla; family Bovidae; genus Cephalophus; species Cephalophus harveyi. The sequence goes on along the minus strand of SJYT01016312.1, from coordinate 115,573 downwards.
GCCTTCCAGTCCTGATGTAAGACCCACTCCCCAACCCCCACCCCTCCTCCAGACACTGCCTCCCTCTCCCTCTCCTTTTCTGCTTCGTTTTGTTTCCTGGCACTTTGCTGTCCAGTCGCTAAGTTGTATCTGACTGTTTGTGATCCCATGGACTGCAGTACACCAGGCTTCCCTGTCCTTCACCATCTCCCAGAGCTCGCTCAAACTCACGTCCATCAAGTTGGTGATGCCATCTAGCCATCTCATCCTCTGCCGCCCCCTTCTCCTCCTGCCCTCAAAATTTCCCAGGATCAGGGTCTTTCCCAGCAAGTCCTGGCACTTATCACTATCTACCTTATTCTATATGGTCTTTATTTGATGTGGTTTTTTTTTTTTTTTCTTGGTCTGCCTCCCTCACTGGAATATCAGAAGGCAGGGAGTTAAAGCTCTCTGGGGGCATCACTAGGTCACCAGGATCAAGACTAATGTCCTTCTGGCACACAGGAGGGATTTAACAAATACATGCTGAAGGAGTGAATAGCTGGATTGTGAAAGGGCGGCCTTCACTAGCTCTGAGAATACACTAAGAGCTATCACTTACTGGGCCCCTACTGTGTGCCAGGCCCTCCCTGAGCCCTGTTACCTGCATTCAATCTTCACGTGTATCCTCCGCAGAGATAGTGGCCTGGCAGAGCCTATGCTCTTAACCACTTTGCCCAGGCTGGTGAAGAACACAGCTCCGGGACAGGACCCTGGCCCCCTCCATCAGACCACTAAGCCCCGCTACCGGAGAATCAATTCTGGGACCCAGTGGAGAGACAGGGGGCCTCATGGGGCTCATTTACTCCAACTCCATCATTTCACAGGCAGAGAGCCTGGGGCTCGGGGAGTCTGGCTCAAGGTCACAGAGGGAGTCTGAGACAGTAGCCCACAGTGGTTAAAAAGCTGATTTTGGTACTTTTGAACTGTGTGACCCTAGGAAGATTCCTTTCACTCTCTGAGCCTCATTTGTAAAGTGGGGATAATACAGATGGGCATGCACAGAAACACCTTAGTGCAGAAAAAGTCCCGAATAAGAAGAAGATGCTGATGCTATTGATTGCTCTGAGGAGCAGTTAGGGAGCAAACAGGCCTGTCCTGGAGTTCTTCTTCTTTCCTTACCTTACCTCCTCCTAGAAGGGCCGCCACCAGTCCCTTTGGGGTGAGTGGGCTGGAAGGATGCAGGCCTAGGTGGGCCCAGGTGAGCCACTGGCCCTGCTCACTCTGTCTACACCTGTGTTCTTGGTTCTAGGAGAAGTTCATCTGGGGTCTTCCTACTTGTGTCTTTCCCGAGACCCCCGAGGGTCAGTGGCCCACGTAGGCTCTGCTCTCAGAGGTTGTCCTCAGGCATGCTAGCCTGAAAATGCTGCCTTATTCCATTCACCCTGGCCCTTTGCCCCAGACCCTTCCAGGATGTTCCTCTCACCCCCCGGCTGCTGCTACAGTGCTGCCCGGCCCTGGCTGCCCTCTCCAGGTTCCACTGCTTTTCCACGCTTCTTCTGGGTGACCTCACCACATCGTCATGACTAGTCAGGTCATTCCGGCAGTGATTCCTCCCTCCTCTGCCAGCTTCAGCCAAGAGGCAGCAGGGAAGGGCAACGAGAGGCCTGGACCGGGGCCAGGAGGCCTGAACTTCAGTGGGACCTTGGAGAATTCACAGCCCCCCGCAGAGGGCTGGACAAGGAGACCTGTAAGGCTCTTTCTTCAGTCCTCCTGTCCGTAAACTCAAGGCTGGACCAGATGGGGAATGGCCTACACACTCCACATCCGGGCACTCTGTTAAGAAATACCTGAGGTCACACACATCTGGGCCCAGTGGGAAAGGGTTCTCTTCCCATCACCACCCCCATGTTCAAAACACGCGCACTTCCGGTCAGCTCTGCCTCCCAACTGTGTTCTGAACCTGACTTGAATCACTTAGACCCTACCCTGGTCTGTTAATGCTGAAGTTGTATCCCTCCGCTACTGAAAATACATCACAGCTCCTTTTAGCGGCGTGAAATCCATGTTCTCTCCCAGGCCTGCCACGATCTGGCCCCAATTTGCCTTTCAGGTCTCACCCTGAAACTCTCTCCTCCTTGTCTTTCCTTTTTGTCACACCTCAGGGCCCCTTACCCTCCGCTCCTTCTGCCTACAATGATCTCCCCTACCCAGGTCTTCAATGACTGCCTCCTACTCGTGATTCAACACTCAACTCAAAAGTCACCTCCTCATGGAGGCCTTCCTTGATCACACAATCTAAAGCAGGCCGCCTTGTCCTCCAGCTCTCTTTGCTAGATCACCCTGACTTTATTGTCTTTACGGAACTTGCTGGAGGCTGAACACACAAGCTTGCTTATTTTTAATGCTCGTTAACATAATCTCCTAGAGAAAGGACCCCTCCTGTAGCTGCTCCCGTGGGCCCTCAGTTGGTATCGGGTGTCCATAAATACTTGTGCAATGAGCGAACTCTGCCCGGGTGTGTGGTCGTGGGGGTGGAGGCAGGGCCAGGCACTTTCCATCCCTGGGCCAGATGTGGCCTGACAGCCTCCCCTCAGGGACAGGCCTGTGGTCTCTCCTCACCCTCTCCCTGCCTTCTTGTGGTGGGCTCTTGCCTGCCCTTCGGCAGGGGCACACCCTCTCTCAGCATTTCCTATGCTGCTGTCTTCTTAAGGGAAATCAACTCCCAGAGGAGTTAGGAATGTCTGCCCACGTGTCCCAAAGGCACAGTGAGCACTAAAAATACCCCAGCATCACCAAAGGACCACATCGCCCTGCCTCTAGCCCCACCCTCAACCCCCATCCACTTCCTTCCGACAACTCAGCCTGGCCGCCCCTCTGAACAAGGCATAACCTCCCTTGTTCACACTGCTGTTGACTCTCTCCAAAACTCGCACCTTCCACCCTCTGGGAATCCAAGGAATCCCGTCCCCAGGATACACAACCACTCATTAGGCCACGGGAATTACGATGATTGCCATGGCTAATAATCCCAATTCCCACAGCACTTCTCAACTCAGCATAGTTGCTGCGACTCATCATGTCTTCACCGTGTCACGTGTCTGTCCACAAACATTTCCTGATGCCAACTTCTCTCTGGGCCTGAGAGATGCTCACCGGACCCTGTTCGCCAGGAGTTGAAAATCCGCTGGGGGGAGTCTAGGTATATCAAAGAAAAAAGATAGACTAACAATGCAGACAGATCCACGTGGCCTGCGGTCGGCAGAGGCACCAAACGGCGGCCAGCCGTCCCCTCGCCCTCCACTGGGGCGTTCTATGAGATGTACTATGAGATGTACGACCTGGGTTTTCTTAACTTCAAGTGAGGTGCTGCACACATACGGCATCCAGACAAGTCCCTGAGTCCCCTTCTAAGCACACTGAGCCCCAGCCCTTTCAGTGACTCAGGAGTTGCCTTTGGGGAGGGTGGGGGGAGGTGGGACTTGAAAGTGGGTAGGATTTGAGGGTGGGGAGAAGGTTGAAAAGGAAGGTGCAGGTCAGCAGGGTCTCCAAACCAAAACAGCTAATTAGGGGATTTATCCACTGTTAGCTCAGAGCAGCTTCGAGTTTTACACATGGGTGAAAAGAAGAGGGAGGAGTTGAACTAGCAAACTGACATTTATTGGATATACAACGTGCCAGCAGCTGCACTAGGCACTCGTGATTGAACCTGGTTGAATTCTACAATCCTGGGAGCTGGAGCTGGTCCCACCTGTTTCACAGCTCAAAACTCTGAGAGTCCAGGAGAATCGGACCTGATGTTCATAAAGGCTAGGAAAGGCTCAGTTTACCCTCTCAGATCCACTCTGGAGTCTCACCCTATCCTCGGGGACTGGGCCCCAGTCTGCCTTTGTCTCCCTCAGGCCAACTTGGACCTGCCCAAGTATCTCAGGCTCCCACTGAATGAGTCTGCTCACCCACTCTGGAAGCATCCAGGGGATTCTGGGGCCCACTAAGGTAGAAAGTAGATACCAAAGTAGATACCTGTTCATGCAGTGATCCACTGGGGTGTGGGAAGAGAAAAAATGGAATTTGTATTCTTATTCACCTTAGCCTTCTAAACATTCTATTTTATTTTTATTTATTTTTAGCCATGCTGGGTGGCTTGTGGGATCTTAGTTCCCTGACCCAGCGATTGAACCTAAGCTTTTGACAATGAAAGTGTGGAGTCCTAACCACTGGATCACCAGGGAATCCCCTAAGAATTCTAATTTAATGTTTGTTTTATACTGCACACATTGGGGCTTCCCCAGTGGCTTAGCAGTAAAGAATCCGCTTGTAAATCAGGAGCTTCAGGAGACACAGGTTCGATCCCTGGGTCAGGAAGATCCCCTGGAGGAGGGCAACCCACTCCAGTATTCTTGCCTGGAGAATCCCATGGACAAAGGAGCCTGGTGGGCTACAGTCCATAGGGTCGCAAAGAGTCAGACATGACTGAAGAGACAGTGTACACAGCACACACACACGCATTAACACAGAGAATATACATATACACACACACATTTAAGTTGTAACAATCAGACATACATTTAAATACAAAAGGCATGTTCAAAATTATCTGTACAGACTGGGTATGCAGCCAAAGTCTGCATTCGTGTTTAGGACCCCTGCAATGAGTTCTCACTTGAGAGGCAGTGATGGTAGAGACCCTGCTTCAACTAGTTGGATTCAAGTCCTCAATCAGCTACTTCTGGGCTATGTGGCAGGGTGAGTTTATAGAACCTTCCTAAGCCTCACTTCATCATCTCAGGGATTAGTGTGGTAATAGCACTCAAGTGGATTAAAAGAGGTGATGGACCAAAAGTCTGAAGCCAGAGCCTGACACATATTGATATGTGCAGTTATTACCAACTCACTTACAGGAAGCAGAGCCAGGCTTGGTCTGGGCCTTGGGATGGGCCCTGCTCTGATGGAGTGTGTCAGTTGCAGGAGACTCAGAACCCAGAATGAGTCATTAGAAATCAGTGTGACCAGGGTTAAGGACGTCAACAGCACATCAGCAGGATATCAACATCCCAGAAAGCCCTGATGGTCCAGGCAAAAGATGACAACAGGTGTGCATCAATCAGACACCACTGTAGGCTAAAGAGGCAGCAGTAATGGGAACAAACACTTGAGTTAGCATGGCCAGGATTCTCCATATGGGTAATTTATTTAACTTTTTGTGCCTCAGTTTCACCATCTGTAAAATGGGAACAATAAGGTGACAATTTCATAGTATGGCTCGAAAGCACTTAGAACAAGAGGCTGGCAAACAAGGCTCTCAACAAGTATCAGTTCTTATTTGTGGATTGGAAGGTGACTGCCGATTCTGCTTCAGAACATCAGAGATCCCTGACACCCTCCTTACTGTCCTGGAGTGACAGGCCTGGCAGAAACAGACAGCCTCAAGGGAATTCCCCTAATGGTCCAGTGGTTAGGACTCTGCGTCTCTACTGCCGGGCCCCGGGGGATTTGATTCCTGATCAGGGAACTAAGATCTTGAAAGCTCCGCAGCTTGGCCAAAAAAGAATAAAGAAAAGAGAGAGCCTCAGAGGATTGTAGACCCTCAGTACAAGATTTTCTTAGTCCTCAGGAGTTCCTGCCAGGGTTCAGAGTCCTCATCCAGTGGGAGCAGGCTGTCTGGGCACATTACGGGAGAGCCAAATTAGAAACACAGGACAGAACGTCCCAGGTCAGGAAACAGATGATTCGGAGAGTATGGATTTCCCACTCTAACTGAAGTGTGGCCACAGCCTAGTGCAGCTGACAAATTCCCAGCCCCCATCCCCCTGAAGATGGCTAGGGGTCAAGAAGATGAGGGGCTCAGAGTGAGGGTGTATGACCAGAGATAGACTATGTCCCTGAAAGTGGAAGGAGGCGCTGGTTAGCTGTGGATAGGCAGGCCTGGCAGTGGGTACTGAGTAGGTAGGTGAGGAGTCATTCTCCCCATTTGACAGATGAGAAAATGGAGGCTCGCAGAACAGAGACATCTGTTTTCTCTAAGCACAACTTAGCCTGGTATAAGTGCAGCTGGTGACTCAGCCCTGACCTCTTCCTCTTCCTACACTGAGTAGTCTCTGGTGTGGAGGCCCCTGAGGGTATTAGGAGCCTGGGACTCCACACATACTCTGTTACTGCTGCCTGTGTGGATCCTGAACAAATCACCTGTGCTCGAGCCTCAGTTTCCTTATCTGTACAAGGGGCTGATGACTAAGCTCCACCTCTGCCCACTCTAATTTTCTTCCAATCTGCTCACTCTGAACTCTTTCCAGAAGCTGAGGAGTTGAACCCTATGAATCCATTGTGAGGCTGGAGGTTGCCAGGGGGGCCCTGTCTGTGCCTGTCCCAAACACAGTGGATGGCCATGCTCATCTTCCCCAGACCCAGAGGCCTCTCCATTCTGGGGTTTTTCCCAGGAACCCATCCTCCCTCCCCAACTCTTCCTCTACTCCACTCATTGACCAGTTTTCACTCGTCCAAATCCCTCCTCCAAACTCACAAACAAGTGGACCCTTTTTCTGTCAGAATGATGGGAGCTGGGTGGGAGATGGGGATTGTCTACATAAATTAGCTCACTTAATCCTCACAATACCCTGGGGAAACAGATTTATGTAGCCATTTCCCAGATGTGGAAACTGACGCTTAGAGAGAGCAAAGATCTTTCCCAAGATTTCCTTGACCGAGAGCCCATGTTCTTTCTATTATACATCTCTGTCCCCCCTTCTAATCCTTCCTCCAAGTGTTCAGAAGGGTACCCAACTACGGCCCATCCTTCAAATGTAATATTATGCAGCCATTAAAAATAATGATTATACATACTTGGAATGACTAATAACAACACAAGAAAATGCATATGACACAATGTTAAGAGGGGAAGACACAAAAACTGTAAATACATTATTTGAAGGCCTGCTTGACCGAGAGCCCATGTTCTTTCTATTATACATCTCTGTCCCTCCTTCTAATCCTTCCTCCAAGTGTTCAGAATGGTACCCAACTACGGCCCATCCTTCAAATGTAATATTATGCAGCCATTAAAAATAATGATTATACATACTGGAATGACTAATAACAACACAAGAAAATGCATATGACACAATGTTAAGAGGGGAAGACACAAAAACTGTAAATACATTATGATAAAGTTACATTACAATGATTGCCTCTAGAAAAAAGATGGAAAGGAAATGCATCAAAATAGCCACAGTTGTTTTGCTTGTGTGTTAGTACCATGGGTGATTTCTTTCCTACTTTTACCCAGTTGCCAAACAATCAATGTCTGTTACTTTTACAACAAAGAAAAGATAGCGTGTAAAAAATAATAATTTGTGGTTGGAATATTTGGAAATCTGCTGTTTACCCGTCAGCTTCCCCTCCTTCAAATCCCTCCAAAGTCTACGTTTTCAATACAACGTGACTATAAACAAGAGATTAGCAGTTTGGGGAGAAATCAGTACCTCCTCACACGCCGGACCAGGCTCTCTTCTGCGTCCAGTGAGGACTCCCCCCCCAGACCCTCTTCTCAGCTCCCCCGGTTGGAGCTCCTGCGGAAGCTCACCTGACACTCGTGGGCTGGCCTCCGTTGCGAGATGCGCACACCTGTCCCTCCAGGTGAGGACTCCGCGAGGGCGCCGCGCGCAGGAAGGAGGGAGCCGGCCGGGGGCGGGGCCGTGACGTCACCAGATCGGTCCCGCCCCCGACTTCCCAGCCACGCCCCCGCTTCCAGGCCCGCGGGGATTCGTGATTCTCGTGTTTGCGAGGTGAGGTGCTGGGGACACTTCCCCCGACACGCACACCTCATTCAGACTGGGCCCCCAGCCATCCATCAGCGGTGCCTCCAAAGTGCGACCCTCGGGGGTGGGCGGACCGAGAGGGGAGGTCCCAAATCCCTGCTTACACAGAGCTGCTGAGTTCTCAGATTTCAGGTTCACATCACCTGGGGTAAGGAATGATCGGAGGGACGGGGGTAGCCTGTGATTCCCCCCGAGTATTTTCTTCGTTGCCTACCCCCCTCTCTGTACTACCCTCTGACCCCACCTCCTGCTAAGAGTGTGCGTGAACGGCCAAGAAGGGTGATTCCAGCCCTTGGGTATCGGGAAATTACTTGCCATCGGACACTCATAGTCAGGAACTGTTTCCATCTTTGTATCAGAGCCTGTTTATATTTGGCAAAGTTCAGGGTTGAAAATTCTAGCAAAACGGTGGCAAAAATCAAGAGCAGCACCGGGTTCACCTCTGCAAGCCCTTTGAAAATGTGCTGGCCCTTGGGCTGGGCGATTTCATTCTGAAAATCTATCTTGAGGAAGTCGTTTGGGCATACATGTCCCCTGTGGGGTTCTTTATTGTGGTGAACTTGGAACCAGCCCAGGTGTCCAACACCCGGGTCACGTGAAGAGCACAAACACACAGTCGAATATTATGCAACCATCGAAGAGTTATGTTTACAAACAGCTAAGCAGACAAGGGAATATGCTAAAATAGAGAATAAAAGCAGGCTGTAAGTGAGTGGTGACAGCAGGCTTAGTTGTACTTTAAAGCCAAGCACAATTTCCTGTATGGGAAAGAACCTTTAAAGAAAAAGTTCCCTGTGGTTATTTCTGGGTAGGAGCACTATGAAGCTTGTTTTTTTATCCTTGTTTCCTGTATTTCCATCTAATAAGATCATTTCACTTTTATAAAGTCCCTCTATCTCTTAAATAGTTCCCATTAATTGAGCACTTCCTATAATTGAGAATGAGTCCCTTTCATGCAATCCTTGCAATAGTCCTAAAGAAGCAGTTAGTAGCCTCTTCCTCCCGCCAGGAAGCCTCGCGGCGGCTAGCGTGACACTGGTAGGACCCTGGGGGTGGGGTGAGAGGCGGGGCACAGACACAGCTTCTGGGAGACCGAGCTCTGAGGTTGACAGCTCAGATATTTCAACCTCCTCAGTTAATTTTATAGCCTTAATGTATTCTTCTGATTATAAAAGCAACATCTATGTTTTACAGAAAATTGAGAGTAAGCAAAATGTAGAGAAGAAAAGTCAATCCTTTCACCGCGTTATCTTTTATTATGGAAATTTTAAATAATACTAAAAAGTAGAGGGGATATAGTATAATCAATCTGTATACTCAAGACTAATTTTCAACAAATACCAACATTTTTTATTCTTGTTTTATCTACCTCCCCACATTAAAAAAATTATTGGCATATAGTTGACTTACAATGTGTTAGTTTTAGGCATACAGCAAAGTGAATCAGTTATGTATGTGTATATAGATATATCCACTCTTTTAAAAAATTATTTTCCCATACATGCCATTACAGAGTGCTGAGTAGAGTTCCCTGTACTATACAGTAGGGACTGATTAGTTACTTATTTTATATATAGTAATATGTATGTCAATCCCAACCGCACACACATTTTTTAAAAGAAAAATACAGAGATCATATTGCACCTATAAATACTTTGATAATTATCTCTAACAGATAAGGACTTTGTTAAAAGACAGAACATAGGCCCACACACAACTATTATAACATCTGTCGAAAATAATACCATTTATTTTGTTAGATCATTTAATATGCAGTCCATGTCCAAATTTCCCTAATTAATCTTCAAAGTATCTTTTTATAGTTGGTTTGCTTGAATCAGGATCAGCACAAGACCCACATATTATATATGATGGATAAATCTTTTAAATCTCTTTCTTTCATTGAGATGTAATTCACATATCATAAAATTCACCATTTAGAAGGTGTACAATTTGATGGCTTTCCGTAGGTTCACAGGGTTTTGCAACTACTAATTTATCCCTATCTAAGCCCCTGAAACTTTTATCATCCTAGAAAAAGAAACCCCATACCCACCAGCAGTCACTCCCCATTTCTGTGCTCCTCCAGTCCCTGGTGACCACTCAGCCACTTTTATCTTTTGCCTACTTTGTTTATTTCACATAAATGGGATCACATGATATGCGACCTTTTGTGTCTGGCTTCATTTGGCATCATGCTTTCAAGTTTCCACCATGTGGCCACATGTATCAATCCTTTTCATGGCTGAATAATAGTCCAGTCCAAGTTTTCCACCATCTAGAATTGGTTGACTGCATCCCTGTGGTGTCTTTTAACATGCTCAACTATCCTCTATGTTTTTCATAAACTGATAATTAGATGTAGATTCTAAAAACTGAAGGCTTGTTTCTTTTCATTCATTAATTTTATTTGTTTGTTTGTTTTTGGCCATGTAGCATGTGGGATCTTAATTCACCAACCAGGGATTGAACCCAGGCCCCCTGCATCAGAAGGCAGAGTCTTAACCACTGGACCACCAAGGAAATCCCTGGAGGCTTGATTTGATTTGGATTCAATGATCCTCTCAAGAATGTTTCATGGATTATGTTGTATCCGTCCCAGTGCATCAGAGAAGGAGCCACAGGCTGGGGTGTTCCACCATTTAGCAATGCTAAGGTTGATCAGTGGCTTTAGATTTAACTTATATGCAGAGTACCTCATGAGAAACGCTGGGCTGGAGGAAACACAAGCTGGAATCAAGATTGCCGGGAGAAATATCAATAACCTCAGATATGCAGATGACAGCACCCTTATGGCAGAAAGTGAAGAGGAGCTAAAAAGCCTGTTGATGAAAGTGAAAGAGGAGAGCTAAAAAGTTGCTTGAAGCTCAACATTCAGAAAACGAAGATCATGGCATCTGGTCCCATCACTTCATGGGAAATAGATGGGGAAACAGTGGAAACAGTGTCAGACTTTATTTTGGGGGGCTCCAAAATCACTGCAGATGGTGACTGCAGCCATGAAATTAGAAGACACTTACTCCTTGGAAGAAAAGTTATGTCCAACCTAGATAGTATATTCAAAAGCAGAGACATTACTTTGCCAACTAAGGTCTGTCTAGTCAAGGCTATGGTTTTTCCTGTGGTCATGTATGGATGTGAGAGTTGGACTGAAGAAGGCTGAGCTCAGTGTCAGACTTTATTTTGGGGGGCTCCAAAATCACTGCAGATGATGACTGCAGCCATGAAATTAGAAGACACTTACTCCTTGGAAGAAAAGTTATGTCCAACCTAGATAGTATATTCAGAAGCAGAGACATTACTTTGCCGACTAAGGTCCATCTAGTCAAGGCTATGGTATTTCCTGTGGTCATGTATGGATGTGAGAGTTGGACCGTGAAGAAGGTGAGCACCGAAGAATTGATGCTTTTGAACTGTATTGGTGGAGAAGACTCTTGAGAGTCTCTTGGACTGCAAGGAGATCCAACCAGTCCATTCTGAAGGAGATCAACCCTGGGATTTCTTTGGAAGGACTGATGCTAAAGCTGAAACTCCAGTACTGTGGCCACCTCATGCGAAGAGTTGACTCTTTGGAAAAGACTGTGATGCTGGGAGGGATTGGGGGCAGGAGGAGAAGGGGACGACCGAGGATGAGATGGCTGGATGGCATCACTGACTCGATGGACATGAGTCTGAGAGAACTCCGGGAGATGGTGATGAACAGGGAGGCCTGGCGTGCTGCGATTCATGGAGTCGCAAAGAGTTGGACACGACTGAGCGACTGAACTGAACTGAAGTTCATTTGTATTATTTGTAGTTTTTTTTTTTTTAACAAGTCCTTCTTAGATGCCCCAGATGCCCTCTGCTTTACCCCATTACATTGTACAGACTTCACTTTCTGTGTGTGCCCTTGTATGAAAAAGTTAGGAAATACTACCTTACCCAATGGTACTCTAGTGAGACTATTTATATATGGAGAAGATAACTCACTGAAGATTCTTTGGAAGGTCAGGACACACACAAGAGGTCATTTTCATAAAGATCTCTGGACTTCTTAGAAAGAACTGTAGACAGGACTTTGGAGGCCAAATTTAGGTCCCAGAGGTATTTGACTCTCAAGGCAAATAGGGGAGATAAGGATACACAACCTTTAGAAAAATGTGCCCCCTAGAAAGATGGGGAACTTGCCACAATGACTTGGGGGTTGTGAGAAGACTCAAAGGTAGGTCTTGAGATTTTATAAAAGGCTTATATAAAAACAGGTTACAGTTCAGCATTTTCCCCCTGATGGTATCTTTTTTTTTTTTTTTCCAGCCAAATTGATCAAGTTTTTCCTAATCCCGGTTAGGGAAGTCCTAGCCTAATGAGATCTGATCCCATTCTCTTATGAATAAGGGACTGGGTGGAGGGAAAGAAAAGCAGATCTCTGGGTTGAGATCTAGGAAAAATGAAGTAAATATCCTAATTTATATTTTAAACATCAAAACATAAATTATTAAACTCTGGTCAATGAAAAAAATTAATACCATCAAACAATATATAGGGCTCAGTCCTCTTGTTTGTAAGATGAGTGGATGGTATGATATATTACAAGAGTGAATTTTATGTTCAGAAGAATATTTGCAAATAGAGGTGGCCAATAGTTCTTGTTCCTACCCCAACCTCCGGCACAGTGAGGGCAAGGTACCTTGATTGTTTTGTTTACTGATTTAGTCCATGCATTAGAGTAGTCTGGGCACAGAGTAGGTACTGCATAAACTTGTTCACTAAACAAATTTGTTAAAGGAAGGAGGAAATTGAGATTTTATCCTTGAAAGACTCCTTATAATTCCTGATTAGAATTGAATTTTTTTAAAAAAATTATTTTTAATGTAGTATATCTAGTTTGAAGGGGATGACCGAGGATGAGATGGCTGGATGGCATCACGAACTCGATGGATGTGAGTCTGAGTGAACTCCGAGAGATGGTAATGAACAGGGAGGCCTGGCGTGCTGCGATTCATGGGGTCGCCAAGAGTCAGACATGACTAAGCGACTGAACTGAACTGAATCTCATCCTTCTGTTTTAGAGGTCTCCATCAAACTTTTACCCAGTGATTTTAGCATCTATTGATGACCATGAATTCAGTCTGCTAGTTCATGCTACAGTTTATAGATAAAGAAACTAGGCTGGGAGAAGTGGTATGCCCAGATCACAGGGTTACTGATAACCAATAGCTCGCACATATTGGACCCTTACTATATGCCTGGCACTGTGCTGAGCATTTTACATGAACTGACCCATTTAATCCTCTCAGCAATCCTTTGTTGGCTTTGGGATCTTCCTTTTCAAATCAGGAAACTAAGGCCCAAAACTGTGCCCTTGGTAAAATTTGGTACCTCATCTCAGGAGATACTAAAAGACAGAGAAATGGGAAAAAAACTGTGTTGGACTTCCCTGATGGTCCAGTGGTTAGGACTCCGTGCTTCCACCTCAGGGAACATGGGTTTGATCCTTTCTCCGGGAACTAAGATCCCATATGCCATATGGCACACGCGCTCCCTCAAAAAAATTCGACATAAATAAATACATTTTTTTTAAAGCACTGTTTTTTCTTGCTCTGGTAAATATAAGCATAGACAAAGTGATCAGAACTATAGAGAAAAATATTTTTTTAAATTTTAAAGAAAGAAAAAAGAACAAAAGATGGGACTTCTCTGGGGGTCCAGTGGTTAAGACTCAATGCTTTCACTGCTGTGGGCCTGGATTCAATTCTGGTTCAGGGACCTGAGATCCCACAAGCTGTGCAGTCGCAGCAGAACAAAACAGAAAGAACCATAGCGTCATGGAGTCTCCCCAGAGGAAGCATCACTAAGCTGGGCCTCTAAGCACGTGTAGGAGTTTGTTGTGGAGAGGAAAGGCAGAGGCATGAGCCCAGCATTATGCATAAGGCCTGAGGTGTGATTTGGGCTGTGGCCTACAACGCCATTCCTCACTGTGGACGTATGATCACAAATGTCTGCCCTGGGCAAGAGGGAATAGAGGGAGGGTGTGGCTTGGCCCGTCACAGGCTGAGAGTATGCAGATGTTGTTACACAGTGAGCAGTGTGAAGAGCACCGGACCAGGAGTCTGATGATGAGTGTTCAGTGGACCATGAAGCCTGACCGCTGCTCCCAGGTAGCGTCCCCTGCCCTCAAAGGCCTAAGGAAGCCTGCTGAAACTTGACCTGGGGGTCATTAGCTTCTATCCCAGAAAGGAGAAAGTCTAACCTCATCATCAGCTCCCGCTCCAAGGTTCTGACTGGAGGGATCCCAGCGCCACCCCCCACCCCAGCTCAGACCCCTGGGCCACTGAGTGAAAAGAACCTCCAGCAAATTCTAGTTCAAAGTGTGTATTGTAATATATATGTCTTTGCTTCTATGTGCATAGACTATTTCTGGAAGTTTCCAGAAGAAAAATGTTTACAGATCACTTTTTCTTTAATATATGAAGATCACCTAGAAATCGGTAAGAAAAAAACCCAAACAATATAACATAAAAATGACTAATAATACGGAAAGACTGTTCACAGAAAAGCAAATGCAAAGATTTCAGAAACTTAGAAAAGATGGCAGCCTCATTCAAACTAAGAAAATGCAAATTAAAGCTACACAGAGATTCCACTCTCACCCATCAGGTTGGGAAAAAATACAGAATTTTGTTAACACACTGATGACAAGGCTCTGGGGAAATAGACCGCTTCATCCCTAGGAGAGTAAACAAGTACAGTCCTGGAGGAGAGCAATCTCATCAAAATGATGACTGCACATTTCCTTTGCCCTCAGAATTCCAAATCCAGGGATTTACCTTACTATTGTCACACAGGAGGGAATTATCTTATGAAATGTGTTGTTAGGGGACTTTCCTGGTGGTCCAATGGTTAAAACTTTACCTTTGGAGAGCTAAGATCCTACGTGCTTGGAGGCCAAAAAATCAAAACCTAAAACAGAAGCAATATTGTAACAAATTCAGTTGTCATTGTTGTTGTTCAGTTGCTAAGTCGAACCTCACTCTTTGTGACCCCTTAAACTGCAGTACACCAGGCTCCCCTGTCCTTCACTATCTCCCAGAGCGTACTCAAATTCATGTCCCTTGAGTCAGTGATGCTATCTAACCATCTGATCCTCTGCCACCTCCTTCTGCTTTTGCCTTCAATCTTTCCCAGCATCAGGATCTTTTCCAATGAGTCGGTTCTTTGCATCAAGTGGCCAAAGTATTGGAGCTTCAACTTTGCATCAGTCCTTCCAAAAAATTCAATAAAGACTTAAAAAGGTCTACGTGAAAAAAAAGAGGGGGTTGTTTATATCTGTGAATGTGTGTGTGTGTTGGAAATTTATGTCCATCAATAAGGAGCTGAGCCTGGCAGGCTCCAGTCCATGGGGTCGCAACAGAGTCGGTCATGACTTAGCAACACTAACAACAAAATAGATCATAGAACATTCATCCAATGGACCATAATGAGGTCATATAAATGAATGAGGAAGTATTTTTATGCATAAATGGGGAAAGATCTATTAATACATGAAGTATTGTTCAGTAGGAAAAAAACAAAACAAGTTTCTGAGAAGAGTATGTAGTTTCTTATTATATAAAAAGACAGCAAGGAGAAAGAATGTGGATTTGTCTTTTTCTATCTATCTATCCATCATCTTTTTTTAGCCATGATTTGAGATGTGTGGGGTCTTAGTTCCTTGACCAGGGATCGAACCCATGCCCCCTTGCAGTGGGAGCACAGGGTCTTAACCACTGGACCGTCAGGGAAGTCCCTTTATGTATGAGTATCTCTGGCCGGCAATACTTGAGGCTGATGCTGTTGAGGGCTTCTCCAGGAGAAGAAATGGTGGCTGTGGGAAAAGGCATGGGAGGGAGGCTTTTACTATATCTTCCCTGGTAACTTTGGAATTTTGATTCATGTGAAAATATTTTCCATTCCAAAAACTACATTAAATTAAAAATTAAGAATCCATTTTACAGAAAGGGAAACTCCATGGGTCAACAGAGTTTGCATGTTCCTCTCCTACAATGCCCCCGGTGAAGAAGGGAATAAGGGGAAAAGTGTGCTCTCGCCTTGGTTTCCTGTTTTAATCTTCACAGCTACCTCCCCATTTTTCAGATGTGAATACTGAGGCTTAGAGCTGGAGAAAGACTCCCTGAGGGCACAAGGCTGGGGTGCATGGGGCAGCTCACATCCTGCTCCTGTCTCTGACTCCTGCCCTCCCACTGACCGTCCCAACACCATGTCACCCCAGCTGGCCAGCAGGCGTGACGAATTTCTCATTTAACTGGTGCCGGCCATCTTCATCCTGAACTTTCTAGTTGTTTGACCAAAGTGGCCTATTGTTTGCCTGAATTACACTTTATTTAAAAAAAAAAAGAAGGAAAGAAAAGGATAAGCTGTTTGTATGAGCAGTCACAGGACTGGAATGACTCCGGGCTAGATTTACCAGGGATTTGACTGGACTGGCCTGTTTATTAAATTATTTGAGAGTTTACTTTAAATTTAGCAGCATTTGGATTCACTGACTTTTTGAATAGGCCTGCATTTGGAAAGAAATTCAATTAAGTGGTTCTCTGACTCAATTAATGGGATTCTTTTTCTGATTGAATTATGGCAGTTTCTTTCAAGACTTGATTTGCTTCCTCTCTGAGGCTTTTGAGACCTTACCAGGGAGTTCTGGGGGAGATGGAGACTCTGACCACTGTAGGCTCACTCTGGGCAGCGCTGCTTACTCTGGGACCCCCTCTGGGACCCCCCTATCCCCCTCCCACTTGACGGCAGTCACGCCTCCTTGTGTGGCTCCCTGGTTCACACTGGTGATGGGGAAGGGTTTCCAGAACTGTTAGCCCATCAGGCTCTCAGCTCTTTGGGGACGGAGTCTGTGGATTCACCTGGTCCCAGTACTTGGCACCGGTCTTGGTGCCTCAGGCCAATCAGGAATAGATGATTCAACAGAAGGGACCCCAGGTGTTCTGACTCTAAGGCCACAGGACACAAGCCTCCCTCCCACTTAGGTCTTCTGAGAGAAGAGGGGGGGCTTTCTAACCCAATCTACGATGGGGTTATATCCGAAAGCCGCCCACTGCTCCAATCCCATTCCAGCCAGCATCTAATGTCCACTAACACAGATCTCTAAAGTGAGCCACCCTTTCCAGTTTACAAAGAGCTCCCCACCCTCTCTTTTCAATCTCAAAGGAATGCATTGAGATGTGGGTTCTTCTCCCTTTAGACCTGACATCCCTGGGGCTCAGAGAGGGGCAGGGCCTTGCCTAAGCCAGCGGGTAGGGGATGTCAGGACTCCAGGCTCCTGGAGGGCAGGGCTGAGGTCGGGAGGTGTGCAGGGCAGAGGAGAGACTGTAGGGACAGTTTGAAGGGTGTGTGTGGGGCAGGGGCGCTGGGGAGGTCTGTAGAGCCCAAGGCCTGAGCTGTGAGATGAGGCAGCAGAAGGTCAGGGAAGATTCCACAAAGTCCTGGGAGGTGAGGAGGTGACTGGCAGTTGTGGGAGGAAGAAATGGATGTGGACTCACCCGTTCTACCATCAGTACACCTGCCAGGGCTAGCCCTGGGCTGGGCCTGGGAGGCAGGCAGGGGCCTGGCAGGACACTGCCACCCGCCAGTCTCAGGAGGGGCACGGGCTGCCACGACGAGGCACAGGGGGTAAGTGTCCCTCACCCTGGAGGATGAGAAAAGCTCCCAAGGAGGGAGAGGGCAGTTTGGCCTGGGAGGGTAGTCGGCAAGGAAGAGGAAGAGGAGTTTGCCTGGCAGGGAAATGTTAATCCTGCTGGCCAAGGCTTATCGGTGCCTGGCCACGTGCCCGACTCGGGCTCTGATCCACGTGCTTTCCATAGGCTGCCCCGGCCCTCATGCCAACCTGGGAGCGGGTGCTATTAGCATCCCCGGTTAATGGCTGGAGAACTCTGATGTTGAGGGCCGTGATTTGCTCAAGGGCACATGGTTGGAAAGAGCCAGAGCTGGCTTTGAACCCGGGCAGGAAGGCTCCTGAGCCTGGTTCCTAACACACTGCATGGCCACGCAGCACGTGGGATCACTGTGGGGTGAGCAAACTGAAGGTGCGAAGACTAGAGTGTGAGCACCCCCACCCCTGTGCACTCACCCCTGTGCAACCTGGACCTCTCTAGCCGCCACTTCAGATGGGGAAAGAATTCTGCCCTGAAGCTTAAGGAGCTAGGGCCCTGTGCCGAGCACACACCAGATCCTCAGTAAAGTGGGGTCCCCTCCCTCCCTCGCACCCCTGAGGAGGTCGGGGACAAAGACTCACAGGGGCTTCCCTCCAGCCCCTCCCAGGGGTCTAAAAAGGTCTTCTTGTCCAGCCCACTGTGTGTACCGAGAGCAGGCTTGTCTCCAGCCAGAGATGGGCCCTCCAGAGAAGGAAATTCTTTCGACTTCTTGATGATGACGGGGATGATGGTGGTAATGAAGATGATGGTAGTGATGAAGGGCATGTTGGCGGCAGGGGTGGAGCTCTGGCCCCTCCCTGGCATTCTAACAGCCCAGGGCGGGTTCAGCTAAGTGCTGGGCATAG